>JAYEVD010000646.1:0-109277 GCA_036346405.1 Phyllostachys edulis
TATTTATGCATCGAGCAAACATGTTGCCCTAATGTAGATAGATGGCACTCCAAAGCTACCGTTTTAGAGAAATGCCACTACAAAGTGTCGGTTTAGAAACATGCCCTTCGCTGAGTCGTGTTGTTTACAAAATGCCATGAGATGTACATATTTCCCCAAATAAGACCAAATTGCCCTTGTCGCCCCTCCTCTTGTTCATGTCCTCTTATGTGCTTGCCATGGCCATGGTGGAGGGGCGCCCACCGACTTCCGATGGCGGACTCGGTCTTAGTGGTCACCCCATTTCTTTATGAAAGCATCATCTTTCTTGAGGAGCGATAGGAAAGAATAGTTGAATGTGTTGCCCCACTAGACTATGGAAGGTGGGATGGTTGAGAAGTGATGGATGTTGGATACTTAATTTATTTTCTTGACAAGTGGACAACTGCGTGAACCAACAATGTTGATGTCGGCAGCTACAATTGGCACTTGAAGTGTAACACCGCTATGTGGAAGCCAAGATATTACCTAAAGTCTAACACAAAGCAATATTATGAAATAATTTCAACAATTATTCAGCTAATAACAGGTAAAGATCAACGGACAATCGAATGGTTATAAGAATTAAATTAGAATTCAACAACATTTCAAGACTCTAATTATCCAATCATATTGAATCATTCAAGATAAACTTATCTAGTCTATCTGAAGATCATTAAGCATTACTAGTTCAACCAAATCATAATGAATGATAACCTCAACCATCAAACTGCATTTATTACAATCCGAAATTTATCAAATGAAAGGTAATAACAAGTTTAACTAATTTAAAGGTGAAGAATGTGAAGTGAATGAAGTGATCGTGACTAATCCCTCCCAAGTATAAATGTCATCGGTGGTTTACCTATAAAAGACAAACACTAACAAGAATGAGTCCACGACTTAGCAAGTACAATAGAATAACATGAACAATAATTGAATAAGAACATATCAATCACATTATATAATACTTAATGAAGATTGGTAGAACTATCATGCAGGAATGAAATGCAAGCTCTTCTCTTCGCTTATCGGGTAGAGTAGCTGAACACCGTCGGTGTTCACTCATGCCCGTATTATCCAAAATACTGAGGATCCAAGGCCCGTTTGAAGAAGTAATCAAAACAGGGAACTAAATTGCCCATTCTGGAATGATGGGTCTTACTTGCCTATATTGGAATGATGGGTCTTTACATCCCACTCCGTGGGTGAATCATGAACAATGAATGAATGAATATATGAATATGGAAGGCTAAATCTCAAGAAGCATGGATTACATACGTGGACGTAAACAGAATCATTGAATGTTGCTCATAGACCATAGAAATTAATCATGGCATGAACATCAAGTACTACTGAACAAACAATGACAATACATTCCACATTGTACTTGCCTTTCGCATTACGACGCTGCTAGGAGCCAAAGATGAAGCCACTAATCTCAAGTCTCTCCTCCTACACAATTAATTTACTCAAATAAGAACAACGCGATAACAAGACACTACTCAGTAACATTTATTTCATCTTCCCAAAACCCAAGGTTTATATACTTCAAGTTATACGACATTCTAGTACGGTATCTATCGACAACAAGATTAAAACTTCATATATTTCGCTTTGAAACTCACAAAGGTGTGATCTCAGATCCTCTGGAAAGGTAACAAAATCCTCTATATGTAACATCCCAAATTTTCAGGAGTTTTTGAAAAAATTTCAAAATAAAAATAACCATTCGATTTTGTTCTATTGCTCCAGCTTAACTTGAAGATTTTAGAAATTTGGAGATTTAATATGAATTAATTCAACTTCAATTAATCTGAGGTTGGTTTATTTTGAGTTTGCTGAAGTTCTCGGGTGTTTTGAGAATCCCTTTTCCTTTGGTTGTTCCATTTTCTTTTGGGCCCAGCCCTCCTTCTTTTGGGTTTAGATCTCCCCTCTCTATCTCTCCCTCTCTTTCTCGGGTTAGACCATCTCTCGGTCATGACCTCCTCTGGCCTTCCCTTGTGCCCTTTGCTTGGACTTTCTTATAGTCCAGACCTTCTTCAGACCTCTTTGTTGGTTTGAATCTCTTTTTGGGGTTTAGACCTCCTTTTTGATCTAAACCACCTTCTCTGTTTAGACCTCCCTGTGGTCTAGACCTCCTTCTCTACTTGAATCTTCCCTTGGTTTTGACCTCTCCTTTGGGTCACAACCACCCCGAGGCGTTCTAAGCTCGGGTTTGTGTTTCAAATATCCTTAATCTTCGAAAATTCAAATTTGGGTTTGAATTTCTCTCTTTTTGGGATCTCCTCGTGTCCCTTTGGACCTCCCTTGTGTTCATTTGGACCTCCCTTGTGTTCATTTCGACCTCCCTCGCGTCCGTTCGAGCCTTCCACTTGATCCAGACCTCAATCGCTTTTGTACCGTTCGATTTGTGTTGGACGGCTTGATCTTGTTGGCACGTTCGGCCAGTCCGAACGTCCCACCCCTTTTGAGTCGTCCGATCTGTGTTGGATGGCTCAATCACTTTTCTCCGTCCGATCGAGATTTGATGGCCCCAGCCTGCCCCGTGTTTTCCTCACTATCGCGCCCTCCCCTTGTTAGATCTTGACCGTCAGGACCTCCCCTTGTTAGATCTTGACCGTTAGGACCTCCCTCGGGTTCATCCTGATCGTCGAGACCTCCTTTGATCTCCCCTTGGCAGCCATGAACTCCTTTGAGTCTATCCTGACCGTCAAGACCTCCTTCGCTCTTCATCCTGATCGTCGAGACCTCCCCTTTATCTTATCTTGACCGTCTGGACCCCCCTTTGAACCACCTTCCGTGGGTCTCCTCCGTTGGATCCTTTTTCCTCTGAATCCCCTCCGCCAGGACCTTCCTTTGTTAGATCCTGACCGTTGAGACCTCCCTTCGTTTGAATCTAACAGCCTAGACCTCCCTTCGTTTGAATCTGAGGGCCCAGACCTCCCCGCGCGGCCCAGCGCCGCGCCTTCGTTTGGAACCATCCGATCTGTATCAAACGGCTCGATCTTGTGGCGCGTTCGGCCGGTCTGAACGTCTCATTCTTTTTGAGCCACCCGATCTGAATCGGACGGCCCTGCTTCGCCGCGCCTTGTTTGGTTCCTTAGGACCTCCCCATCCTCAGGATCTGATGGTCTTTTTGCAAAGATGACCCTCTGAGGCCGCGACCTCCTCCTTTTTGTCATTTTGCTGTGACCTCCCTCTAAGGCCGCGACCTCCTCCTTTTGTCATTTTGCTACGACCTCCCTCTGAGGCCACGACCTCCCCTCGGGTCAGGGCCATCCTTGTGGTCTTTCTGCAAAGATCACCTCTTTGGTCTTTTTGTAAAGACCACCCTTGCGGTCACTACTTTCCCTTGGTCATAGCCACTCTTCTAGTGGGACCACTGTCTCTGGTCCCCTGCATTTAATGCTGCTGTGTCACATTAAATGCTATCACTTCCTCCATACCTTGTCTTTTGACTCTGTTGTCACCTCCTTCGTACCCTTTTTGACTCAGTAGTCACCTATTTTACCTGCTCCTTTCATTTCTTAACCTACTCCAGGTCCTTTTACATGCACATTAAAGTGTACCATCACCTTGTTACCTTGAATCTGGTCGCTCCATCTTGGTGATGTTCTTTTCTCCTTCTTCTATAAATAGAGCACCACAGAGCGACCACTGCCTCCCTGTTCTTCACCCAACCTCCCCTTCATATTTCTCTGTTCTAGGGAGCTCTCTTTGCTCCTCTGGTTGGACCTCCCCCTTGTTGGACCTCCCTTCCAGTGGACCTCTTCTCTTTTTGGTTCTATTTAAGTTCTCTTCGGTTCCTTCTTGAAGTTGCTTTATTTAATTATTTTCCTTGCAAACGTGTAGATTTCGGTTCTACTGAGGAGCTCGAGGATCCAGCAACCTTCTTAGAAACCCCGCAGCTCGTTGCCGAAGGCAAGTCATGGACCTTGATCATCTTGAACCCATTTTTACAAAAGTATCTTGATTTGATATAAACTTGCATTGCTAGTTGTATAAAATGGTTTTGGGCCTAGTTAATTACCTACTTGTCTTTATGACTCCTCGATGATTTGCAATTTAACATGTTGACATGTTCCCTTTGGAAGCTGTAGCATGGGTATTCTTAGTTGGACATTCTTGTTTACCAACATGGGTATCGTGTTTGCTTAGCCATGCTTTAGTAGACGTCGTTCTCACCATGAATCATCACTGTTAGCTTACCTCCCCCAGCGCACCGGTTGTGGCTTGTGTAGTAGCGGCCGGTGTAGCTGATTAAGATGAAGTGTGGCCCTGTGTGAGGCCACGACATTTGTTGTCTCTTTAACTAAAATTTGTGTGCTAGGACTGGGGTGGTCCTCTGCCGGGTTAGACAACAATGCTAAATTTGTCTAATGAGCTATGGAACAGTGGCAATGCCACTTCTGCAGATTAAAAGATGTGTGCCCAGATCAGGGGTGGTCCTTGGAATTTGGCTTGAGCATAAAATTATTTCATGCTTTCGGGCAGTAGGCAGGAAATTTGAGTAGTGGGTGCAGATGCACAATAGGTTGTGGTCGAGACTACTTTGAGCGTGCTAACTAAGGATCTTATGACTAGTTTTTCTTTGTAGTGATCCTTTCATGATTCATGCCATGTCATATAGGCTTAATTGAGTCTTGAACTTATTCGAGTTTTAAATTGAGCTATGATAATTCTTAAGTCAAGCAAATGAAAAATGAGCTTTTATGTCAAAAAAATGATCTCACCAATTCTTTCTCATGAGGCGACTTGCCATTGCACTAGGCATGAACTCGGGGAGTTTTGGATGACCTAGACCACTCTCTTAAGCTTTTGTTGCTTGGGATGGTCGTAGTGAGACTTGAGGTCTAGCACAATGCTAAGAAAATAAATTGGCAATTGGTTGAAGCTTAGAAGGCAGTTGTGGATGGCTCCTAGTCCAGGACTTGCTTTACTAAGATAAAACCAATTATTTTCAGCAAAGTGCTCAAAGTGCTAAATTCCAAATGCTTGAACAAATTGATTCATAATTGATCTAAAATGCTCAAAATTGACTCATTTTCTAGCTTCTGGCTCCATTTTGCTTATAGACATGGACTGACTCATTTTTGGATACCTTTAGTTAAACTGTGATCTTGAGCACCTTGTCATACTGCTAATTCATTAAATCTCAGATTATTGCTATTTTGGCCTTAGCTTTGCTGTACAAGTTTTGCCATGATTGAACATAATGTCTTCACATAATATGGCTTGGTATAATACTTGTACAGTCTTCTTGGATAATCTTCATGGCTCCTTTTGTTCAAGTTATAAACAAATCAAAAAAAACCAAAAAAAAAGAAGAAAAATTACAAAAATTGCAACCATTCCATTACATTCATGATCTATCTTCTTCCATGCACCTTGATGAATCCATTGTCAAAGGGGGAGAAAGATTAGTCAAAAATGTTGTTTTTAGAGCTTTTTGGAGTCTTAGGGAGAAATTGGACTTTCTGAAAACTCTGGTGATCATAGTGAGTGGGAGCATCTCAATTGTATTCTTTTGGTCTTATTGCCTTTTCTGTTTTTAAATTGCAATTCTTGAAGACTCACGATGATCCAAGGTCAAATAGAACAATTGTTCTTTCATATGGACCTAAGTGAGATTTTTGGGCTATTTTACGGAATTTGAAGCTCTCTTGCTTCTTTTTGCCTTATCTCACTTGCTTATGCTATTACGAAGCCGACTTGGTCATTTTCTTTGCTTTTCTTGCATTTAGACCAAGTTGTGCCTTTCTTGTAGCGAGTATTTTACTTTTCAAACCCCAAAACTACATTTTTCTTTAAGAAATTGCCAATGTGTTCATCAAGGGGGAGATTGTGGATATCATGGGGGATATGCTCATGATCTTAGGATGATGAAACAATTCGCAATGGCTTTGATGGTTTGAAGTTACACGCGTTTTCGGCGAACTTAGAAAAGCTAACGAGTCATATTGATTCGACCGCGATTATGTGGTGGTCGGGCCTGGCTTTGGCGATCGACCGGCCGGTGAACTACGGTCAGACCGAGTTTGTGCTGAATGTTGAGATAATTGGCAAATTGATTTTGGGGTAAGTCATATCCATGTTTATTGTTGTGTAAGTGTTGCATATTGCATGTTTTGAGCTAACGTGGGTCAAGTTGTGAAGAACTTGTTCCGGAGAGCGATTTCTTTGTCTATTCTTTGTCGGGTGGCTTCTGAGTCAACGACGGTCAGCGAGGAGGATCGGGACTAAGCTTGGAGAGCTGAGGTCGAAGCGATCATGGATGAGGTGAGTCAAGTGACTCAAGCATGGCCTTGAGAATGGGCGAGGTTGATCGAATGGGCGATTCGATCTGTTGGTTGGATCAAGCGGCGTGGGGTCGGTGCAAGTGCCTTGGTGGTTCGATGGGATTGGACGGGAGAGACTTGAGCATGATGAGAGCCGTTGATCAACCTACGTGGCGAAGCGAGCAATTGCTTGACGAGTTGGACTCGGTCCATGGAGAAGGATCGAGAAGGGGTATTTTGGTAATTTTACCAAATACCACCTTTGTGACCTTTGGCTAAACATGGCGGAGGACGGCAAAGGAAGATTTAGGTCAAGAGAAGTGAAAGCGGCGCTTTAAAATGCGTGCGTGTGTGACCCGTTGTTGTTGGGCCTTAGCAGGAGCCCATTAGGGTTAACTCTTTAGAAGGTCTAAGCCTCCATATAAATAGGGGTGGCTCTTTGTAACCTGACCCCCAAGCCTTTGCATTTGCAAACCCTAGTTTGGTGTTAGGGTTTAGGGAAGAAAAAGAGGCTTAGGCTCTAGAGATGGATTGTGTGTGTGCTCATGGATTGAGGTCTTGTCCTCCTTGAGGAAGTGGCTGTAACCACGAATCATCAATCATCAATCAATCCTTGCAAGTTCTTTGAGATGAGCTCTCTTCGTTATTTTCTTGTTCGTGCACCTTACTTTGATGATTTTGAGTGCTTCCTTGACACTGTGGTTTTTTGGTTGATTTCGTGCCCTCTTACTCCTTGCTGGGACATGTGGGAACATATCTAAGATCATCTAGATCATCAATCTCCCACGAGCAAGTGTTGGATCAAGTTTTCGTGTTTTGCTCGGTTTTGAACCCTCCTTCGGTAAAACTGAAAAAGATAGGAACTTTGGCATGGATCTCTATGATCTTTGATTGGAATAGGTTCCTAATATCTTAGAGAATGTGTGTCTCAAATTTCGTGGAGATTGGCCTTACGGATCAAAAGTTAGACCAATTTTAGTTTTGGTTTTCGGTGATTGTCTTGTTCATCGACCACGAGTCGACCGCTTTAGTATGCTCGAGGTCAATCCGCCCGAGGTCTGACCGCCCATATGCTGAGGTTAGTCCGGCTGAGAGGTCTGACGCCCATTTGCTGGTCGGTCCGGCCTTTTGATTAAAATTTTGGTTTTGGTTTTTTGCTTTGGGGTTTTGTTGTGGGTTCAACACAAGTCCTCTCTGATACTTGTATATTGATCTTCATAGTTTCCATAGCTAATGGAGTGATATAGATGTTGAATCTAATCAAGATAAAAAATAATGGCGTCTATTCACCCTCTAGTCGCCTTTCGGTCCTACAAAGAGGTAGAGTTTCGACCAACGACCCTCCTCGACACCCGGTCTCTAGATGTGATTTTGGGCATGGATTGGTGGTTAATCATCAAGCGATCTTGGATTATGGTGGTAGAAGCATCACCTGGTCAATCGGTGAGAGTTAAAGTGAAGTTTGAAGCCACCTTTGAGAAGCCCAAGAGAGCTTTGGTGCGTAGTGTTCAAACCGTGTCTTTGGAGGATGTCGATTAGTGCATGAGTTCTCAAGCGTCTTCCCGGATGAGCTTCACGGAATGCCGCCAGATAGAGATCTAGAGTTTATCATCAACCTAGTCCCAAGGATTGCTCCAATAGCCAAGAGACCATATTGTCTACCTGTTGATGACCTGATGGAGTTGAAGAAGCAGATTGAAGGAATGCTTGAGAAAGGTTTTATCCACCGAGTTCCTCACCTTGGGGAGCTCTAGTGATCTTTGTCCCTAAGAAGGATGGTACTCAGCGGATATGCGTGGACTATAGAGCACTCAATGAGGTCACCATCAAGAACAAGTACCCTCTACCCAAGATAGATGACCTATTCGACCAGCTAAAAGGGGCGGAGTGTTCTCCAAGATAGACCTAAGATCGAGGATATCACCGGTTGAAGATTCACCAAGAAGACATTCCCAAGACTGCCTTCTCAACCGATATGGCACTGTTCGAGTGCACGATCATGTCTTTTGGTTTAACCAATGCCCTGCCTACTTTATGAACTTGATAAATAAGGTGTTCATGGAGTATCTAGATAAGTTTGTCATTGTCTTTATTGATCACATCCTTGTGTACTCTAAGAATGAAGAAGAGCATGAAGAGCACCTCAAGCAGCCTTGAGCAAACTCGAGAGATCATCAACTCTATGTAAAGTTGAAGAAGTGTGAGTTTTGGATGAAGAAAGTCACCTTCACAGGCCTTGTTGTGTGCGAAAAAGGAGTTCTTTATCAACCCCAAAGATAAGGTCAAGATGTCCTCAACTAGAAACCACCTAAGTCGATTACCTCAAATCAGGAGCTTTCTTGGCATGGCGGAGTTACTACCGTCGGTTCATTGAAGACTTCTCCAAGATAGCGAGACCTCTCACCCAGTTGTTAAAGAAAGCGAAGAAGTTTGCTTGGATACAGAGTGTGAATAGAGCTTCCAAGAATTGAAGAAGTGCACGACCCTTGCTTGATCTTTGGTCTTACGGATGTCGAGAAAGACTTTGAGATATCTTGTGATGCATCTTGTCAAGGTCTTGGGTGTGTTTTCATGCAAGAAAGGAGTGTAGTGGCTTATGCTTCTCATGACTAAGACCTCATGAAGTCAACTACCCCACGCATGATCTAGAACGGCTACCGTTGTGCATGCCTTGAAGATATGACATCATTACCTTATTAGTAATCATTTGTGAAGTGTACATTGATCACAAGATCTTGAAGTACATTTTCACCCAAGCAGATCTCAACATGGCCAAAGAAGATGGTTGGGCGATCAAGGATTACAATGTTGGAATCCACTATCACGGGCAAGGCCAATGTGGTAGCCGATGCATTAAGTAGGAAGGTCTCTTGCAACACTTTGATGATCAAGGAAAGTCGTGAGCACTTCATGAAGAGTTCGAGCTGAAGCTCGAGTTAGTAAAGAGGGCTTCTGGCGCTCTAGAAGTCAACCCACCCTTCTAGATCGGTCGGAAAGCTCAAGTTGAAGATGTGGACATCCGAAATTAAAAGCAACATGAAGAAGGAAAGTGCTTGAAGTTTACGAATATGAGCATGGGAATTTGTTTGGTTGCAAGCGCTTATATGTGCAGATCGAGAAAGAGCTCAAGCGGTGATACTCGGGGAAGCTCATGAAGCCTTGTACTCCATTCACCCTCGGAAGCACGAAGATGTATCAAGACCTCAAGGAATTCTATTGGTGGCCTAGCATGAAGCGTGAGACCACTGAGTATGTGGCGCGGTGTGATGTTTGCTAGTGAGTGAAAGTTGACCATCAAAGACCTCCTAATCTCTTGCAACCTTTGAGCATACCGGGATGGAAATGGGAAGAGATCGGTATGGACTTCATCAACTGGTCTACCAAGGACCCAAGCTGGTTATGACTCTGTTTGGGTAGTGGTGGATTGCCTTACCAAAGTTGTCCACTTCATCGATCAAGACTACCTACTCAGGAGACAAGCTAGCAGAAATATACATGGCAAGGATTGTTTGTCAGCATGGAGTGCCCCAGAAGATTGTGTCAGATCGAGGATCCCAGTTCACTTCGAGATTTTGGCAAAAGCTACATGAAGCTTTGGGCACCAATCTGAACTTCAGCACAGCCCACCATCCTCAGACTGATGGTCAAACCGAAAGGGTAAACCAGTTGTAGAAGATATGTTGAGAGCACATGCTCTAGAGAATCGAAACAGTTGGGACCGAATGTTGCCGTATCACGAGTTTTCCTACAACAATGACTATCGGTCAAGCTTGCAGATGTCCCCATTTGAAGCCCTCTGAGGAGAAAGTCAGGGGCGCCTTTGTATTGAGCGAGTTAGGAGAAGGCCTAGTGTTGGACCAGATCTCTTGAAGGAAGCCGAGGACCAAGTGCGATCAATAAGAGAGAAGCGAAGACCGCTTCAGAATAGGCGGAAGAGCTATGCAAACAACCATTGGCGAGACTTAGCTTTTGCCCTGGAGACCATGTGTATCTTAAGGTATCACCTCTCAAGGGAATGCACCATTTCATGATTAGTGGGAAGCTTGCACCAAGGTACATCGGGCCTTTTCGATCCTTGCTAGAAAAGGAGAAGTGACTTACAAGTTGGAGCTCCACCGCAGATGTCTGGAGTGCATGATGTCTTCCATGTGTCCCGATTAAGGAAGTGCTTGCGTGTGCTGACGACGAGATGCCCTTGGAAGCGATCGACCTCCAAGAAGATCTCTCTTACAAGGAGCAACTGTCAAGATCATGGAAATGTCGGCGGCGTGACAAAGCAAGGTCATCCAATTACGCAAGGTCGATGGAACAACCACTCAGAAGAAGAAGCCACTTGGGGCGAGGAGGACTTGAAGGCGAATTCCGCACCTATTCTAAGCTAACTTTGAATCTCGGGGTCGAGATTCCCTTTAAGGAGTAGGTCTGTAACATCCCAATTTTCCGAGTTCATAAAAGTTTTCAAAATAAAAAGAACCATTTGGTTTTGATGAGAATTCAAAGCTTAACACGAAGATTTTGGAAATTTGGGGATTTAACATGACTTAATCAAACTCCAACTAATGCCAAAGTTTGGTTTATTTGGAGTTGTTTGAGTTCTGGTCTTGCTCTCCTCTCTCTCTGTTCGTTTAGACCTCTCTGGACCTCCCTTAACCTCTTCTGATATTTTTCCCGTTTGGACCTCCTCTTGGTCTAGACCTCCTCATGGTTTAGACCTTCTTTTCTGTTGAACCTTCTTTTGGTTTTGACCTTCCCTTGGGTCACGACCACCCCGAGGTGCTCTCAACTCGGGTTTGTGTTTCAAACATCCTTGACTTCGAATCCAGTAGCTCGGGTTGAATTCCTCCTTTTGGGATCTTCTTTGGTTCCATCTTGACCGTTGAGACCTCTCTGTGTTGGTCTTAACGTTGTGAGACCCAGGGTATTTAACTTGTAATACTTAGCCATCCACATGACCTAGTACCACAAACCAAATATCCGTGGCAAGGAAAATGTATACATCGAAGTGTTGTATACACACCCTTTTACAAAATCATGCATCAATTCCATACAAACATAGAAGCAAGCACAAACTTAAACAAAAGACATACATAATAGAGATTTATTACACAAGGGCCAACCGCCACCAAAGCTAGAACTTAAATAACAATGGAAGCAATTATGCCATAAGATGGCAATAAACAAAAAGCCAATCGGTTTGCCATTACCCCACAAGGCAAGCTGGCAGGACGCCGACTAGTAAATCAAAGCGAAGTCCATCTCACAAAAGTTAATCCCTTGAGGATCAACCTCCTCTGCAACAATTAATTAAGCAAAGCAAATGAGTACAAAAGTGTACTCACAAGACTTCGTGTAGTGTAACCGGCCTATACATATGTTACATGCAAGCTTATTTAAGTGGAGGAGGCTCTAGACTCGTTTTCAGCATAAAGCAAGTTTTCATTTGCAATAATGTAATAGATTTGAAGCAATCTTTGCAATCTGTTTTTATTGTTTAAATAACAGCGAGTAACAATAGATAAATGACAACAACAACTTGGAAGTGACTAACCCAATAGCCACCACAACAATAGCATGAATTTCCCATTCATACCAACCAACAACAAGTTTTAATTAAAAGGTTGTAGTCTAATTCTTGAGGGAAATAACCAAGCTTGTCCATAACCTAGGGCGAGGCTATTGAATAGATTTACCTGTGAGGGGTGTACCAATGTACCCACACGTGAGACCACCTTTTAAGCCAAGCTATTTAGCACACTTCCTTTGGTATCTTGCCGCAGTTAGTCTTATATGACACTTTCCAATGGAATGCATTAACTCTGAGTCGCCCATATAGAAGAAGCCCATATGTTGATGCGGAGTCATCGACTTTGACAGGAAGATGATACTCATCATCCTTATAAAGGATGGTGCCCCTCGCCGTGGATAACGCTCCACCACTACTCACCCTAAACACCTAACACCAGCTTCTTTTTCAACCCAACACACACACACAACCACCATGCGACTCGAAGCTAATACACACCAAAGTGCTAAGTCAAGAGAGGTTCCATATCCCCCTCGTGTGGTTAGCACGCAAAAGTGCTTGGATCAATGGCGCAAGTAATTCGGTCCTTGTTGACTCGGGCACCATTACAGTCACACCCAACAATCACACCAACGTACCATTGTACCCAAGTCCAAAACATTTTATTTTCAGTTTTGGTTTTACAAATTAACAAAGCACAAAGTGCTGGACATAATGGAATAATAAGTTTTGTGTGATCAAGGTTATCAACATACGTCGACAACCGCCCAAATCTACCGGTAGCTAAGCATTTCTAAGCATGACACCGAAAAGACAATAAAAGAGCATAATTCAATCACGGGCTCTAATTCCTTTGGTGAGATTAATAACAAGGTTAGTGGTAGGGATAACAATTTAAGGGCAACCATGCAATAGGAATAACTACCTCTAATCGGAAAATTACTTTGACACAAAAGCATGCATGTATATACAATTTGTAAACAAAGTAATAGACTTTAAAAGTAATGGGATTGATATGATCAAACTGCTTGCCTTGCTGAAGATGCTTAACCTGCTGCAGAGGATCACTCACGCAATCAATGAACTTATCGGCACCTAACGAAAGAACAAAAAGAACCGATAAGAACATAGAACACGAAAAGACTAAAAACCAAACTCAACCAAAAGCTCTGAAACTTTTACAGCAGGAAGATCATGATTTTTAGGAATTTAGCAATAAGAACCAATTGATTTGGATTCTCAATGCAAAAGTTATGGCCAAAACAAAACTTGCCTACTAGAAAATCTTTGAAAAATTCACTTGGTTACTATTCATCCAAAATTAAATTTTTGGCACAAATTTCAGAGAGGTGTTGCACCTGAGATTTTTACAACAAATAAAGCACCTCATGAGATGAACAACACAATCTGATTTACCTCATTTGGAGCTAGGATGCATTTTCTATGATTTTTCAAAGACATGAAAGAGTGCACAAGTTAAATGCAATTACAAAACTTTTACAAACAGTAGCATGCCTAAAACCTATTTTACAAATAAGCTTACTAATAGAGGAAACCAACAAACTTGGTTTCACTCAAAAAGGAGCTATAGAGAAAAAAAAACTTATGCAAATTTTCAAGTTAAAAGAATTTTTTTAAAGCAACAAATAAGGCTAAACTAATTTTTAAATCTATTAACACAATCTTCTGGAGAAAAACTAAGCTTACAACTATTTTTAGATTAAAGCTTAGTTAAAACTAGAACTAACAAAATTTGAATCAGCGAAAAGGATTTAAAATGAATTAGTTATGCCATTTTAAAGTTTAATGGAATTTTCAGTTAACAATTAAATCATATTGGGTTTTTAGGAAACAAATACAACCGGAAAAGACATGGCCCAACGTGGACCGTCGATCTGAAATCATACGGCCCACTACGCCAAGAAAGACAAGATGCGCAAGAATGCAAAACAAACCGATAGATCAAGATCAGCGGTCCTAGCGATCGAACCTTCGGACGGTCGAGCGTTCAAGCGATTGTGGGCCGTTGATCTAAGAATGGAGGGCTGAGATTGAAGTGAGGTTCGGACGGTCCGAATGTTCACTTCAATCTGAGCTGCTGATCAAAATGAGCGGCTCACAACAAGCCGAGCCGATCGAGGTGGTCCGAACATCACTTTCGGATCTGGGCGTTGATTAGGATCAACGGCTCATGATCAATGGGCGTAAGCGCTACGCGAGAGAGAAAAGGGATGGGCCCCACAAACCGGAGGACAAAGCCACTTAAGGACAGCCATTTAATGTTAAACCATTTATTAACAATGATTAAATAGATGATTAGCATTTAATGATCGAGACTAAGTCATAATGACAACGCCGTAACCGAGAGAGATATCTGACACGGGCCCACTTGCCAAGCGGATTAGCCAAACTAGGACAGCATTAATTGTTTAACCAATTATTAATCGTGATTAATAGTGATTAAGCGGTTCATGAAGGAATCTTTGTCTTAACGACAAAGCTACGATTGGCTACTCGTCCTACAAAACTCTAGCGTAGAGATTGGCTCACGCATGGCGACTCGATCCGGCGGTGCAAATAAGGCATGAATGGGTTCGCAATAACCTCGCAAACCCACTGGAGGTGACCTCGGCGGCGGCCAGAACGCCGTGGCCGAGAGAGAGACAACAGTGCAAACACTACTAAAGCAAAGCGGCCAAAAGCACCATAATGGTTCAAAGCGGGTGCCAAGCAACAAGGGACTATAGGAGCTACCTTAGAGTGTAGAAGCTCAAAGGCGGTCGGAGGAGCTCGTGACGAAAAACTTCTTGGCACTAGAGAAGATGAAGCGGAGGAGACGCTCTGAGCAAAAAGAACACAACCGGGTCATTGGGCTAGCCTCATTAATGCTCAAGAAAGGTCCATGAGCAAGGAATTGAAGAATGAAGCACTTACCGGAGTTGCGGAAGAAAGGGGATGACTCGGCCGAAATTGAACAAACCCCCAAATTTGACAATCTCTGCGGATGTCAAACAAAATTAAGTTAGGGGATTTGCTTAAGGTGAAGAGAGGCTCAGAAAGACGCACAAGAATTTGCAATTGAACCACTGAAGCACTGGCGGTGAAGAAGCTTGCTCCACTGACGATAATGGTGATTTAGGGCTCTCGTGGTTTGAGCTCAAACAAGCCTGAGAGGGCTAGGGTTTGCAAGGTGGTGTTGAAAGAGAGCTAAGGAGTAGCTCGGGGGCCTTTATAGCCGGAGGGCAAAAAGGAATGGCAAGGATGGAGCTCCATGGTGCCTTTGGGCTTATGGCCTTGCCATGGGCGAGAGGAAGCGAGGCGAGTAAGACCAAGACTTTTGAGGAGGAGCAGCAAGCATTAATTGCGGGCTTAAGAGCCGTTGCAAGTGACGCACTAAGGAGTAGACAAGGCTCTGCCTCTCCCTGCCATGGCGCTCGTGCTGGAGGAAGGAGAAGAACAGCTCCTAGGGGGCCCACCGATCGGTGAGGCAGAGGCAAAGGGTGGCTTGAGTCAAGGCGATTGATCGGGTTGAGCCAAACCCACTAACTTGAGTCACGACTTTAGACCGCTAGATCATCAATGGTCGGCAAGGATTTAAAAGGGATACTCGGGGGCTCCAACACTCCCAAGCAAGCTGTGGCCATCCGATCAAAATAGGCGGCTTAGATTGAAAATAATGTTTGGACGGTCCGAACATTCAAATCAACGTGGCGGTCCGATTAGAATTCAATGGTCGAGATTGAGAAGGATCTCGGGTGGTCCAAGCGTTCACTTGAGCGTGGGCCATCCGATTAACATCAACGGTTGGAGCATAAAAGCCCACTCACTCGAGCCCGTACTCTTGGTTTGAGGAAGCGGAATACGGTTTAAGTGAATGCGTAGGAGGAAAAGAAAAATCTTGCGGTTGGATCCAAATCAATGGTAGAGATCAACTAGGGATAGGGAGGTCGAACGGCCCAATCAACGTGGTTGTCAAATCGATATCAACGGCTCACATTGATCATGCGCTAGGATAGGCTCGGGGCTGGTTTGGTTGCAGGGAAAGGAGTTGGGTCCGAGCCCAACTTGCACCTAAACAGGAGGTTGACCAAGGGTTTGGTGAGGTTCAAAAGCAAGTGAAAACTTAGAAGAATTATTAGAGGTAGCAAACTAACTCCAAAAATTCTAAAATTTGGACTATAGGTTTCTAGCTCCAAAATAAACCTTGTGTAAATTTTCCAAAGGTTTTTATACTGAGCATTTTCTCCAGAAATTTTTCAAGGTTCGGATCAAAGGTTTAACCAAGGAATACAAGATTTGGTGGACATTTTGAGATAGCAAATAATTTCTAAAAAATTGATATTTTTCAGAGGAGCCACAAGGGTGCTCAGAAGCTAGGAAAACATTCCCAGAGATGATCACAAGATTTGTTTTTAAAAAGTTTTAAAAGGGCTATGCTTCTAAACAAATGAAGCATTAGGTTTTTGAATTTAATAAATCCTTTGAAAAAGGTTCTAGAAAATCTAATAATAACATAATACAATAAAAGTTTTAATTTCTTCTCATTTTCTAACATTTGAAACACAAACCTATTTTTGGGATTTTACAACCGTCGAGATCTCCTTTGGTTCCATCTTGACCATTGAGACCTCCCCTGTGTTGGTCTTGACCGTCGAGATCTCCTTTGGTTCCATCTTCACCGTTGAGACCTCCCCTGTGTTGGTCTTCACCGTCGAGATCTCCTTTGGTTCCATCTTCACCGTTGAGACCTCCCTTCGTTTGGATCTGAGGGTCCAAACCTTCCCCTGTCTTGGACCTCCCGTCCTTGTGGTCTTTTGCAAAGACGACCCTCTTAAATCTTTTGTAAAACCACCTCGGTTAACTTTTGCAAAGACCACCCTCTTGGTCACGACCACCTCTTACGTGGGACCGCTCTCTCGAGTGTCTCGATCTGTGAGGGGAGAAAAGTCTTCGTGCATTTAATCTTTGCATTAAATGCTATCATTTCCACCGTACCTTATCTTGTCCTCTTTTGTCACTTCTTTTACTGCTCCTTTCATTCTTTTACCGCTCCCGTTAGGTGCATTTCTTCTTGTTGTCCTCCTCCTTGGATCTCCTCGTGCCTATATAAAGCAGGGAGAAGCCTCCTACCTCCTTTTGTTTCCTAGAACCTTGAACCTCCCTCGGTAGAGCTTTTTCTTCTTTGATAGGAGCTCGATTTAGTGAATCAAGTTTCTATCTTGACCCTAATCTGTGTTTTTCTTTGGCTTTGATTTGATTCTTTCGTTGGAGTTTTGTGGGTTCGTTTTATTTACTTGGTTCTTGTTCATGCGTGTAGGATCCATTTGTTAGAAGACCTCCTGGACCCGGCTTTCTCGTGAGAAGATCCTTAGTTCTTGATGAAAGGCAAGTCATAGGCCTTTGATCATGTTGAACCCATTTTGCTAAAAGTATATTGTTTTATTATGAGCATGCATGGCTAGTTTTATAAAAATGGTTTCGAGGAGTAGTTACAACACCCACTTGCCTTATGACTCCTTGGATAATTGGAAGCAACATGTTGACATGTACCCTTGGAAATCCATAGGATGGGTTATCTTAGTTGGATGTGTCCTTGTATACCAACATTGGTGCGCTTTATTGCTTAGTCATGCTTTAGTAGGCGATCGGTCTCGCGATCTCATGACTCGAGAATGTTGAATTTGACTAATGAAATTTGTGAAATTGTGGCAATACCACTATTGTTAAAATTTGTGTCTTTGTGACGGGGTGATCATTTGGTAGGGTTGAACCGAAAATGTTTTATGTTGAGCGAGTGGATGGTGGTGAGGAGTGGGTGCCTTGAGCACCTTTGGGTTGTGGATGGTCTCTTTGGCGACCAACTAAGGACTTAACCTTGTGCGCCATCGATCTAGGTTTTTATCATGCAACCACAAGTCCAAAATGGGGTGGTCTGGCCAATTAATTAGCAAGGTCTGATCTTGATTCTGTCATGGTGGTCGAATGGCGCAAGAGGGGACCTTTAAAGCGAAACCTCGTGGCGAGAACCAAGTGCAGGTGACTTTTGTAAAGGCCTTATCACGAGCTCTAGGTTGCTTACCAAAGGAAGTGGCGGGGGCATCGGCGGGTGCCCAACCAAGCTGGAGGACTTCGTGTCTTGTGGGTAAAGTGTGCAACCTCTACGGAGTGTAAAATCTATTCGAATAGGCTGCGTCCTCGGTTATGGACATGCCCGATTCTTTCACGCAAGGTAGATCTTTCTAAAAAGTTGTGGTTGGTTTTGGCGGTTTGGCTCACGACCGTGGTGGTCATGAGTGGTCGGTGCTCTCAACTAGGGTGGTCGTGTCTTTGTTTTCAAATATCTTATTTACTTATGTACTATCTTTTCAATTTGTGCTTTGCAATCTACTTATTGTATTTACATCAAATCTTTGCTTTATGCAAACTAACCATCTGACTTTTCCTTGGCAAGCCTCGCATAATTGATATTGCATTCATTTCCTATGGCTTCTTGAGTACATTCAAAGTACTCATGGCTTGTGCCCTCTGGTTGTCGGTAGAAGACCTCCCCGGTGCTCAGAGCACTATGAGGAGGAGTTCGTTGAAGACCTCATGGACTAGGGGCGTCCTCCACTCGATAGCTTGTGGCTCGCCGAGTGGCTCCTCGTTGTATTTTGTTTCCATGCGAGTATTTCTTTTGTTGTTGCCTGCGTGGCACTCTGTAAACAAGCTTGACCATACGGTCTTTTGTCTAATAATATTAATTTATGCGCTTCATCTTAAGTTTGTTTTATGGATGTGATGACACGATGTTGGGTCTGTCTTGAGCTAGCGATCGATCTTGGGACTAGCTCATTGTGCCTGAGATGGGACCTCTGGGTGGACCTTCGAGTCCTCTTGGGTGGTCCTAGAGGCTCTCCGGGAGGTCCTAGGGGACCTCTTGGGAGGTCTTGGAGGACCTTCCTAAACCTCCGGGTGGTTCGGTTGGACCTCTGGGTGGTCTGGGAGATCCTCCGGATCCTCTCGGGTCGGGTCCTCACAATTTCAACTCAGAAACTTTGAAATTTTGCACTAGTCGCATGACCACAAGTTAGCATATCCCGTGCAATCCATACTTACACGTGATGTGTTAACTATTCCTGCCTCGACAGTTTCCTCTGAGTCTACTTTCGGTCTTTACGGAAGAATATTGTAGGAGAGAAGAACACATCTCACAAGTGAGATGGTGGAGATACTTCTAACTAAAAGGGCGAGAACAAAGTGATTCACGCACGTAACACCTTGTTGAAAATCCGAGTTATCGGAGGTGTTAGAAAATCTGTTCCTAGACAACGACACATAGAACAACGATGTATGTAGAGCTATAGGTTGTACTCTTTTTCCTTTGCCAAGATTTTCTCATATTGAGTTTTCACTTAGCAAAGGTTTTAACGAGGTAGACATTTGAACATTAATAGAGCTCTTTATTACATTTTCAATAAGATTGTCTCATTTTTTACAATTTTCATATCTATTTATGAATTCTACACATTTTTCTGATTTTTTTGGGATTTTTTCTGATTTATTTGAATTTTTTAGGCCTAACGGGCTAAGTGGAGTATAGCCGCCCATCAGGCCAATTGGGCTCGGGCCGACATGGCATGATAGGCCGTCGGGTCGTGCTTGGGCCCCATCCAATCATGGGGGCCGACACGGCACAACCAGTTTCATTCGTGGACTGGAATGGGTCGTGCTAAGATGGACCATGCTGGGTCGAGCCGTGCCGCCCATTAGCAATATATATGTTGTATCACACCACTATAGCGATTGATCTGGACCTTTGATTTTTGACAGGACGATGGAGATCCCTCCTAAGGGCATCTCTAATAGTGTCTTTATTGTCGTCTCTAAGCTATGCCATGTCAACAAAATCCTATGTGGAGGAGAGAAGGGAGGAGAGAGCATATGTCGTCTCTTCACGAAGAGGCTGTCGTGCACACTGAAACAAGATATGATATATTAATCTACTCTAGTTGACATGTAGACCCGTTTTAAAGAAAAATTATAAAATATAAATGTTGAAAAGTGTGCTAGAGACTATCTATTGAAGATATTGTTTCTAAAGATAATGTAGCATTTGTTAGAGACAAGGTTATCTATTAGAGATGCCCTAATAACATGTCGTTATGGATCATTTGCATTAACTATTTCAATGTAGAAACCCAATCCGTCGATGATTGGTTGGAATGATAACTATTTCGAATTAAACGCCACTCGTGCACGGCTTGACCTGACCAAACTCGAAAGTGCATCCATCAGCAAACAACCAATATCTCAATGTCTGATCTGGCAAGATGTGCAATGAAGAGGGAGGAACGTACGTATCTGTATATGAAAAGTGGTTGTTGCGTCTGTGAGCTAGTTGTATATGAAAAGGCTACATATAGGAGATGTCCTAGTTAACGAGAGAACAGTAAAAATCAACTAGTTAAGTGTACGTGTATTGCTACAAAACATCTCTTCCCAAAATCATATAATGTCATTCAGGATTTGTTTAGAAATCCCAAATTCGTAGTCCATCTATACCAATCTAGCTCACACGGATGGACAGATTTCTACTCCTAAAACATCATTTAAAATGATCAGAAGGAGAATCCACGTGAGTAGGAACATCAACGTGGGCCCTACACATTAGCTCTCTATAACTATCATCCATTAATTCCTCCTCGTACCTACTAGTACGTGTTCTCCGAATTAAAAGCCATCAATAGGATTAGCTCTATATAACTATCATCCGTTAATTCCTCCTGGAACCAAACTATTCTCCGCATTAAAAGCGCTAAACAGCATACGCCCTAGATATCCACCTTGGTGGCTTAGATTTTGGACCGGAGGACGGAGATCCTTATAAGGACATCTCTAATAGTATCTTTATTATCGTCTTTTAGCTATATTATATCAATAAAATCTTACGTGAGAAGAAAGAGCATATATCGTCTCTTCTTAAAGAGATTATCGTACCGCGAAATAAGATATGACATATTAATCTACTCTAGTTGATATGTAGATCCGTTTCAAAAAATTATAAAATATAGATGTTAGAAAGTGTGCTAGAGACTATCTATTAAAAATGATATAGCATATATGAGAAACAAAGTTATCTTTAACTATTAGAGATATCCTAGTAACCCAATCCGTCGACGAGTGGTTGGAATGATGACCATTTCGAATCAAACGCCACTCGTGTACAGCTTGACCTGACCAAACTCGAAAGTGCATCCATCAGCTGAACAACCAATACCTTAGTGTCTGATCTGGCAAGATGTGCAAGGGAGAGGGAGGAACGTACGTACCTGTATATGAAAAGTGGTTGTTGTGTCTATGAGCTAGTTGTATATGAAAAGGCTACATGTAGGAGATGTCCTAATTAACAGGAGAACTGTTAAAATTAACTAGTTAAATGTGCGTGCATTGTTATGAAATATTTCATAAATGTAATAGTTTATCAATTAAAGTAGATATAACAAACCTCAATTTGTTAAGGCGTGCGAAACAGAGTAGAGCAGAAGAGCAGGGGCGGAAAGGAGGAAGTGAGGCCCGTCCAGATCCAGCCGATGAAAGCGGCGACGGAGGAGAGGGCAGGGTTGCGTGTGGAGTGGAGCAGAAGAGCGGGATGGAGGCGAGGCGCAAAGGAGGAGGTAGCGCAGATGGCATTGTAGGTGATGCTAGGAGAAGAGGAGTTGGGAGCATACAATACGAGGAGATAGTTTGGGAGCATACAATGCGAGGAGATAGTTTATTGATAACGTGGCCCAAATGTTAGTAGAGAGACACGGCCGGGAGGGTGGGGAGGGCGAAGGATCACCACCTCTAATTTTTAAATAGTAGAGATATGAGCGGCTCCATCGGTGGCTGCTTGTCAAAGTCGGTTCCCACTGCAAAACAAATCAAACTCGGTTGCCACCGGAGAAAAAAAGATTCAAGGAAAAGATCTAAAATAATTGGGTTTGCGTCGATTGGGTCTGAACCAAGCTTAATTTTAGTGCCCAATGACTAAATAACGTAAGGACAATTTAGAAAGATATAGTTACATATAATGTCATTTAGGGTTTGTTTAGAAACCCCAAATTCTCAATGCATCTCTACAGATGGACCTAAATTTTAGATTAAAATCCCGACCTATCCACACAGATGGACAGATTTCTACTCTAAAACATCATTTAAAATGATCGGAAGGAGAATCCACGTGAGTAGGAACATCAACGTGGGCCCTACACATTAGCTCTATATAACTATCATGCGTTAATTCCTCCTAGAACCTACCTAGTACGTATTCTCTGAATTAAAAGCCATCAATAGGATTAATTCCTCCTCGAAACTAACTATTCTCCGGATTAAAAGCGGTCAACAGGATACGACGTAGATATCACCTTGGTGGTTTCTATAAGATCATCTGCAACAATCCACCTCAGTTATTACTAAGAGATTACCATATTAGCTTTTAGATGATGTGGAGGAGAGAAGATGAGGAGAAAAGTGAAGTTGTTTCTACATAAAGAAACTATCGATTGTTAATACCAAGACATAAGAAACAACAAAAAACTCTATTGGAGGCTTAGTTGTTACCTAAATACTGGTTTTGATTTAATTGAAGTTTAGATTAGTCAAATTAAATATTATCAATGTAGAAAATTCCCAATTAAGCTTTATTAATGAAATAAAATTGATGAAATTTTCCAAGGACCTAAACTACTTAAAAGATTTTTGAGAAGCCAAATTTTGGGACTTACACAAGGTCTACAGGTGGAATAGAATACTTACTTAGACATGGTACAAGATGTAAGGCCAAGCAAGGATTAATGATGAGGCATACGCAGCTGTAGTACAACCCCAATGGTACGGTACGTAGAGGTAGCCCGTCAATCTCTCTGTCGTTTAATTGCTTCTGAGGATTTACTGTTAGGCATTGGGAAGTCTACTACTTTCCAAACTTACATTAGGACTGTGTATAAACCTAGATTTTCTACTGTTTCTAGACAAACAACAACTAGGGATCTAGTAAAATATTACAATGAACGTCGTAATAAATTAAAGGAACTATTTAGTACGTGCACATTTTCGGTGACCCTAACCTCGAACATATGGAGTGGTCAAGCTAGAGAGGATTATCTTACTGTAGTTGCTCATTATGTTAAGGACGACTAGGTAATGAAGAAAAGAATTATAGGTTTTAAATTAATTGATCTAGCACACACGGGTGAGAATATTGCAGATTATCAAAGTTGTGGAAGACTTTGGTCTTCTGAGACAAAATATTTTCAATTACTTTAAACAAAGGCCGCTTTGAACTCTAGGGTCATGGATATTCTTACTCGGTGTTGAGTACATACGTCGATCCCGTCTTGCTACGCCAGCGATGCACTTGTCATATTATTAACCTTATAGTCAAATGTGGTTTGAAGAGGTTGAATTTGTATATTAAAGCTTTTCACGATGCGATATCTTACTTGAATAGTTCTAACGTAAGAATAACAGCATATAAGAACTTCTACAGGGCAATAGGTGTATGTCCAAGAAAGTTTGGTTTAGACATGCCGGTAAGACGGAACTCTACTTACCGGATGCTTAAGAGTCTTTTATCATATAAGACCACTTTTATGCTTTTTATTCAAACGTACTATCAGAGCACTGATGGTAGTATACTATTGATTGAGCAGCATTGGTTTGTTCTTTGAGAAGATACTTGAGCTTTCTAGAATTTTTTTAAGAGGCCACTTTGTTGCTTTATGTCGCTATCTATTATCCAACATCTCCTATTATTGTGCGTAGTATTTTCTGATTGCTAGTCAATTAAATAACTATGAAAATGACACAGTTTTAAGAGAGGTTGTTTTTGCTATGAAAACTAAATACCATAAATATTGGAAAGAAATACCTTTTCTATATGCATTTGCATTTATTTTAGATCCTGAAGCTAAAATTTATGGATTTCCCTAATCTTCTTAGTGATGCTACATGCTAGACTATTCTAACTATTTTCCGAATATTAGTTCTCGATTAGATGAGGTTTTAGAAGAATACGCAAATAAGTTCCAAGGAGTCTGCATTTGCAATGACCTCCAATAGCACCCACCTCAAGTAACAAGACAAATCGTGGGGCAAGATCTCGAGTCTGAGCTCTTCCTCCGTGTCTAGGTCTAGGTCTTCTTCTTCTACAGCGGCACCTTCTCAATAAAGTCCGAGACCAACTTCTCACCCAAGGAGTGGGGAACTATCTGCCTAGCCGGATAGCGATACGGTGGATTTCAACTCAGGAAACTTTGAAATTTTGCACTAGTCGCATGACCACAAGTTAGCATATCCCGTGCTATCCATACTTGCACGTGATGTATTAACTATTCCTGCCTCGACGGTTTCCTCCGAGTCTGCTTTCACTCTTTCTGGAAGAATATTAGAGGAGAGAAGCACACATCTCACAAGTCAAAGGGTAGAGATACTTCTAACTGAGAAGGACTGAGAACAAGTTGATTCACGAACACAACACCTTGTTGAAAATCCAAAGTTATCGGAGGTGTTCAAAAATCTGTACCTAGACAACGACACATAGAACAATGATGTATGTAGAGCTATAGGTTGTACTCTTTTCCCTTTGCCAAGATTTTCTCATATTGAGTTTTCACTTAGCAAAGGTTTTAACGAGGCAGACATTTGAACATTAATAGAGCTCTTTATTACATTTTTAATAAGATTGTCTCATTTTTTTTACAATTTTGATATCTATTTATGAATTCTACACATTTTTCTAATTTTTTGGGATTTTTTTCTGATTTATTTGAATTTTTCGGCCCTAACGAGCTAAGTGGGTCGCAACTGGCCCATCGGGCCAAATGGGCTTGGGCCGACACGGCACGACAGGCTATCGAATCGTGCTTGGACCCCACCCAATCACAAGGGCTGACACAGCACAACCCGTTTCATTCGTGGACTGGAACGGGTCGTGCCGAGATGGGCCCTTGCTGGGCCGGACCGTGCCACCCATTAGCAATATATATGTTGTATCACACCACTATAGGGATTGATCTGGACCTTTGATTTTTGACCGGACGGTGCAGATCCCTCCTAAGGGCATCTCCAATAGTGTCTTTATTGTCGTCTCTAAGCTATGTCACGTCAACAAAATCCTATGTGGAGGAGAGAGAGCACATATCGTCTCTTCCTGAAGAGACTATCGTGCACGCGAAATAAGACATGGTATATTAATCTACTCTAATTAACATGTAGACCCGTTTTAAAGGAAAATTATAAAATATAAATGTTGGAGAGTGTGCTAGAGACTATCTATTGGAGATGTTGTCTCTAAAGATAATGTAGCATATGTTAGAGACAAGATTATCTTTAACTAATAGAGATGCCCTAATAACATGCCGGTATAGTTCCTCTGCATTGACTACTTCAATGTAGAGGAACCTAATCCGTCGATGAGTGGTTGGAATGATAACTATTTCGAATCAAATGCCACTCGTGCACGGCTTGACCTGACCAAACTCAAAAGTGCATCCATCAGCAAAACAACCAATACCTCAATGTCTGATCTGGCAAGATTTGGAGTTTTTTGCGGATACGGAGCTTTTTCGTTGCATATTTGCAGATTTAACCACGGGGGTGATGTATTTACAAATCTGGCAACGCTGGCGCATGGCCACCATGCGCCAACGCCGGAAATCGCGACACCTGGCGTTGGCGTACTGTGGTCGTGCCTGCCACGTCAGAGCTGCCGGCGCATGGTGGGCATGCGCCAGCCCCTTGGCGCAATGCCACCATGCGCCAGCCACATTAACTACCATATAGTTAGTAATTAGTGCATACTTAGGTTAGTAATTAGTTAGGTTAGTAATTAGTTTTAGGCTGAACTTTTAAGTTATTTTAAAATATAGCAAATGAGTTCAAAAATTATAAAATTTTTGTGGAGCCTCTGGCACCGTGTACTTGATTGTGTAAATTTTTCATAATTTTATTCGTTAAGAATTGTTATCGCTATTTCTTATAAGTGCCATGTTCGTATGAATCAATAAATGTAGAAAATGGCGCCAAAAATTATGAATTTTATTTTGAAGGGTCCTCACGCAGTGGATTTGATTGTGTAATATTTTGGCAATTTTATATGTGTTCTGGTGTTGTCTCAAAAATTTAGGATTTAGGTCGCGAAAATTTCGATTTTAGGTTTCAGAAATTAGAGTTTCATGATTTCTTGTGACTTGGAATGTATTAAAAAATCTACATTGCAACTCCATTGGAGATGTCGATATACAATATGGCGCCCCTCCTCACGGCTACACCCGCCATACCTTTTGGGACCGTTGATGCATGGAGAATTAAAAACCTCATGGTGGCCATCTTTCCCACCATCCTCCTCCTCCTCACATCTGTCGCCTTGTCCAGAAATTCCGGCGCCAATGCTTTTGGAATTCCCGGCGCCAACGTCGCAACTCCTCGTCCGCTCAGCTATAAATACCGAACTCTGGCACTCGCTCTTCGCTCATCTCATTTGCGTTTCGATTCTCATTCTTGCGCTCATCGCTGAGAACTCAGAGAACGTAACATAATTACTTTTATTGGGAGGTTAACTATTTTCTTGCTTCTCGTCACTCAGCGCTCGACCTTGATTGATTACTTTCCCCCGAATGGTAGGTAATTTGTCGGATACTTTTGCCGTTATTACCGTAGTTGTAATTAGTCAGCTAGTCGTAATTAGATAGTTTAGGGGCAATTAATTAGTCATAATTAGTTAGTTCACTAGTAATGAATTAGTTTAGTCATAATTAATTAGTCGTAATTAGTTTAGTAGTCATCATTACGGCATATTAAGTAAGTGGAAACCGAAGGAGCCCAGTACTCGCCCGGGCATAATCCATATCGACGATGTGAGTTATGAAGAATTTACATCCTTGTTACGTTTTTCACTATACGGTGCACTTACATCATAGAATTGGAGGACATAGACGACTTCGACACACTAGCCCAACATAGAGAGTCCAGTGACAAGGGGAAGGGGAAGGCTCCTTCGACTGAGACCGGCCAATGTCGAAGCGTATCAGGCCGACCAAGCGCACTCCGTATCGAAGACGCGAATTATATACAATTTGCATCCTTGTTACATTACTTACTATACGATCCACTTACATCATGAAATCACAGGACATAGACAACTTCTACACTGACCGCCACCGTGCGTAGCCCCGAGACAAAGGGCACTCGCTATGGTGCCGTGGAGACTAGTTGCACACATCGTTAAATAGGACACTCTTTATCAAATTATCGGTTTGCCGTGGATGATCTGTATTGTACCACAGGCTACATAAGATTGTGAATGAACCAACTGAGGAAAATGTGTGGCGTCTGAGATCATATAACGATGTATTGTAGCCTTCAAACGCATATGAGTCGAGGTTACGGTACATCGTTATATGATCTGCATGCCACGTATTTCCCTCAGTTGGTTCATGCACAACCTTATCTAGCATGTCGTACAATACAATATTAAAGAACATCATCCACATTAAACCGATAAATAAATAAAGAGTATCCTATTTGATCGAGTTACATGTGATAATACCCCTCCTCCTTCATCCTGGTTCATGCACAAGCTTATCTAGACTTTGGTATATCCCGTGTTATGCGATTATGTTTGGGTATATTTGTATTCATATTTTACTTTGTTATATTTGTATGCATATTTTGGTTGTTACGTGTGTACTTCAGCGCCATATTGTATATCGACATTCCAAGTCACATGAAATCATGAAACCCTAATTTCCGAAACCTAAAATCGAAATTTTCGCGACCTAAATCCTAAATTTTCGAGACAATATCAGAACACATATAAAATTGCCGAAATATTACACAATCAAGTCCACTGCGTGAGGACTCTTCAAAATAAAATTCATAACTTTTGGAGCTCATTTTCTATATTTATTGATTCATACGAACAAGACACTTATACGAAATAGCGATAACAATTTTGAATGAATAAAATTATGAAAAATTTACATAAGCAAGTACACAGTGTCAGGAGGCTCCACAAAAAATTTCATAATTTTTGAACTCATTTGCTATATTTTAAAAATTCTTAAAATTTCAGCCTAAAACTAATTACTAACCTAACTATGCACTAATTACTAAGTATGCTAGTTAATGTGGCTGCATGTGGCTGGCGCATGGTGGCATTGCGCCAAGGGGCTGGCGCATGCCCACCATGCGCCTGCGGTGCTGACGTGGCAGGGGTGGCAGCCAGGGGTGGGCACGTGTCGGCGTTGGCGGCGTTGGCGCACGTTAGCCATGCGCCAATGCCAGGTGTCATGATTTTCGGCGTTGGCGCATGGTGGCCGTGTGCTAGCGTTGCCAGATTTGCAAATACATCGCTCCTGTGGTCAAATCCGCAAATACGTAACGAAAAAACGCCGTATCCGCAAAAAATTCGCATGATGTGCAAGAGAGAGGAGGAACGTACGTATCTGTATATGAAAAGTGGTTGTTGCGTCTGTGAGCTAGTTGTATATGAAAAGGCTACATATAGGAGATGTCCTAATTAACAAGAGAACAGTTAAAATCAACTAGTTAAGTGTGCGCGTGCATTGCTACGAAACATCTCTTCCCAAAATCATATAGTGTCATTTAGGGTTTGTATAGGAATCCCAAATTCTCAGTCCATCTATACAGATGGACCTAGATTTTAGATTAAAATCCCAATCCATCCACAAAGATGGACAGATTTGCACTCCTTAAACATCATTTAAAATGATCAGAAGGAGAATCCACGTGAGCAGGAACATCACGTGGGCCCTACACATTAGCTCTATATAACTATCATCCATTAATTCCTCCTCGAACCTACTAGTACGTATTCTCCGAATTAAAAACCATCAATAGGATTAGCTCTATATAACTATCATCCGTTAATTCCTCCTCGAACGTAACTATTCTCCGGATTAAAAGCGCTCAACAGGGTACGACGTAGATATCCACCTTGGTGGCTTCGATTTTCGATCGGACGGTGGAGATCTTTTCTAAGGGTATCTTTAATAGTACTTTTATTATCGTCTCTTAGCTATGTCACGTCAATAAAATCTTACATGAAGGAGAGAGAGCATAGGTCGTCTCTTCCTGAAGGAGAGAGAGCATAGGTCGTCTCTTCCTGAAGAGACTATCGTGCACACTAAACAAGACATGATATATTAATCTACTCTAGTTGACATGTATACCTGTTTCAAAGAAAAATTATAAAATAGGAAAAAGTCCATTTTATACCCCTGAACTTGCGCCGAGTCCAAATTACCCCTTGAACTCCAAAACCGTCTAATTTGCACCTTCGAACTCATAATACCATGTGAATCCACCCCCTCAGGCCAAAAACCAGTGGTTTTGGGCCACGCTCGCATTCATGTGGGCGGTTCGCTGGCGTCGGCGTCCGTGGGGCGGTTTCGCCGCGTCAGCGTCCACGTGGGGCGGTTTCGCCGCGTCAGCGTCCATGTTGGACTCTTCTTCCTCCCATCCCCTTTTCTTCTTACTTCACCTCGCCGACCCCAATCGCCGCCCCAACTTGCCGACCCCAATCGCGCCTCCGCATCCTCCCTCTCCACCCCGCTCCACCTCGCTGCCGCCGGCGGAGCCCCCTACGCGCCCACTGCCATATCCCGCCTCCTTGCTGCCGGCGCCGACCCCACACTCCTCGACCACCTCCACCGTCTGCCGTCCGACCTCGTCGCACTCCCACCCAACTCCCCAGGTGCCTCCACCATCCTCTCCCTCTCCCTCTCCGCCCTTCTCGGATGGAGGTGGCGGCGCAGTGACATGAAGGCGGGGGGTGGCAGCAGGGAGACGAGGGAGGATTTGGGAGGCAGGAGGGCCCACACCTCCGTCGCCCCTGCTACCGGATCCGTCGCCTAGCGCTGGATCCAGGCCCCTGCTCCTCCCTCTTTACTCCGTGCGTGACTCGCCACCGTTGTTCACCCTGAGCTCCGAGCACCGCCCTGAGCTGCCACTCCTCCTGGCCCCGCCACACATGCAGAAGCGCTCGCCCGTCTCGACGTCCCCGTCGTCCATCCCCGCTGCGCTAGTTGAGTCCTCGAGCGAGGAGCTGCGCCCGCTCGATGATGCCGCGGTCGTGCAGATACTTGACGTCATCAGCGGAGTTGATGAGGTTGTCCATGAAGATGGCGTAGGAGGTGATGTTGTTGCCGCCCGGGGTGGCGATGTCCATGTGGCAATCGCCGAACGCGATCGAGTTCGAGAACAGCGACTTGGTGCCATCGTGGATGAGGATGCGCGGATCTGGAGCACACCGTTCTCGAACTTGATGTCCCAAAAGCGGTCCGTGTTGCGCCGCCGTCACGGATGCCGGCCTCCTGGAGCTCCGACACGCGGTGCATGAGCGCTGCCGCCGCTTGTCGCCACGCGCGCGCAGCCCGACCACTTCTTGAGCCACAACCACGCCGGTGGCGGCGGGGTGGCTGAGTAAACCCAGCGAGGAGGCTGCGCCAGAACATGTCGAGGACTCCAGCTTGGACCGGTCCTTCCGGAGTAGCGGCGCGTCGGTCGGCATGAGCAGGTCGAAGAACCGCAAGGCGAGGCTGGCGACGGCACCGCTATGCTTCGGGTTGCCGAGCTGGAGCCCGAGCAGGAGGTCAAACACGAACAGAGGGATTGAGCCCGTTTTTTTTTTTTTCATTTCTTGACTCATCTGGCCACGTCAGCTCGTTTGATGATTTGGATGCCACGTCAGCTAAAACCAGGGTTGTTTTGGGCGAGGGGGTTATTTGATCTGATTTTTACAATTGAGGGGTGTAAAGTGAACGGTTTTGTAGTTCATGGTGTTTTTTGGACTCGGTCCATAGTTCAAGGGGGTAAATTGGACTTATTACTATAAAATATAAATGTTGGAGAGTGTGCTAGAGACTATCTATTAGAGATGTTGTCTCTAAATATGATGTAGCATATGTTAGAGATAAGGTTATCTTTAACTATTAGAGGTATCCAAATAACATGCCGCTGTCAACAGGATACAACGTAGATATCCACTTTGGTGGCTTCTATAAATGCTGCCGATACAAGGCGGATTGCCTGCTAAGGGTGCTCTGGCTGATACCAAGCTAGTCGATCGTCTGACATAAGTTGGTAGAAATCGACCATGTGGAGGCTGAAAATCGGGGAGGGAGGAGGGCACCGGTGGCTTCGGACGACGAGCAACTTCCATGGGAGGCAAGTGTGGGAGTTTGATCCGGACCTTGGCACTCCCGAGGAGCGTGCTGAGGTGGAGAGGCTGCGCGAAGAGTTTACTAAAAACCGTTTCCAAAAAAAATATTCTCAAGACCTCCTGATGCGTATGCAGGTATGCTACTGGTGATTGAACGTTCACTGGATCCGCTTGTTTTCTTATTATCATTTTGTTATGTGAAGACCAGGGGTGGAGCCAGCCAGCCACGGTACAAGTTTCGCGCTGGACTAGGTTTTTTTTTTTGCCAAAACTCAAATGTTTGATGTTTTTTCAAGAGATTTTTTATGAGATTTAACACTGATAATATTTGTTATTTAGGTAGTGTTTGGTTTGGAAAACCAAGTGGGATGGGATGGGATGATCCTGGGACAAGAGGACATACTTGTGTTTGATTGGCGGGATGCAACGGGATAGTCCGGGATAAGATGGTTCCACATCAGAGAATATTCCCGTTTGATTCGGGATGGCGCGGTGCAGCAAATTTTACCGAACGAACTCGTCCAAGTCGTTCACTCCTGTCTCATCCGCCCTGTGGTTGGGCAACAAGGGCTACAACGAGAGCGCGAGGGAATGGGAGGGTGACAGCAAGGGGAGGGCTACGCGCCGGTGCTGGACGAGAGCGCGAGGGAATGGAATATGATGGAGAGAGGGTGGTCGAGGAGGCTGGTCGGGTCGGGGAGGCGCCGGTGCTGGACGGGGAGCTGAGCACATCGGTTGGAAGAAAGAATGGGGAGAGGAGAGGAAAGAAATGAGGAAGAGAGAAGAGAGGAAAGAAATGAGGAAGAAAGCCTGCCAGCTGGAGAAAAGGCTGGAGAAAAAGAAAAGAGGGAAAAGGAAGGAAGGAAAAGAGGGGAAAAAAGAATAAGAATAAGAAAAAAAAAGTGGTCATCCAAATACAACCTCATTAATCAAACCAAACATCATCTTGAACCATCTAAAATCATCCTATCCAAGCAACCAAACAAAATCTTGTATTATCCTATCCCACCAACTAAACACCAAACTTGTATCATACCATCTAGGTTCATTCCATCCATCCAGTACCATCTCATCCCATCCCATTCACCCTAGTTCATCCAACCAAACACACCCTTATATTCCATATCTGTCTTGATATATTTCATTACAGCCGGCCACTGGGGACTAATTATTTAACCTCCTCCAAAATTGCGTCTGGTCACTGGAGACTAATTATAAATAAAAAAAGGAAACTTAAAAATGCCAAATGCTAAATCAAGATGCTTAGGAGTGACGAATCCTCAATTTTTCCTCCTTATAAATTGATGGTGTCATTGGCCACATCTGAAAACAATATGGAAAGTGAGCAACCAAAAGAGAGAGAGACATAACGTGTGTACATGTATATCCGAACTAATTTTAAGAATTGATTACAATATGGAAATCATACAAGCAAGAATAAGCTGCCACATCTTAAATATGCAGATTAGATGTATATGTCCGTTTCAAAGTTGTAGATTAAATGACTATCCTTGGCCATGAAACGTAAAAGCTTGCTTGGAAGAAAAATAAAGAAGAATTTGAAGGAAATACTTATGTTTTATAAAGAAAAATGGCTTCCCAAGCTGAAAAGAGAAATTGTACTCATGTACCCGTAAATAAGTATAGTTTATGAATCAATGCAGTAGAATTTTTCAAATTCGACTGTTACATAAGCAGAAGTTAGATTGCCCACAAGATTTTTTTTGGTAGATTTGTCAACATAGGTATAAGTATTATCACAGTAGAAACATATAGCGGCAAAATTATATTAGCATTTTGGCCCTGCCTCGATACTGGATCCACCACTAGTTCTGATCAATTCTCACACTATGTTATGTGATTCAGTTTGCAAAACTAAACCAACCCTGGGAGAACGTTCCTACTGTGAAGCTTGAGGAAAGTGCTGAAGTCACAGAAGAACGTGTGCTGCATTCACTTAGGAGGGCTCTCAGCCAATTCTCCACTCTACAAGCACGTGATGGACATTGGCCTGGAGATTACAGCGGAATCTTGTACCTCATGCCTTTCTGGGTATGTACTCCATTCAAATATGACATAACAAAATTCGATTTAATTACTTTCTCCAGATATATTGTGCAATGATTATATGGCTATTTTATAATCATTAAAAATCATTCTCGATCGCTATATGAAAGGTGATTTGAGGCCTTACTATAAAAAAAATTCTGCCATTTTCTTATTTATTACTTCAAAAGCACGGCACTATCTATCAATATTCTGATAGGTCCGACAAATATTACGGTGGGGCCTAGTAAAATATTGTGATAGGAGCTGAAAAAATGACTAAAAACTAGAAGGAACCAGCCCACGGTGCGCAAAACAGTGCATACCACGTGGGTTCGTAACCAAGTATTGATTCGGTTTTGCAAGCAAAGCAGCCCGTATGGTAGACCCCACATATGCCATGCATGCAAATATTAATTAAGGAAGTCATGATTGCTGCTGCTTCTTCGAATGCGCTGCTGCCTGATTGCTCTCACTGTTCACCCATTTTAATAGCTTCGGTTGGACCGAAATTATCTTGTTTATTTTGTATCTCTATACGGAATATTGGACTGTAGGAATGTAATCAAAACGAATACGGAGAAACTAATCGCTGAGATGTCGAATAAAAAACACTCAGTATCATCTGCTTACTCAGATGCAACAATCACATATCTGTTATCTTGTTCCTAAGTGAAGTCATAACAGACTTTCTTTATACCACCTGACATACAGACGTATATCGCTCATCCTGTATCCTATTCCATATTACCTACTCTGAGTCGGAGTCGGACACGGATAGCGTTGGATACCTATTTCTCAGTATACATCTATGTGTCTAGTGCTGGCACATATGTCATGTCGTGTGTCCATTCCGGGCCCATACACGCCATGCACCATATGCCAGTGCCCATGTCCCATATGCGCCCGTGCAGCGAAGGTTCATGCTATGATACCATCTGCAACACTATAGCTCAAAATCTACTCAATGCTCAGCCTACCGTGGGATGGACCCACGCACACATGGCACCTCACTTACACTTTGATCCTCGATTCGTGTAAAACAGTTAACTCAGAGGTGCTACGTTTAGACCCAACATGTATTATATGCTACTACACCTCACATTAGACAAGTAATATGGGATTAATCCCACCACCACAACTCCACATGGACCACCAACACTGAGCCGGGTATTACAGGTGGAATCCTATGCTAGCTTTCGAATGTGTGGCACTAAACTCACAATGAATCATGTCCAAACTTTTTTTTTACAGAATAATATCCAAACTTTGAATGGTTTTAAGCATAAAATGTGTGACCATGTAGATTCATGCATACTCAGCTGTGGCCGAGAAAAACCATTTGGAACCACAAGCCCAAACTAGTCCGTGACAGCATATTAACAATCCCCCGAATATGTACAAAGATCATATCATATGGACATATATATAACGTATTCCTGTGCTGATCCCTATGCCTGATGAAATTTTATAGAACTCACGGTGGAATACAAGCGTTCTGAGGATTGCTTAATCCTTTCTCGATCTAATGCTGGACTGGCCTTTTTGTGCTTTACTCTCAGCCATCAACGTTTTTGCCGTGCGCTTCCTCAGTCTATCGGCATCAAGGGGCTAGATATACATAGGGCTGTTGACCTCTGTATCGAACCAAACAAACCGAACCGTACCGACTGCCCATAAGCATCCTGCTGGCCCATGTTGTATATTACGTCATCGTATCTAGACTGTAAGGCTGCATCTGTAAATTCCCCTCTTGGTTCCAAATAGCGGGCAAGTGTAAACGTTGCACATGACTCCAAGCCGGCATATGCATGTATAGAACACAAAAATTAAGAGGACTGCAACACACACGAGTACACGCACCCGGGGAGGAGGGTGGCGGCGCGCGGGTCGATCAGAGGAGGAGGCGGCGGCGGGCGGAGGCACGCGGGCCGGTCAAAGGAGGAGGAGACGGCGGAGAAAAAACCATTTGGAATCACAAGTCCAAACTAATCCCTGACAGCACATTAACAATCCCCCGAATATGTACAAAAATCATATAAAATGAACATATATAACGTATCTGTGCTGATCCCTATGTCTGGTGAAATTGTATAGAACTCATGGTGGAATACATGCGTTCTGAGGATTGCTTAATCCTTTCTCGATCTCATACTGGACTGACCTTTTTGTGCTGTACTTAGCCTTGAACGGTTTTGCCGTGCGCTTGCTCAGTCTATCGGCATCAAGGGGTCTAGATATACCCAAGGTTGTTCACTTCTGAATGGAACCAAAAAACCGAATTATACCAGTCAACTTGGTTTGACCGGTATTAGTATTCGATTCGGGCTCCAAAAATGTGGTTTTTAGGATTCGGTTTTTTCGGTAAAACCGAAATTCCGTTGCCAAGTCCCAAGTCAACATGCAGTTGGTACTGTTGGGCTTCTCGGCCTCAAATCTCTCGGCCTCTCAAACCCGTAAGGAATTTCCGACCTTAGCTACCATGAAAGTTTTTGCTGATGGGTTAGACCCACCGGATCTGGTTTCCCCGTACTGTACTTAGCCACGCCCAGAAGGCCAGAAAGCAAGCGATCAACTGAATCTTCTACCAGGGGTGGATCCACTAATGCTCAGTCCGATGCACCGCACACCGGGTTCATTTTTTTAAAAAAATTTGTTATAGCCCATGATGCATAGTACGTAACTCCCCAGCCAACCCGAGTGACACCATAGGACACCCAAGACTTAAGCCTAGTCAGGCAGCCGGCCAAGCCGACTAGGCTCGCGCAGCGCGCAACCCACTGCACATGCCAACAATTGGCAGGTCATAGCCCAAGGCCCCAAGCGGCCTAGCATGAAGCGAATCAATGAAGCCGTCGCCAACTCGCCCATGGCCTTCGATGCTTGGATGCACTACGCGAGGAGAGAGGAGAGACAACACTATGGTCTAAGCTGCCGCTGCTGCACCCTACTCGACTGACTCCGCTCGTCGCCTGGTGGTCGCCTCACCGCCTGCCGGCTCGCCCTCGTCAGCAATGGCATAGCAACAGACATTTGCACAAAGCGACCCGAGAGAACAACGCAAGGCACGAGTTGCGAATCGACATTGGTTTTTTTCTCAAGTTGTTCGTAGTTCCTCTAATTCAATCATTCCTCTAATTCAATCAATCATATGGATTACATTTGTGCAGCAGGGTTTCGATTTGATTATTATTGGTTGATTTTTGTCAAATTGTTGTGTTAGGGTTCTAATTTTGGTTGGCATTTACCAATTACTTTGGAGAAAAAAAATATTTGGCTAAAAAATTACACACGTCAGTATTTAGTACAACGTTACTGGATAATTATACACGTGGGCGAAAATGTATGGTGACACCCGTCAATTTCGTTCTGGCTCTGTCACTATCTTGTACCTCTTTCTTGTTGTTTTCACGGCAACTAGTTAGGATCCTGTTTAGTCCAAAGCTATCAAAGCTTACGGTGGGTGGAGTGACAGAGGATTATTTTTGTAAAATAAAAAACAAAGGTATATTACTGTATTTCAGAATAAAAAATATATTACTTTAAAAAAATCGTCTTTATGACTACCCACTTATAGAGTAGTGCTTGGCAGCATCAAAGTATACTGTTAAGCTTGTGGAAAACCATGACAGTCTTAGGTTAGGGATCAATCACTATCATATATTGCCTGAGACAAACTGATGATATTTGAAAACATATCAATCTCCTAATAGTGCCTTAAAGTGGGTCCATCGAACACAATGGTCCCCAACATGTTTCCGTGCTAGTTACTTGATATCTCCTATCTATAATCTGAAACGTGACCATCAATCATAAATGTCCAAGCCCATAAAACTTTTCTATTCCATGTAAGTTCGAAACAAAAAATTCAGTTTATGTCATTGGTCCAATTGCACTTTCAGTCTATGCCAGTGGCATTTTCGAATTTTTCAAAAATGCCACTGCCGTTATCTTCCATGTACCCACTTTCTATTCCGAACAAGTTTTATGTTTGAGTGGCATAGACCGAATTAGGCAAAAAGCAGAGGCATAGACCGAAAGTGACATTGGACTTGTGGCATAAAACAAAATTTTCCAATTAGAAACTAGGGATATTTTAGAGTTTTATTGGTAATAAATCACATACGTGCTGATCAATATAGTGATAGTTAATTCAAGAGGATGACTTAATAGAATGTTATTCAAAAATGATCATAAAATAGGATTACCATCATCTCCATGATTGTCTCTTGGGCATACATATCACAAACAACTTGGAGCCAACAAAACCATATAATAACGTCAATTATGGACGAGGATTGATCACAAGTGTTCAATGATGGGACCCTAGCAATAAAATCTAAGAAAGCTGGAATTTTCAAATGGTCGACATTTTTAAGCAAAACAAGAGTTTTAACTTTAACAATAAATCCAGAATAAACATATTTATCAGGGGAAATAACCAAGTTTCCTTTTTTTCACTATATCTAAATGATAAAATGTTGTGGCAGACTTGCGTAGCGTGATTTCTATGAAAAATATTTCACCTTCTCGTATATACAGCACCCGGCCCAGTTTTCAGGGAGTACTGGTATACTTCTAGTATTACTAGATAGAACTGGTATAATTGAAGACCAACAAGTATTTCAATCATCTGCGGAACCTAAAAATTTATGTATTCGCTAAGAATAGTTTTTATGTTATGTTTCAGCAAAGTGCATCATTGTGTTTGAAAATAAGAATGTGAGAAATATTATTTTATATTATTTAATATATCGCTGTAGTGTCATCCCTTACGGTCTTTCCTCAAAAAAGAAAAGATTGTGAGAAACTGAACACTTCAATATCCCCAAGGCAGAATTTATTTTAGGGAGTACTTAACAAAACTAAACACCACTATGATTTTTTTTGTTCTTATGCCCAATTAATCTGGAGTGTCATAATTAATGTTGCTGGTAGATAATTAATTACATTATGCACACATTTCTTTTCTTGCAGATATTCGCGTTACATGTGACTGGATCACTCAATGTTGTCCTATCACCCGAGCACCGACGTGAGATATGTCGCTACATATATAACCATCAGGTATGGAGAGTTTTAATTAGAGTAAATTTTGCAAAACTACATAATTTATACAAACTATCCCAAAGCTCCAGATTTAAGATTCAATTTCACAAAACTCTAGATTTAAGGAGGTATGTTATGACAAAACTCCAGGTTTTTTGTTCCACCGTTAGACGCCATAACTCTAACGAGGTGAGCCCACATGGCAGCTTCTCAACATGTATAACGGTGCCACATTACTTCCATACCTAACTGCCATGTCACATGCCAGTTGGCGGGTCAATCTCCTCCTCCTGGAAGGCTGTCCAAGTTGGCATATGACATGGTAGTAGGTATGGAAGTTACGTGGCACCATTATGCATGTTGAGATGCTGTCATGTGGGCCCACCTCGTCAGAGTTACGACGTCTAACAGTGGAGCCCAAAACCTGGAGTTTTGTGATAACATACCTCCTTAAATCTGGAGTTTTGTGAAATTGAGCCTTAAATCTAGAGCTTTGCGATAGTTTGTACAAAATATGTGGAGTTTTGTGAAATTTACTCTTTTAATTAAGGGACAATTCGCTATATGTCACTGAATAACTTTGGATCTTCACAATATGCCACTGGTGTCTCATTGACGTATGGGTACTGGGCCTGCATGCCAGCCTCACAATGAGTGGTATATTGTGAATCATGTAGTTATTCAGTGATATATTGTGAATTTTCTCTTTAATTAATATACAATCTTATTCTACACTTCAATCAATAGGCAAAGTTCCTTGTAAGTCATACATATAATTTAACTCTTTATCTAGAATGAGGATGGAGGATGGGGCTTTCAAATTTTGGGCCCGAGTACCATGCTTGGTTCTTGCTTAAACTACACCACCCTAAGGCTTCTTGGCGAGGTGCCAAGTGATGATCATGATGCATTAGGGAAAGGCCGTGCTTGGATTTTATCTCATGGCACAGCAACTGCAGCACCACAATGGGCAAAAATACTTCTGTCGGTATGCATTGGAGGAAAATTCATATTTATGCTACTTGCGATTAAGAAAAAGAATTGAGACTTTAAATAAAGTTAACACTGAATCAACCAATGACTTGGATTGCAAAAATCAAAGCTTGTTTCCTTTTTGAGTAAATAATAGCTTCTTTATTGAAAAAATGACTTCTTCATAGGTGGTTGTTATCATTCTTCAATTGGTAATAAAACTTCAATCTCTAGCTCTAATAGACATTAAAATTAGTCCTATCTGTGCCTCTTGACTAAAATGGCACTGATACAATCTATTTTCGCTTTAACGGAAGATAATTGGTGTATATGATTGGTCTGGAAACTACCCAATTATCCCAGAGCTGTGGTTGGTTCCTCGTTTTCTTCCGTTTCATCCAGGTACCTCTTTCGTCTATGAGTATTAATTTATAGAACATCTGTAAAATTGTTCCTCGCACTACACAAATTAATATGTAATTAAAAGGCATGGTGTTGTGTGGGAACAACATCCAATATGGATGTTTCATTTATATCGATGTAAGGTCTCAAAATAGAATGACGTTGTGATTGCCTAATTTCTATGGTGACACAATTATATAAGATATATAAAACATGTTCGGTGCATAATTGCATTAGTTTTCATCTTTTTGATGCTCTGAATTTTCTGCTTCATAGGACGATTCTGGTGTTTTACACGACTTACTTACATGACGATGGCTTTTATATATGGGAAGAAATTTGTTGGGCCCATTACACCAACTATAATATCCATAAGAGAAGAGCTCTATAACATTCCATACAATGAGATTGATTGGAATAAGGCTCGCGATGCATGCTCCCAGGTTTGTTTCCGTAATTTCCATGTCTCGAGACTCCACTAATCCTAGGCAAAAAAAAAAAAAGGAAAAAAAAGAGAGGGAGAGAGAGAGACAGAGATACTGCACTAGTTCCAGATATAACTACTTACCACATTCATAATAAACTTGTTTATTAAGACTCCTTTGGTAGAGTCATATTTTTGTTCTCCACATTCAGGCACTGTTGCCATTGATGACCTAAAATTTTCTAAGATACTGTTTTTGCCCCTTGCATTTGGCTATTGTGGAAACATAATACGCTAAAAGCACAGCCCCTATGCAGGATGGACATGCATGCGTAGCATCTCACTTATGCTTTTGTTCTCGCTTCGCCAAAAAGGGTTAACTGAAGGTCTGGGGTGTTACATTCTGCCAAGCAATGCTCCTTGATACATGACCCGTGCCATGTACCGCTATAGGGGCACATACACACGTCCGTGCAGCGAAGGTTGATACTTGAATACCATCTGTAACACCGTGCGGCCCAAAATTCGCTAAAAGCCCAACACCCACGCTGGACAGGCACAAATGTGTAGTACATCACTTATGATTTCATCATCAGTTCACCTAAAAGGGTTAGCACGGAAGTGCTACGATTTGGACTAACATGTATTATGTGCTAGTGTAAGTCAAGATAAATTGATAATGTGGTACTACAGTGTTAGGGAGTCGTAACCTCTTTCTAACGATTATTACATTTAGATTCATGTTAGGCGGGTCTTCCTAAACTTCTACATATACCAGCAACCGCATGGGTTGTGTATAGCTTTTCACCTAGGAGTATTCCAAGGTATCGAATCCACAGGGAAGCAAGCAATATATATACTACTTAGAACAAATTATTACTCACAAAAGCTCGAATTATGAGATGATGAAAGTACATTAAAAAAATTACTAAAGTGAAATGAGAGAAATCGGGTTGAACCAAGATACGGAGATTCCTCCTCCCTTAGTTTTGGTTTCACTTGCTAAAAAATAGGACAGAAACGGATAACAAACAATGCAAATTCATACTACGATGGCTCTCACCCTACAATCCAATATCGAACAACAATTTCTCCGTTCTAGCCTATTACGAGTTGATATAGATCGGCATAATACATCTAAACACCATTTTCACATCTAGCGTTAAACAATTCATAATTATTCACAACTATTACCAACTGAGAAAAAAAACATGATATCAAGTACACAAAAACAGTTGATAACTAGTACCAAAATAATAGATCAAACCATATGTCTTAAATTATAGCAAAATGCCATACCTGAGGGAAGAAAGGAGATTACCCCCTACTGTTTTGTGTTGACACCATGGCGGAGTTGGGATTAGCGGTCAAATAGAGCGGATAGTTCTTGACCATCCGTCCGAATAATTTCGGATATTATTCGGAGCCTAAAACCGGATATCCGGGATTTTTCTTGGATTTCGGATTCGGAGCCGGATAGTTGGATAGTTTTTGCCGGATACGGATTCAATAAGGAGGTATCCATCGGATTCGGAGCTATCCGGATAATTTATCGGATAGTATCCGGTAAACACTATTTTGGATATCCGTTAAACTCTAGGCCTAGTGGGCCGGAGAGAAAAATCGGCCCACGAGGCTTTCCATTATTTAATTATTTTTAGAAAAATACAGGAAATCTAAATAAGCCAAGAAAATATCAAATGAAGTCGGACAAATTCCAGAAAATTTATAAAAATACTTTGGAACATAAGGAACTTAAATAAAATACTTTTGAATTTAATGGATGTTTGATTTATTTATGTTAAATCATTTTCAATTCTGAAAATTCTATTTAAACTTTTTAAATTCTATAAAATCATGAAAATTTTATAAAACCTTATTTTAAATAAAAGATTTTGAAAAACTCAAAAATTAGGACGCTACAGACTTGCAACCAGTCAACATTCTGTGTATCCCTAACTAGTTATTGTACTGGTCTGTAGGCTTTGTATATGTTGTATCTTTCATGTCATGTAGTTTGTTAATAACATTTTGGACATATTTTGTACTACTATCACTATGATCTGCTACTTGCTACTACTTTTTAACTAGCTGTTGTGATAGTGTGATGTAGTTAAATTTGCTTATTGAATTGCTAATATAGTTGCATTTTGGATATGTAGTATGGTTGATTGATCTTTATATGTGCGACATATATGGTTTCTGTTTACGTGTATTATCCGACTAAATATTCGTGACCGAGACAATCTGTATTCGATTTAGCATGTATTCGCTCTGTATTTATGATCGAGACTATCCATATTCGTATTTGTATCCGGCATTATCCGTGTCCGACTCCGATTCCGAGAAAAAAATGAAATAGGATACGGGATAAGCGATATCCGCCTGTATCTGCTCCGATTGCACCCCTGGATGGGATTCTGGAGATTAAATATGAAATTTTTTGTCAACTTGATATTCTCTGTATAATTTTTTTTCAATGAAAGGCTAGCTGTTATAAAGTTTTAAATATGAAATTGTAGCCTCCATAGTGTTCTCAAAATGCTTAGCAGAATATTAGAAAGTGTGCTGCAGCTGACTACATGTTTTTTTGTCTACTTGATTAGGACGACATCCTCTATCCACGTTCACTCATACGGAATGTTATTTGGACTTGTCTTAACAAGTATGTAGAGCCAATGTTAAATTGTTGGCCAATTAGCAAGCTAAGAGTGAGTGCTTTGAGCCATATCATGGAACATATCCATTATGAAGATGAGAATACCCATTACATTGGCTTATGTCCAGTTACCAAGGTAATGTGTTCAAGAGGTGTTTCGCACTTACAGCATTCTTTTATACAAGTTATGGATTATATTATTGTTGTCATTATCTTATTTGGATGAAGTTAAACATGTTTTTGGTATACTATTTTCTGTGAATATTTTGGTCTACTCGCCGAGAACTTTGCATTGTCAATTCAGCTAAATAATAAATTATTTTCTTTGCCTTGATAATATATAAGTGTTTATTGCAATATATTATTGTCTGAAAATCTGTCAAAATTTGTGCTTGATACTTTTTATAGACATAAAATACTTTTATTTGCGGTTAAGTGTGCCAATGGAATATATGAATGATAAATTTGCTGATTATTTTTGTGCACTATACATATTCATTCGGTTATATAAGCTCAAATTTCTAAATGCCTAGCTATGTTACATGATTGAAGCAAGATAGGTTGCTATGTCACGATGATACTGGAAACTTAGCATCAAAGAAAACTTGGAAAATCTATAAGAAATAATAAAATCTGGAAAAGAAGAGGGAAGGTTCTTAATATCTGAAGTAAGAGTTTGGAACTAACCATTTTGCAAATTAATGACCAGGCATTGAATATGATATGCTGTTGGATAGAAAATCCAAATTCTGATGCGTTCAACCGGCATCTTCCAAGGATATTTGATTACTTGTGGCTTTCAGAAGATGGCATGAAGACCAAAGTATGATCGTACTGTCACATGCACTTCTTGTAATTGCACGCTTTTTTTTTTGTTTATATGATTCGAGTAAAGAATGCCAATGCATATAACAGTTAGACTTTTCATTACGGACCAAATGTTTTTTCACGGAGGAGCTTTGGTGAAGTAGGTACAATATTCACGCAAGCCCAGAATTATATTGGAGTTTGATTTTCAACTTGGAGTCTTTGTTTTACCATGTGGAATTTCAACAAAATTGGGAAACCTAGCGATCAATTTTATGGAGTACGCTTGATGAACATATAGGAAATACAAATAGTACAAATAGGTTGTAGATGGTTTGGCCATCGTACTATTTGTAATGACAAACAGAGATACGTATATGGTAAGAGTAATGCTTAGCAGGTATTGGAACTACGTAGATGTAATTTGAATTGCAATAGATTAATATGAATTATCCGAATTTCCCGCGCAATTACGCATCTAGATACTACATTGCAATTTTATTTTTGAAATAACATTATTTTAAAAGAAATTTACAAAAATAAATTGTCGATTTTTTTTTTACAAAACTAGGCTACTGTCGTCATTTGAAATGGCAAAAGGGCCCTGTCGCCATTCTAAATGGCAACAGTAGCATAGAAAATTGCGACAGTAGGCAAGAACAGTGCAGAGAGGTCGCTGTCGCTAGTTGAAATGATGAAAGAGCCCTATCTCCACTCCAACTGACGACAGAGACCTTTGCCTGTTTTTTTACTATCTATTTCCGACCACATATTTTGTGGACAAATCACAATGATATTACAAAAGATTCAGCACAACATCATCACTTTTTTGTCGACAAATCACAATGATATTACATAACATTCAGCGCAACGTCCTCACATATTTTGTCGACAAATCACACTGATATTACAAGCCATTCAGCACAACGTCATCACCTAGTTTTTCAACAATCAAAGTGATATTACAAAGCATCGGGCACCAAATATTTCAACAAGACGAACATTTCCAGTGGCTGCGACCTCAACGTTCGCCATGATGACCGCCTCGAGTGGGGCGGTTAGATGAGGTCCCCGTGGCGGTGTCTGGACTGCTAATGTTTCCTTCGTCCTGTGGATTTCTCGTCGGCATTTCTTGAAGGTGTGCCTAGACTCCCTACAAATGGAGCACTTCTTCGTACAACGCCCGGCTTATGCTTCGTTCATGTTGTTCCTGATACGCTGTATACCTGTCACTGGCCAACCTTTCCCTTCATCCAATCAATGTCCACGACCCAAATAAGTTGCTCCTAGGTCGGACATTTGCCATGGCGAGCGACGCGTTGTTGCTTCTGTGTAATACCCCGACCTCCTGTAGTGCGGCCCATGTGGCCCTTGAGGAGTTATGTGGTGGGATTAGTCCCACATTGCTTGTCTAAAGTAAGTTGTAGTAGTATATAATGTCTGTTGGATCTAAACGTAGCACCTCCGGGTTAACCTTTTACACAAAGCGAGGACGAAAGTGTAAGTGAGGTGCTATGTGTGCACGGGTCCACCCCACGGTGGACTGGGCATTGACCGGATTTTGGGCCAGGGTGTTACAGATGGTATCGGAGCATCAACCTTCGCTGCATGGGCACGTGCAGGACAGGTGCACTAGCATATGGCGCATGGCGCGTGTGGGCCCGGAGTGGACACACGACATAGCATATGTTGGACACACGCCATGGCATATGTGCTGGCACTAGACGCACGGACGTGTACCGAGGGGTGGTTATGGGCATTTGCCGCGTATGCGGTATGCTGCTGAGGGCGTTAGCCCTTAAGGGGGGTGAATGTAATAGCCCGGCCTACTCGTAGTGCGGCCCATGTGGCCCACGAGGAGTTGTGTGGTGGGATTAGTCCTACATTGCTTGTCTAAAATGAGTTGTAGTAGTACACAATGCCTGTTGGATCCAAACGTAGCACCTCCGGGTTAACCCTTTTACACGAAGCGAGGACGAAAGTGTGTGTGAGGAGCAATGTGTGCGCGGGTCCGCCCCACGGTGGGCTGAGCATTGAGCGGATTTTGGCCAGGGTGTTGCATTCTGTCAACAAAATAATTTGTGGTACCGTGGAGAATTGCCTCCACAATACCAACCAAAGGGAGGCACCTTGCGCCACACATAACCCAATTGTACACCTCGGCTACATTGGTTGTCATGACACCATATCGAGCACCACCCCTGCCATGTAGTAGCGACCACTTCTCCTTAGGCTCGTGCTCAATCCAGTCCGAGAAGCATTTCACCTGTGCCGCCGTCTTCCTTGCCACACTAGGACCATTTGTGGGTAACTGTGGCAATGCTCCGGGGGCCTAGTCAGCGCTTGTAGCAGCCTTTTTCGCTGCCTCCCTTCTGTGTGTTTAGGTCCGCTCATCCAGAATCTTCTAGAGTGCGTTAAACTTTCGCTGTTGGTTCTGGTTGCACAGTTGCTTGAACAGGTTCATCAAGTCCTTGTTGTAGAACTGCTTGTAGAAGTTTGCACCCGAAGTGCCTCATGTACCACCTGCTTTACAGATCCACCCATGGAAGTGGTTTGTTCTCTCCTTGTTGTAGCTGAGTTATTGCACTCAGCAGGGCCGCATGCCGATCATGTATGACGCATACGTTAGGACGGCCATGTACAATAGAAATCATCAAATTCCATAGGAACCACAACCAGTTGTTCATGTTCTCGCTTTCAACGAATGCGAATGCCACGGGAAGAATTTGATTGTTCCCATTCGTCGCTATTGTAGTCTGTATCTGGCCCTTGTACTCCCCAGTCAGGAATGTGCCATCCATGCATAAGATTGGATGGCAGTGCCAGAATGCATTGATGCATAGACCATAGGTGAAGAATGCTCGCTTTAGTATCCTCTTATTGCCCTACTTCGAATGCGTGGAACCTTGAATGTCGACATGATTGTTGGGATTCCTGTCTTGTATGACTCAGAGTTGGCCGAAGAGGTTGTGGTAGGAGTCCTCGAATGTACCGAACCTTGATTCCAATACCTTTTGTTTTGCCCTCCACGCCTTGCATAGCTGATTGTGTACTAGAACCTTGCTTCAATCATCCGAATGATGGATCGTGGCTCAAAATCTAGATTATCCACGATCTCACCGTACATGATGTTTGCGATGAATCTTGATGATAGGTTCTTGTGGGACTACATTAACTCAACGACGATATATATATGTGTGAAGGACCACTATAGAGCATTTCCAGTAGGTATCCCACTTAAGCTAAAATGTGTGCACTCAATCGTAGCATCTTGGGTTATACTTGATGACTGTGAATGTACGCAGTACCGACAAGGCGTTGAGGGCATTTCTAGAATTTGACCACTTCCTGCACGGCCTTCTTGTATTTTTACATAGCTCCTTGTCTGACCTTGCTCTGGTCGTACTCTCACAAAGACACGGAGCCTTCGTTAGCAGCGAGATTGTCGGCGGTATGTGTTCCACTCAGATGGAACTGCATGTTGTTTCACAGCATCCTCGTCATCGGATCCTTGATCTTCTAACAATGTCATGTAGTCCTGGTATTTGAGATCGATCCATACTTTGGACTAGGGCTTCTAGCTCTTCACCCTCATCAGCATGCCCACTAGCTTGCCCGACTGAAGGAGCTCCTGCCATAGGGTCTTCATCAACAGGATCAGTAACTCCTGGACATTCGGCCATTGTGTATGCCGCGCGGTGGTTGGAGTCCCCAGCTTCTTCTTCGGCATCACCACCCCCTTTTTGTTCAACCGCCGATGCAGGAATGGGCTTAGCATATGCCTAGGCCAAAAGGACCAAATCCCACCATTCCTCCCTCGCCCTGCGTACATATGACTGCCATGACCTTGTTCCCTTAAGCTGCACTAACTTCCAATATGTGCCCTGTGGTGCTCAGTTGGCAAGGCAACACAATCTCATATCATACATAACATGATCCAAATCGAATGTGTGGAACAACCACCGCATCACAATGCCCCGTGTACGATGCTCTGGCTTTTTTAGGGTCACGGTCACTGATTGAAAATAATGCAAATCAATCCCTTTAGAACCCTCAAGAATAGTCCTCTGACCGTAGTAAAATTTGAAACTGGTAGCATTTGACATATTTGACGTAATACACCGTAAACAAGATTTCCACGATTAACCACATATCTAAAATTAAACTACCCTCCAAAAACGATTATGTACAACATACTACACTACATAACCGTACATCTAAAACTATGTAATCCATTCGATTAAAAAAATTACCTAAAAGGTGGACAACTGGATGGGCAGCGCTTCGCTAGCTTCTCTCCTCCCCTCCAATCTTTCTACTTCTCTCCCTTCCCTCCCCTCTTTCTCTTTTTGCTAAATAAAAGTGAGTTATGCCTGAATTTTGGGGTCTTTTATAGGGTACATTGTGCCACCATTTGCAACAGCGTCAGAGACTTGCTGGATCCCTATCACCATTTCAAATGGCGACAAGGTCCTGTCACTATTTCAACTGGCGATAAGAACCTCTCAGCACTGTTCAAGTCCCTGTCGCCATTCTCTAGGCTACTGTTGCCATTTGGAATGGCGACATGGCCCTTTCGCCATTTCAAATGGCGACAGTAGCCTAGTTTTGTAAAAAAAAAATCGACTATTTATTTTTGTAATTTTCTTTTAAAATAATATTATTTCAAAAAAAATCCTACATTGCATATGTTTATATCGAAATATAGAGCTAGACTTGTTAAACAACTCTAATGCTTATGATATAAATGTTGTTGTATGTATACAACTGTAACAAGTCTAGTATATATTGTGATTAATCTGCACCATTATAATCTAGATCCATCAAAATCGACGGTGTAGATATTTCTCTTTTCTTTTTGATTAACGTGAGAATTTCTAGGTATTGAGGGCGAACGTGGTGATTTCTTTTGCTTTTGTTTTAATAATATAATAGATAGAAGATGTACAGCTAGATTATGTCAGGAACATGTATCTGTCTCACTTAGTTCTTTGCAATGATGTGTCTATATGTTATTTGTTTCATATGTTAATTTGTTACCAAATAATTATACACCTAATTGTTCTAATGTAAACCAAACCGTTTATTTATTGAAAAGAAAGCTCCAATTTTTGTAAAGAATAATTATACAGAATCTTTGACATGACTCTATGGATGGCAGATATATGATGGTATCCACAACTGGGAGACATCATTTATAGTTACAGCCTTCTGCTCAACAGATCTTATTACTGAGTTTGATCTAACTCTTAAAAGTGCACATGAGTATTTAAAGAATTCACAGGTATACTACCTGATCATCTACTATTTTAGATTTTAAAAAAAATAAGAAAAATTTGTCAAGCATTATCTTACTTGTAGGTTCTTAGAAATCATCCGGGCGACCAAAGTTATTGGCATCGGCATAGATCTAGAGGTTCTTGGACTTTGTCCACTGTAGATAACGGATGGTCTTGTGTTGACACTACCGCGGAAGTAATACAGGTCAATGAAAGTTTATTCCATATTAAAGGACATCCAAGAAACTCACAGATAGAACTAAAATTCCAATTTTAAAATGCCACTTGCTCCCAAAAAGTGAAGATTTTACTAATTGTGAAATTGTTTCTATAGGCACTATTGTTATTATCAACAATGCCTCCAAACCTTGTTGGGGATCCGATAAAACAAGAACATTTGTATGACGCAGTTGATTGCCTTCTTTCATTTATGGTATGAATCTCAAACTTTATTTATTGTTGTAACCTCGCAATTTCCAAGTACTATTTCATTTTCTTTTTAACATTAAGTAAAGTGCACTTTGACATGGATTTATCTACATGTTAGACAAAAATTGTTAATAATGATGCTTGTAATGAACTCATGCCATCACATAGGCTGTAACCATGCGTGCACTGGTGGTTGGATAAAATACTTTGACGATCCGAAGCGTATTAACCTGGATTAACCCAGATGAAAAGCCTAATAAAGTTGCTACACAGGCGTCGACTTGTGCAGCTTCCTGGCCGGGCTTTATTGAATTATGTACCTAGGGGCGCTGCACATGGTATCAACAGAAGTGTGTGGGTACCTACTCCAGCATGACATGAACATGTAACGAAGAGTGGTTTAGGGTATTGGTTGTGTAAACTGAAGGGATACGGGTAGGCTACACTAGCTCAAAATAAAATTTTCTATCACGTAAACCAATAATCCATGCGAGTGAGAGATCATGAATTGTTACCACTAGACGCAAAGGGCAGCGGAAGGAGAGTTGGAGCAACCCGGTCCAACGTGGTACACATTGTGTAGTTGGAATAGTCGATCATCGCACGTCCTAGGTAGACAATCGCCTTCTTCAACATTAACCAGTCATATCCTCTAGTGATAGCTGTTCACCTCCTGCAATGGTAGCCGATCGATCTCCATGAGCCGACCATCTCCTCCTCGCGATCATCGTCCGATCAGTGTTGCAGTCGCAGTAGCATCTCTACTAGTGCCCACGCGTCCCAATGTGGCACTCCGTGCATCGGTTTGCTAGCACCAATGCACACAGCAGGACCTTCGAGATGGCTCGAGTGGAGGTGGTAGGTAGGGTTTTTAGGGTGATCTCGTGCATGCCCACAGCCCCACACCTCTCTTTGTATAGAGCCCCCTCATGGATTCATATGTTATAAATCCATTAGGACTCTAAACCACGATAGGATCATAATCCAAATTAAACAACTAACGGATCCTATCCGAACTAGTTGTTCTAACCTAATAAGTGTGCGACCCTGTAACTTCATGTATACTAGGCCATGACCCGATAACCCCTTTCTGATCCACAAGTCAGTAGCGGTCACTAGTAGAACATAGCGATCCCTAAATACACATAAAGATCATATTAGACAAACCTATATTGTGCTCATGTTCTGATCCCTTTGTCTCATGAAACCAAATCGAACTTAAAGCGAGATGTGTGCCATCTTATGATAGCTTGATCCTTCACTCGATCTTGTAGTGGATTACTTAGTAGTTGCAGTTGACTCTTCAAGCACATCCAGTACGGTCATACGTACACTTCCCTACTCCAACCACATCGAGGGGCACAGAGATATCTCTCCCGTTAAAGAGAAGGGCAAATTCCATCTTGATCGCTCACAATCCTCCACATATTTCATAGTAAACCCCTAAAGCTACCTTTATAACTACCTAGTTACGAAGTAGCGTTTGGCAACCCCTAAGTGAACCATTACACATGTAAGAAACCATGACGATCTCAAGTGTCTGGATCCCACATACATTATGTACGAGACTAACTGGCACTACTACAAAATAGGTCATACTGGACGCCTCATCACTGACGGTTCATGTGGAACCGTCTGTGTTGTAATTATCACAGATGGTTGTTAATAAGAACCGTCTGTGATATGTAGTGATGGCTAGAACCATCTGTGATACGTAATTATCACAAATGGTTTTTAATTAGGACCGTCTATGATAATTGCAGACGTCACAGATTGTTTTTAATAAGAACCGTGTATGATACTTGACAGACGGTTCTGAACAAGAACCATCGGTGATAATCGTGCATTAAATACCCAGCCTTCCCGATAGAGGCACCCCCTACCCATTTGAGCCGCCACCCCTACTGCCTCCTCCCCATTACGCCACCTGAGAGGAGTCCCAGCCAGAGGAGGAAGGGAAGAAAGGAGGCAGGGAGGAGAAGGAAAGGAGGAACAAAGAAGAAGGAAGGAGGAAGAAAGAGAGGATCGAAGGGAAGGAGGAATGGAGGAGAAGGAAAGGAAGAAGAAAGAGAGGAGGATCTTAGGGGATATCTGGGATCTTCGTCGTGAGCTCGAAGGGTAACAATCTGTAATCATTTATATTTTTCCTAGGTTAATCGCTATTCAATTTGTAGTATGTTTGGTCAATAGGAAGTGTAGTTGCGTGCCTTAATCTAATTTAACACTAATTTGTTACGTGTGTAGCGTAGATGGACCGAAACTAGATGTACGTTGAGAACCATGTGAGTGAAGAGTACATTGATGGCGTGTCTGCTTTTAGAAGAGCTGCCGAGCAGGATATGTTGAAGAAGGGGATAAATTTTATATACTGTCCATGCATTGATTGCGACAATCTGAAGATATTTACCAACCCAGCGCAGATCGAAGCGTACTTGATTTGAAGGGGTTTCGAAGAGGAGTATACATGTTGGACCAGTCACGGTGAAGAACATATTATACCGGAAGGTAGTAACATCATCAAGGGAGACAACGATATACCGGGTGTGGACTGTGCTTCCGATGAGGATAGGTCGCACGTTGACAATCTGGATCAGATGATATGCGATACAGAAGGGAACTATAGTGAGAGAGAGAGAGAGAGTTTGGTAAATTCGAGGGCTTAATGGAGGACTCAGGGAAACCTTTGTTCCCTGGCTGCATGCCAGAATACACAAGGTTGTCATCCATGCTTGAACTGCTGAAATTGAAGGCAAGCAATGGTTAGTCCGACAAGAGTTTTACGGCGTTGTTAGGTCTCCTAGCAGACATCCTTCTGGAGGGAAACGTGTTGCCCAGAACCACCTACCAAGCTAAGAAGGTTCTTTGTTCATTGGGAATGGAAGTAGAAAGAATGCATGCTTGTTCGAACTACTGTATCCTCTATCGTAAAAAGTATGCAAACATGCATGTATGTTTAGTGTGCAATGCATCCCGATACAAGCGTAAGAATCAATCAGATGACAGCAAGGGAATCGAGGTGAAGAAAGGACCTCCTGCTAAGGTGGCGTGGTATCAGCCTTTAATTCCCCGTTTGAAGTGGTTTTTTGCGAACCGAAAGGAGGCAAGATTGCTGTGTTGGTATTCGGATGAACGTAAGAAGGATGGAAAGATAAGACACATAGCTGATTCCATCTAGTGGAGAAACTTTGATAGGAGCTTCGAAGACTTCGGTGCGGAACCGAGGAATATAAGTTTTGGGTTGAGTACAGATGGAATGAATCCTTTTGGTAACATGAGCAGCTGACATAGCACCTGGTCCGTGAATCTATGTATGTACAATCTTCCTCCTTGGCTGTGTATGAAGCGGAAGTACATTTTGATGTCACTACTTATCCAAGGGCTGAAGCAACCTGGGAACGATATTGATGTGTACCTAACACCATTGCTGGAAGATCTTGTGACACTTTGGAACGAAGGGGTACAGGTATGGGATGCGTATAAATGAGAGAACTTCACTTTACACTTTACGCGCCATATTGTTCTACACCATCAATGATTTTCCTGCCCTTAGTAACCTGTCGGGGTTCAGTACAAAAGGAGCCAAAGCCTGTCTGCACTGCTTAGATGGCACTGAGAGTGTGTGACTGAACAACTCGCACAAAATTGTGCACATGTGTCACTGTAGGTTTCTTCCCAAGTATCACCTATATCGCAAGATGAAGAAACAATTCGACGGAAATAAGGAGGACGGTTCAGCTCTGAGGGCTTTTAGAGGGAAAGAGGTCTATGATATGGTTAAGGATATCGATGTTGTGCTTGAAAAGAGACGAAAATTGAGGACCCATTAGAAGAATATCTAGAAGAAGCGGTCAATGTTTTGGGACTTACCTTATTGGGAGCACTTAGAAGTCCGCCATTGTATCGACGTCATGCACGTGGAGAAGAATATACGTATGTGATAGCTTGATTGGTCTCTTACTGAACATTCATGTCAAAACAAAGGATGGTGTCAAGGCACGGCTTAACTTGGTTGATATGAACATAAGGATCGAATTACACCGAAAGAGACCGATAAAGGCCGAATGTACCTTCCCCCAGCTTGCTACACTTTGTCCAAGGCCGAGAGAAATGAACTGTGCCAGAGCTTGCATGGAGTGACACTTAAGAATATAAGAATTTCCACGGTGTCTCATGGTGGATCAATCCAACATCATGTTATTCAACATATGTCCACATTATTGATTTGATATCTCATATCCATGATCCATGAAACGTAAGTTAATCAACACATGTGTTGATATAAACCATTAGTGTCCCAAATAATGATACAAGATAGCGATATTTAGAATAACATGATAGCATGAATAAATAGTCTCACGAAAAAGTCACATACATGTTGATCAGTATAAACGATAGTTCATTCAAGGGACAAAATAACATATTATTCAAAAGTTCATAAACATAGAAGTGATACAATTATCTCCATGATTGCCTCTAAAGCATATCACTAACATAAACAGCGTGCTGCCGAGGGTGCATGCTCTTTTGGGGTTTGTAACAACCCTAGCCGAAATGGAGGTGGCCCATGTTGGAAGCGCTTGAGGGTCTAAACATAGGTGAAGCAAGGATAGAAAGCCCCAGGTGCATAGGCCTGCCCTACATAGGCTGAGCACGAAGCTTGAGCCATGTGGGACTAATTCAACTGGGACTAAACTGAACACGGTCCAAATTGGGCTGTGCTTGTTACACACACCGCCACAAATGGCATACAGCATGCACGCAATTAGTGTTTAGAAAACTAGGAAAACTGGCTAGTTTTGACTGGTTTTCAATCAAACTGGTGACCACTGGGTTGTGAAAAATGTTAGGTTTAGGTCCTAAGTATTATCCCCTAATATTTAACCTAGGTACGTGGGTATTATTTCATATTTGATATATCCTAAAAATCATATCTATAAAAAATTGAAATTCAAACTTTTGGAAAAGAAAACAAGCTAGTTTTTGGCTAGAGAACATTTTGAATTTTAAATTGAAATTTTAAAGGGTTCTAGAACACTCTACAGAATACATCATACTTTTTTTTATTGGAATTTATCTTGTTGATTTGGTGCCCAAATTGAAATTTGATTTCATGAGTGCACCACACTTTTTGAAGCATCGAAGTAATTTTTTGTGGCGTTCTATAAATCATCAAAATAACAATCCTGTAGAGACATTGTTTGAAGAAACTTTTAAAAAAACTGCCTAAAAGAATTTATCTTGTAGAGTCATATTATTTGAGACACTTTATACTGTGTATAGTCATTTTTTTTTGAGATGGTGGAGAGATATTAAATACTACATATACAAAATGCAATCTAACAATGAACAAGTTGTGATGTGTGGTTGAGATAGTTACACGAGCTTGTCTTGTACTGTTCCCACTTACTTTTTCCACATGGTCATGGGTTCCAGGAATGGTTCCTCTAGTAATTTTTTTTACTATTACTGCAAGGTGCTGGAGGCAAAATACAGTGCCTCTATTGAATGCCTCTAGTGTATAAGAAAAATGCTTCTGCGTGATATTTTTGTTGTGGCGCTAATTGAAATAATTGTAATGTCTTTTCATATTGAATTCTTATGATTTTAGATCGTAGACAATAATTCCACTTTTAATTAATGATATATTATTCTGTTCCGTGAAGAACAAAGATGGTTCTTTTTCTACCATGGAATGTAAGAGGGCTACTGCTTGGTTAGAGGTGAGTATCCTTATCAAAGCTATGCTCTTTTGGCAGCTCAATAACACATCTGACTAGAAGTTGACTTTTAGCATATTCTTCCCAACTTTTATGAAATAAATAGTATTTGAAGTGTACAATCACACCTTAGGGCATCTCCAATAGTTACAGATAACCTTGTCTAATATATGCTACATCATTTTTAGAGACAATATTTCTAATAAATAGTCTCTAGTACACTCTCCAATATTTATATTTTATAATTTTCCTTTGAAACGGGCCTACATGTCAACTAGAGTAGATTAATATATCATATCTTTCGCGTGTACGACAGTCTCTTCAGGAAGAGATGACATGTGCTCTCTCTCCTTCCCCTCTCCTCCATATAGGATTTTGTTGACGTGACATAACTAAGAGATGACAATTAATACACTATTCACTACTAGAAAAGGGGTTTTTCCCCACGGTTGAAAACCGTCAGGAAAATAGAAAAAACTGTCAGGTTTTATTTTCCTGACGGTTAACCGTCAGGAAAATACCCTCAGGTCTGGGTGGTCGGGAAAATTTAATTTGTCTCACGGTTAACCATCAAGAAAATATTTGCTGACGGGCGAAAACCGTCAAGAAATATAAACCTGACGGTTTTGCAATAACCGTCAACAAAAATCATTTTTGTGACGGTTTCGGCCCATCAGGTTAATTTGTTTACATGACGGGGCGACCGTTACCGTCAAGTATATAAAACCTGACGGTTTTTTCTATTACCGTCAACAAAAAGCATTTTCGTGACGGTTTTGGCCCGTCAGGTTTATTTGTTTACATGACGGGGCGACCGTTACCGTCAAGTATATAAAACCTGACGGTTTTCTCCATTACCGTCAACAAAAAGCATTTTCGTGACGGTTTTGGCCCGTCAGGAAATTGGTTTTCGCGGTGTTAAAACCAACGCCAAAATGACTCAGTTCCTGTCAACAAAATTATGATTCTGGCAGCCCACTAGCAAAAATTGTCAATTAACATATTCATACACATTCACGCATCATATAATTCACAATACACATCCATACATCATATAATTCACAATACACATCCATGCATTACTCCATACACAAGTAAGTTCATAGGTGAAAAATCTCTACTCCTATGTCCGAGGGTTAAATGTTATCACTGTTACAAATTCACAGGTGAAAAATCTCTACTCCTATGTCCTAACTGCATTGTATAGTCTGTTCTGGTACGGTAGGTAAACACCAGAAAAGGTTCGAAGGTAAACATGAGTCCAAGGAGCTCCACCAAATTCAGCATCAAGAACACCACTTGATCACCTGCAGATTCAACAAGCCAAATTGGATCAACTATATAATCACAAGTTCTATTCCTACGTCTCTTCCGGGCAGATCTTCAACCCAACAAAATAAAATAGGATACAAGGTACAATATTGAATGATATGAATGTTTATCAAGGAAAAGAATTTGAAATACTACTAAAAATGCAACGTACAGTACAAATTGATAGGTTACCTGGGAAGAAGGTGGCATCTTGAGGTTTTTGTGCCCATGAGAATCTGCGTTGATCAGTATGTGTTCAGTAACATTAGGCATAGAAAATTGTGAATCCGTGTCAGTACCATGATGTTTCACTCATGCATTGTGTTCAGAAAAAAAAAAAGAAATGGTAAAAGGAGGTACTCACAAAACACCTCCCCCTACTGGAGCAATCGCCTTGAAAAATGACATGGCGGTTGTTGATATACCATTTACAGTGCCTCTTTGTTCTTGACGCTGGTATTGAATTTCAGAAACAGTACATAGTTTCATTTTAGTTAAGTAAACACACTATCGCAACAAGTTCAGTTGATTTTATACATACCACAGCATTGTTCTAAAGAAGGGAAATTCCTGTGCTGATAGTAATCTATACAGGTTTGTAAAAGACAAAGATTAGATAGACTTGGATACTAGTAAAAGTATAGTAAACCTCTGTTTTTTTTCTCTATTATGTCGCTCTAACTCCCTAGAAAATGATACTCTACAAAAGGGCCCAAGGTGTCTTCCCCAAGCAAAGGTCAAGCGGTTAGTGTTGAATTTGTTATATTCTAGACCGAGTTAGATCTTCAGTAGTTTGCGATGTGATAGATCATTCGTCTCTACCTTGACTATTGATCAACACATGAGCTCAAAAAGAGCGTAAAGTAGGGAATTGTTCGGTAAAGAGAGATATATATGAACTTAATCCCATCCATTAGCATACAAATGGTGGTGAGATAATATATAGTAGTTCAAACTTTTAGAGAAAGCGAGAGCTTAGGAATGCTTACTGCAAGAACACTTTTGTCATGGCTGCAGAATAAAGAGCGAAAGAATGTGCTACAAGACCGATGGTGCTATTCACATGGTCTTCGCGAAGACTCGAGATCGATTCATGGCGCTTTCTGCTGTCTGTCGTGTCTTGCTCGTAACAAGTTATACTTGGTTAGTACCAAGAACCCTTGGTTCCCAATGGGAAATGGAACCCTTGATACGTAATATATTATTAAGAGCTCAGTTAGGACCTTTTGGATGGGTGCATTGCATTGGCCCCATCCCCTTTGTAGACAATTTATAGTTGGAATCGAACACAAACTTGGAACTTTTCAGGTAAAGTAGGCTTAGAATTCTAGACACCAGTTTACACACACACCCCTCAACAAAAATGGAGAAAAAAAGGCAAGGACCTTTCCAAATCCACCATAATTTGTCGATGCCCAGGATGTTCCAGTGAACTCAGTTTTATGTAGTACATTTTTCGAAGTGTCCCAACAGGATCTTAATTATTAACTTAATTTTGACATGAAACATCATGTAGCAGTGAACGGAAACTAACATTGTCCATTCTCATACAGAAAAGGGGCTTTTTTGTCATTAACTATTTTTCTCATTTATAATTTATGTTCAACTCATTAGTGAATAAATGCTGCAGTATTTACAGCACAACGTATTAGCATGGACAGTATTAACTACTAGCTATTGTAAGCACCTTTAGCTCTATATGAGAACAAAGCAAATGTTTTCTGTATATTAGAGTTGCATGTATCTCTTCTGAAATTTTTAGGTATGACAAGCATCAACAAGTGAAAGAATTAAACAAACCTTCATGATTAGCTTTCTAGCTGGGGATGACATGCGAGGTCATAAAGTGTTATACTCCGATCACTGCAAAATAGATACCATCCTATTTTATTCAGAAGTTTTGAGGGTGCAACACAACAAAATGCAACATTCACAACCAAGAAATAACACTGACAATGACAAATGGCATTAAAGTCACTGAGCACAATAAGAAAACAATATCCACAATTACTTCATTAAAATGAATGCATGCCGGGATTTAAGAAGACAGCAAAGAAAAAAACAAATATAACATAAAATATTTTGCATAGAATAAGTAAAGTTACCTAGCTGATGTAATTAAAACATCAGGTTCTCCAGGATTAAATCGCACAGAAAGAACTGTGTCTCTACCCCATTCGAAGCTATTTATTGGCTCTGACCTATAGAAATGAAATTAGCATTAATGCTGGTAAGAAAATAGACCAAAAAAATTGCTAGAATATGAATCATCAAATATTCTACCTGTTATGATCCCATATATCAACCTGAGCACCTACCGTTGCAAAAGATTACCATCCCACTGGTGGTCAACACCCTAAAATTTAATTAGAACAGAAATGAATCTTATTCACAAAGAATGATGAGAAAAATCTGGAAGGAGTCAAGACAGTACAGTAATGCTCTTACCAAAATGCATGCTTCCAGGTGTAGACAGCTGACGGCTGTAAACCACATTGGCGAGTTAAACAAATGAGATATCATATAACAGGGATAGAGCAAAACAAATGTAGATGGGTCCATCCAATGCATACCTGGGAAGCATCTCCAATAGTATCACTAGTGTCCACCATCTTAAGCATAGGAACTTTCCAGAGTCGAACAGTATAGTCAGTGGAAGGATAAACGCACAGTAAGATCGGACACTGTCAGACTTTTACTAATTACACTTAGAAACAATAGACTTTGATCAAGTAAATTATTTTTTTAGAGCCTGTTTGCAAAGGCTTGACGCATGTGTAATCTGTGTAAGGTTTAAACCTATATGCCAGTGGAATGCACCATAAGCTTCTTAGTACATATGGGGCTTAAACCTATATAAGAAGCCATTTCCAAAACAAGCTGTTTGGTGGGGATTAAACTTGTGGCAGCTTTAAGCTCAAGCTTAAGTCCTACCCTATATACCTTTAAGGCTTTAACACATACATAGCTAAGATGGATATTGTGTATATAAGACTGTTCCTGAAACCTAGTGGACAACTGGTCATTAAAACACCTCTTGGCATAGAGCCACCTTTTAACAAAAGAGTGCAGCGAGAAGACATAATTTAGTTGACATCAGAACACCTGTATCTAAAAGCCAAACGAAGTGACATCAACAATTTAACTTACGTGCAGTCAACACCACAGGATATCAGAAGATCACCATCGGTAGATGTCGCCAAACCTCTCACAGCACCCTGGTGTCCAGGGAACTGGCAGACTGTCTTCCTGTTTTTGTTATTGTAAAAGAAATGAAAATTGCATTCATAAGTGACAGAAAACTATTAAGAACAACTCTCTTAGCCACAAGGACATGCAAAGATAAATCAATTGGTGGCACGAGTTCTGGATGGATGGAATAAAAAAAGTCATTCTCTGGCAAAAAGATCATCACAGTTGCATGAGTAGTACCTTGCATCAATGTCCCAGAGACGAATATCTGCAAACAAAAGCTACAGTTTACCATTTCTGGTCCAAATTTGAACTTGATCAAAAGATGAACAAGGTAATGCATGATTGACACTTTTTTTTAGAATGTAAAAGATGAATAAACAAAGAAAACCATCTGCTTCAATATTGTAGGAGTGGTTGAATTAAAAAAAAAACAGTTTCCAAAATTACATACAATGGCCACATCAAGCACACTTGAAGCGCGCTACAATCAGATTCTACTTGCAAATGGATAACACAAGTGCGCAAATGGTCTCTTCGGTCTCGACAGTTTGGCAGCCAAGCAATAGTTTCAGAAATAGGGCTAAATTATATATGGCATGTTTGGTTCCTTGGCTGGCCTTGCCTAGCCTTGCTAGTGGAGGAGAGCCAATTTGGCTCTCCACAAAAGCAAGGAAACCCTTGCTCACAGTCACAGCTCACCTTGCCGAAAAGTAAGGCTTGACAAGGAAACCAAGCATGCATCCTTCCCAAGAACCTTGCTAAGCAAAGGTGAGCAAGGAACCAAGCAACCGGTGGTGCAATCTCCTGGGCGGAGGAGCCAGAGAGGACGAGCCGACCGGGCAGCGGAAATACTGGCTCACCGGCATCGCCCAGGAGGACCCGGGGCAGGCGCTGGGCGGGAGGCGAGGCGCTGGCTGCGATGATGGCGCTGGGCACAAGGCTAGAAGCCGGAGGAGTTGAGGAGGCGGCTGCACCTTCGGAGTTGTCACGGAGGCGTGGACCGGTCCGGGGAGACGAGCGCGGCGGCAAGATGAGGAGTCGAGGAGGCGCTGTGCTTGGGCCGACAAGACAAGGCCATGTAGACCGGATTCGAGCTGATCAGGCCAATGGCGCTTTGAATCTGGCGAATCGACGGAGAAGCAAGTGAGCGAGGAAGAGGCGGAGGCCACCACGGTGCAGGCGCGGCGGCGGCGGCAGACCAGGCGAGAGCGAGAGGAGCTAGGGTGGCGAATCGGCGGAGCGTGGGCGGAGCGAGGACGAGGCGGAGGCCATGATGGTGGTCGAAAGGCGGGCGGCGGCAGCACCCGGCGTAAGTGAGAGGAGCTAGGGACGCGGATGGGGTTGGGGTCTGAAAGGCGAAATGGGGGTTGGGGGTGGGGAGGGGAGGCGGCGAAAATGGTGGCGGGTGCTAGCTAGGATTTGGGAGAGGAGAGGAAAGAAGTCTGGCGAATTTTCTTTCGAGTGGTGGGGAGCTGCGATGCCAATTTTTTCCCCAGCAAGATTCGTTTTCGTAGCATGAGACCAAAGCAATTAACTTGACGGTTCTAACCACAAGAAAATACTTTTATTGAGAGTTGTATAAAAAACCGTCAGCAAAATTCAAATTTTGCTGATGGGGTACTATTCCCGTCACCAAAATAGTAAAACTTGACGGCCGGTGCGGGCCCGTCAGCAAAATTAGTGACCGTCAGGTTTTCCTAGCTTTCTAGTAGTGATTGGAAATACCCTTACAAGATTATGTATAGAGAATAAATAAATATTACTGTTAGTAGATGTTAGGTTTAGCATATTTAAATTAAAATTTAAAACATCATACAAACTATGTTTACTATTTCGAGGAGAATCAATGTGTTTGGAATAATGGATTGTCTGAGTTTACCTTAATACAGCTGTTTGCTTCTTCTATTAAAATCATGGGTTTTCCAATATTATTGCACTAAAATTACAGGGTTATATTATTTATCTGTTGATTCAATTGGAACATGTGTAAAGCAATTAAAATATTTTCTAGGGAGCTTCCTGCACATTAATTAATTCATCTATTTTCTGGACTAGTTGCTGATACAACCAAGCATATTATTGCCCTTTTTTAAAACATATATATTATATGTCTTGGCTTCTTAGAACGAAGTGACTATGTTTTTGGTTGATGGTTGGAACCTGCCGTGCAGTAGACTCTACGAAGACATATAGACAAAGAGAAAAAAACCGTTCCTCTTAGTGCAATAAGGACATAAGTTTGCGAAATTTTAGCCTCACCAGTCACCATTAATGGGCAAAGATGAAAGGTCTGCATTAGCAGAGATTTTAATGTCCACTACCTTTTATTTTTCCAAAATTCTCTATTTCTTTGCTCCTCCGAATTGAAAATAAGGATATTTCAATTGTTTAGGAAATCGAATTGACAAGCATCATTTTGAATTCACAACATAGATGAGTAAGTGGGATATATATATACACACACATTATTTTTACTGTTTCCTCTTCTGTAAAATTTTAATATAGTAGAGTACCCTAGGTACAGACTCTTGAATTTTGTGTATACCAATAGTAATTAAATTTCTGAATGTTTACTTAGAACTTTCTGTTAAGAATACTTTAGTAATTAATCACTTATTTATATTAGTTCTAGCAGAAATTATTTCAAAATCTAGTTTCACTCATTATGCTATAGATTCAAATGAACTTTATATGTAGATTCAAGATTTACATATTAATTTAATTGGAAAGATTAAAATTTGTTTAGTACTCCAATATTTTTTAACTAGATTATCAAAGTATTCACAATCATTGTTAGGATAAGTACCCTTTTTTTATTGGGTCGATATGGCATATGTTACATGCAGATAGATAGGTTTCAATAAAAAGTAAATGCAAACTTTATATTTTTTGCTACTGGGGCCTAATTAAGGGTCCAAACAAAGCACTTCATGTTACCATTTTCCCTGACTTTAATTTGGCTGAGTGTCCATCCTCTTTTGCAATTGACATAAGAGACTTCATTTATATGACAGATGTATTAAACTTCTGTCCCAAATGTTTTATAAGTGCCTACGCCTAAGTCAATAAGTTAATCGGCACTGGTGGAATCTTAGATGATTACAATGTTAAATAACATATAATCATCACATGACTTGTAACTTTGTTTATGTTTGGGTATCTTAATAGTACCAAGACAGATGCCAAGAGTTATCAGCCTATGTGAAATTACAAAGACATCTGATATATGTTATTATGCATTTTTAGTTTTATAATTATCCTTGAATTATTTGTATTTGAACATCTTAATCTACATACTCACTAACAATATTTTCATACGCAAATCTAGGTTTTGAATCCTTTTGAGAGTTTCCGGAAACTTGTCATCGATCATCCGTAAGATATGCAAATAACCTATCATTTGAAAAGTTTTGCTTCCCAAAATTTTGATTTACCCAGAAAAACTAACTCATAGAAATCATTGGCAGTAACCTTGAATGCACTTCCTCAGCGGTCCAAGCTCTGGTCTTGTTTAAAAGACTATATCCTGGGTACCGTAGTGAAGAAATAGGAAAATGTGTCAGCAAAGCAGCCTTATTTATTGAGAATGATCAAAACAGGGATGGCTCATGGTTTGTATAAACTTATCAACTACTGTGTTGAAAGGGCATTTAAATTTTAATGCTGGATTTAATAACAACATTAATTAGTACCTAGCAGGTATGGCACTTGGGGGATATGCTTCACTTATGGAACTTTCTTTGCGGTGAAAGGATTAGTTGCTGCTGGGAGGACTTTTGAAAATTGTCCTTTGATCAAGAAAGCATGCAACTTTCTATTGTCAAAACAACTCAACACAGGAGGATGGGGAGAGAGCTATCTTTCAAGTCAAAACGAGGTAATTTGGTATTTTTGTTGCTATGTACTGCTTGAGTTACTTTATTTTATGAAGTTAAGATGGGAGATACTCAAGTTTCAGTGCGGTTAAAGGTTTTCTAGCTGTTAAAGCTTGAGTGAAAAGAGATATAAAAATAGATAGGTGCAAAACAATTGGGCAACAAAATGAGGAAACTAAACCCAAGCTGGATGACCCTTAGTTTGAAGCATATTTATTCGTTTTTCAGAGGAATATAGTTCATTTATTGAGTTTTTTTCTAGGAGTAATATCCGAAATAACAACATACAAAATAACCACTTAAATTAGCTAGTAATATGTACAAAACAATACAAGTGCCAAAATCATGCGTAGTATAGACATTTTGCATTGAATCCTCTCATTCTTAGATCCGGGGCCACTCTCTTAGCCGAACACTTCCTCAGCTCTAGATTCTTAGTGGAGTGAATTCAAGTAAGAAGCTAGATCTGGAGTTGCAGAATCAGGATCTAGAGCCATGCCAAACCCCGCTGCCCCCACCCCTCCCCCCCTATGTCAAAGATTTCTCTCCAATATAAACAAAATATACTATTCCCAATCCCCCAATTAATGTCAATCTGCATCTCATGGGCATGCCATTGGGTCACAAATAAGCTCAATGCACACAAAGTGGATAGAGCAGAGGCTGTGGGAGTCATCAGCTGGTAGAATATGGTTGTATAGTTAATTATCAGAATAATATCATTTACATACTTACAATAGGATACAAATATGTCAACCTAGTTGAATATGACTGTATACTCGTCAGAATCATATCATATATATAGTACATACTTATTTTGATGGTTCAACAATATACCATATATTCGTCCACATCATCTATACATTTGAATAATCATAGATTGGCTAAAAACATTGTTCGATTAGAATTATAATTTGTTGGATACGATCAACATCTGTATGCTTTTCTTAAGGGAATAATCTTAGATAGACTCGAACTTAATCAGGTCCAAAACAAGATCAGACGTAATCAATGTCCCGTTTAGTTAGAGGCATTCAAAGACTATTTATTTTCTTCTGCCAGGACGACTCATTGTTTACCTACCAATGCAAGGCTGCATAACTCACCAGTGTTTACTTTGATATCATTAATTCTTTGTTAACTAAACTTATTAATTGTTTAGGTAGACTCTTGCCAAGATTTGGGAGTAAAACACGCCTCACCTTTACCCCTAAAATAATTCTACATAAACACATGATATGCATTGATCACTGATGCACATAAATCCACAACCGAAGAGTACTTAACCACAACCAGCAGATGTTAGCCGAGAGGAGAAGTCCAATTCTCTAATCCAAATCCTTCGGTTGAAAAGAGCTGATTTGTGGATTTTTTTAAAATAATCAATTTTTTATTCGGAATTACGTAAATAATACTCTGTTTTTTATAGTAATAATACCATATCACTCCATGGTTGGACGACTTGGGCTAGTCGCCCAACGATTGCGCGCCAAGTGTACGTACACATCGCTCAACCATTGGGCGACTAGGTTTAATCGCCTAACGGTTGAGTGACGTGTACACTTGGCGTGCAACCGTTGGGCGACTAGCCCAAGTCGCCCAACTGTTCGGCGATTTTAAAGAATAATAATATTATTATATTAATCCGATAGAAATAATTGCGGGAGAATAAATGACAATTTTTGTAGGTAATACATTTAGCAAATCGTGTTTGTAGCTTATTGTTTGTTTTGGAAATAAAATGGTAGACAAGGTTGGTTGGTCCGTTTGTGATTTTCGTAGATTCTGAAATGTACAAAATCTGTAAGACTTGCAATAACATTTTTTGATCGTCGTATGTTGTTGTAGTGCGGTAAATTTCTGAAGAATTTTATGAGGACGTTTGAGGTAACAATGATTTGTAAGTAGGAAGCTAAGTGATATTGCGATGCGCAAGAGAATTCATACACGATGGAGAACTTTGGATAAAAGGGGGAATGATAACAACATGATAGTTGATCTGACAAGGGGGTTACATAGCACGCAGGCTAACGAACTAAGAACGATACACGTATGCCTTTAGAAAATTAGAAATAGATGGGACATATGGACGATGAGGGTCGAACTACTGCGTGGAACGAGGCCATTTGCCCTTGCGGTCCAGCTCAGCGTTGTACTCCTCGCCTTGCGCCTTAGCTCTCGCCGCAATGACCCTCTTCTGCTCCCTCTCGGCCTCGCGTCGCTTGGCATGCTCGCGCTCCTGCTCCTCGTGCAGCCTATCCCACCTCTCCTTCTCATCCTTCTCAGCTTGCAGCTCTTCGAGGCACCTTTCACGGTCCTCGATGTCCTCCCTGACCCAGCTCTTCCATGTCAGCAGCATCCACATGTTGTAGGGGTGGATCTTGTCGTCGATCCATTGGCTAAAGTCGCATAGACGCGACGGAGACTGCGGTGGGAAGAGAGATGTGGTTACGGCGTAACGGGAAGCAAAGTATTGGTGTGCACTGAAATACGATTTCATTATCGGCTGCCTGTGGCTCTGCGTGTCAAACCTACCGTCGGGGTAGTCCACGTGGTAGTTTGGGTAGCACCAATAGCGTTGCTTAATGGTCCACTCGTCAGTTAATTTGACGCACTTGCAGGTGTCCCAACACCAGCAAAGGGGTGGCTCCACCCTCGTCGGGGGCCCTTCCAGAGGGCGTTCAGCGAGCATAGGAGGGGCGGGGGGGGGGCCTCGACCTGAATCGCAGGCGTGCTCTGAGGCAGCCTCCTTAGATCAACAATCTTCGGGGGTGGGTGGTGAGTGTAACGCTGCTGATTAAACACCCTGTGGCGAGCGGCGGTTTCCTGGGGAGACACCCAGTCCTTCAAAAGCTCGCGGATGCGCTCCTATTCCTTCTCCTTGTCCATGTTGTCCAGGTAGTGCTATTGGTGTGGAGTTTCTGACCGAGTAGCGCTGTATATATAGCGGCCAAAGTGCAATCCGGTTGAAGCAAATTCGCGTCCGTGAGGAGGAATCTTGTTGCAGCGTTGGGTCAAGTCGCTGTGCAAAGCTGCCTAGTTGGGTCACATCGCTACGCAAAGCTGCCTCCTTGAGTGTCACATTGTGCTTTGCAGAGAGTGGTCATGTCCCGCTTTGCAGAGGGTGTTACGTCTTGCTTTGCAGAGAGTGGTCACGTCTTGCTTTGCAGAGAGACATCATGTCCCGCTTTACAGAGAGTGGTCTCTTCTAGGGCACCACTGGCTATATATGGATGCTTTGGTTATCATTCACATCGCTCTTCACTTCCTCTTCTCCTTAAATGGGATGTCTTCGACCTCATCTAACTTTCGAGTGAGCAGACACTTAGAATCACTGTGGCAGTACCTGGTTTACCCTCGTTGCAGGGATCCAGCGAATGTGTTCACCTCGCATGCACTAATGAATCCATCCAGAGTGTTTATGAAGTGTTCAAATCTTACCGTGACTTGTTGAAAATCGTCCCGAATGAATTCTATTCGAAATAGCATGTTACTTTATTTCCATTTGAAGTTGCAATTCTTTCCAGAACACAACATGTTAGTTTTGGTAGTGAGCTAATGAAACTGTCCGAGTGGTTCAAGATATTACAATGCAAATTGCTGCCTTGCAAGAAAACTCCCATGGTGTTGCTGCAAATCATCCAGTGGCTCAACTCTCTAATCAACCAATGCAAAATGAAGAGAACCGACTTAAAAGACTGGATGAAAGGATGGAAAGAGTTGAGAAAATGCTTCAGAAATTAGTTAAGATAGTTAGTTTTGCGATCTTTCTTCTATTATATGTTGTTCTTGCCAAGTAGAAATTTAGTTGTAATGAGATTGTCATGTCCACTCTTTATCTATGCATCGCAGTCCTTCATGAATAAGAATAAACTAGTTGATCCGACAAGCGGGTTACATGGCATGTAGGTACACGCATGCCTTTAGGGAATTAGAAATACATGGGACATGATGCTACACTTCACGCCGGTGTTCCTACATGTCAGCAGGCGCCTTGCAAGTTCTCATAGTGTGGCCTTTCTGGCGACAGCGGCCGCAACGTCTACCCATCACTCCAACTTCCCCTTCGTCTATATTATTCCTAATGTGATGACTCTGCCGACAGCCCTTCCCACCCTTCAACAGGTTAAGATCCGGAATCCATGTCATATGTGCAATATCCAACGTAGCAAAGTTGCCTACAATCCCGAAGCCTCTTAGCTCGTCGCACCACGCCTGCTGCACCCTCTCCTTCATGAAGTATTCTGACATGAAGTTCGATGGGTCCATGTTGATGGTCCCACACGCGGCGAGGACATGAGAGCATGGCTTGTGAAGGAGTTTTAGCTTGTTGCATGTGCAGCTAGGTTCATTCACATGATCTCTAAGGCATACCTCGTGCGTTACAAGAGAGCAAGTCGTCCCAAATCCGACTCTGTCCCGAAGGAGCACGTCGAAACGATGCTCCGTATTTCCCATCACAAAGACTATGTGCGACTGACCCTTCTCGGTCTATGTACGCTGTAATCTTCAAGCAATACAGTGTATGTGGGTTGGCTACATGAAGTGTCGCATTTGCATGCCTTTCCCTAAAATATCTGATTGTACCGTGTAGAACGCCTTCCATGATGGTGACGAGGGGCTGAGAACAGAAACCCCTAATAACCTAGTTGTACATCTCAGCAAGTTTAGTGGTCATTATATCGTACCTTGCACCATCCATGTCGTGCAGCAAGGACCACTTCTCCAATGGCTTGATCTCAATCCAATGGGAGAAGCACTTGATGTCCCTCGAGATCCTCCGCATCAAATGGGGAGGGTCAAGCTCCCGTAGTTGTGTGAGGTGTTCGGGTTGCGCCGCCCTAGGAATGAGCGGATGCTTGTTCCTCTCGATGACATGCTTCCTGGTGTGCTCCTCCAACAACTCTCACAACGCATCAAATTTATGCTGCTGATTCTGCATAGCCAGCTTCTAGAACAGCTTCATTAACGGTTGTTGCTTGAACTGCTTGATGAAGTTAGCCCCCAGATGGCGAATGCACCATCTGTTCCTTATGTCTGGCCCAGGGAACGACTCATCAGGGTCTTGCTGAAGTTTTCGGATGGCCTTCTTATGTAGACATCAGGATGTGCCTCAACTACTCCCTCCTTGAGATGTTGAAGGAACAACAACCAGCTGTCAAAATTCTCACTTTCGACGAAAGCGATGGCTAAGGGCAAAATCTGATTGTTGTCATCAACGCCAATTGCTGTCAGGATCATGCCCTTGTATTTCCCAGTTAGAAATGTCCCGTCCACTGGGATCACGGGCAACATGTGTCTGAATGCATCAATGCAGGGACCTAAGGCTAAGAAGGTCCTCTGTAATACCGTGAAACCTAGCGGTCTTTTGGATGGCTTATCCTTCATAGCAATGTATGAACCCGAGTTCCTGTCCTACAACACCTGGAGCATACGAGGAAGGTTGTCGTAAGCCGCCTCGAAAGAACCGAACCTCCTTTCCAAAGCCTTTTGCTTTACATGCCATGCCTTCGTGTAGCTAATCTTGTACTTGAATTTCTGCTCGATAGCCATCCTAGTGTGCTTGTCCTTTAGGTCTGTCTTCTTTACTATCTCTCCGTACATCACATTGGCTATGAAGGTGGTCGTTAGGTTGCGATGCTTCGGCAAAACACTACTGAGTAAGCAGGAGTGTACCTCCACCTTGGAGACAATCCAATGAGTCTCGTACTTGGGTTTACATGCATGCATGAGGACAACCAGCCTGCTTGTAGACCACAGTGTACTGCTCCTAGCTAGATTTGAGGACCTGAAACGTCCTTTGCATGGATAAGGCTCACAACTTAATAGCATCCTGCATACATCCCTTGTCAGCAAACATTGCATGACGTCGAACCTCCGTACCATAGTAATTCCACGGTGATTCATGCTCGTCGCGCACAGCAAGACCCTCAAAGTCCACCCTATTCCATTCCTGCAGGATGGGACTTTCATCCTCCTTAGAAGAGTCATCGCCATCTTTTCTCAAGCTTCCTCCTCCGCTTAGGTCGTCAAGCCATTGATCTCTATTTGACACACTATGCTATCAACATGCTCCTCTACATCCACCTGTGTAGTGGACTAAGTGTGTGGTGTGCCATATTCCTCTTCTGCCTCCGCAACATCGACCACTGCGTCCTCTTCTACCTCCGCAATATTGGTAACTGCTTCTTCTTTTGCCTCCGCAACATCAGCCAATGCGTCGTCTTCTGCCTTCGCAACATCGGTCACCATGGACTCTTCATGTAGCACGCGTTGCGCACCCCAGGCCCCAGGTGCTCCCACCAACCGGACGAGAGCCGTCGGTAGGGCCTCCTTGGACTCCCTTCGGACCTGGTTGTACGAGTAGCACACACTTGTATTCACGACATCGGCAACCTTCCACAAAGCCTTTCCATGCAACCGTGCGTATCAGTCTGCTCAACTCCCACCGAATGTGCGTGGCAGACTGATTCCAAAGCCCATGTAGGATAACACCGCACACATCGGGGTCCAAGGAGAAGCTGCATGCCAGCCAGTGTAGGACATCTCCTATTCGAGCATTCTCCGCATCCGGGTTTACCATACTGACTTTCCAGAAACCACTCAGGTCAACACCGTATGGACCTTCACGAATTGTACCAAGGTTGTAATGCACTTTTAATCTTGTGGGCTCCGACATGACTGATTTATCATTGCAAATATTTCGAACATTTCAACTACCCATTTGTCACAATACATTCACGAAGTATGTGCTAAACCAATAAGAAAAGGAATGGATTGGACTATTACCTTCATGCGAAGACCTTCATCCTTATTAGCGAGCTTCCCTCTCCTCCCCTCCCTCTCCTGGGCTCCTCTCCTCCTCTCCCTCTCCCGAGCTCCTCTCTTCTCCTCCTTCTCTCTCTCTCCCAGGCTCCTCTGCTTCTCCCCCCGTCGTTCTCTCTTCTCGTCTCCTTCTCCCCCTCTCCCGACCTTCTCCCCTCTTCACTTCCCCTTTCCTTCTCTCCCTCTCCTTTTCTCCTCTCTCGAGCTTCTCTCGTTCTCTCCTGAGAGAAATGACGAAAGAAACCGTGAGTGTGCATTTCTATACAACCGTCTAGTCGCTCAACCGTTAGACGACTTGGCAATAAGATGCCCCAATGTTTCAGTGACACGGTGACTGTACTTGCTGTCAAATCGCCCAATGGTTGGACGACTTGAGACTAGTCGCTCAACCATTGGACGACTGATCGACCCAAGTCGCTCAACCACCAAGCGACTACTACGCATGTAGCTCGATCGTTGGACTGACTTCGCTCAATGGTTGAGCAACTAGTCCCAAGTCGCTCATCGGTATTTCTGTAAAATAAAAAAAGACAGGTATATTACTGTATTTTGGAATAAAAAATAATTTTTTTTAGAAAAATCTGATTTGTGGATTACATATGCCCCCCCCCCCCGGTCACCCACACCCACACTAAAATGGTCTTTTTTTAGATGGCCCCAATGTTTCGAAGCAATTTCTATCTAATATATTGCTCGCTGCTGATTTGCATGACTTGTATGTAACCTCTAGACTGAATATGGTTGCTGAGACATGTCAATTCAGATGGTTTTAAAAATTGTTCAACACCTTATTTGCTCCTATTTGACTCAAAAGTAGGATCTATAGATAGCTTCTTAAAGAACCATTTTGAAATTACAGGGACATCAAAGAACAATTTGAAATATTACATTAATAATATCTGGTGTACTATAGTCATTAAGGGCCTGTTTGGAAAGGGCGATTTGGATTCAAATTATTATGATTTAGTTCAACGAAAATTTCTAGAGCAAACCCTCCTTGGAACAGGCCCTTAGAGTTACACATTAAACATAGTTCCTATTTTGTTATATTGGACAGGTTTATGCTGAGCTTGGTTGTACTCATGCTGTGAACACTGCTTGGGCAATGTTGTGATTAATTTATGCTGGCCAGGTATCACTTCTTTGTTTTACTTCTTTCAGTTGACAAAAGAATTTGTCATTTACGAAACTATTTGCACATCAATGAGTCGTTGCCTTGAGCAGATTGAACGTGATCCAGCTCCATTACATCATGCGGCAAGAGCGCTAATTAATTTGCAGTTGGAGACAGGCGAGTTTCCTCAACAAGTAAGTTTGTTTTGTTTTTATCATTAATTACTACGCTGCAAACTGCAACACGTTTGTCCAATTAGTTGTTCCAAGAGTGTCCCGTTTGTGTAGTAGTGGCGTGTTTAGTCCCAATATTTAGACTTTAAACTGTGTAGTACTACCTCCGGATTAATAAACTTGACGTCCACGAGACTTGCGCGTATATAGGGGACGTCAAGTATTAAAATACGGAGAGTAGTATCTTGTAATTCCAAACATTGTAAATTTGAGTTATTCCCTTTGGGCAAAGAGAGGACTAAAGCACGGGTGAGTTGCTACGCGCATATATATGGACCTGCCCCATGTGGCGTCTGGGTATTAGTGAATTTTGGATGCTTAGCATTACAAATTGAAAGTGGTGGGTTGATGACACAAATGTGTACCGAGGGTTGATCGTAGGCTGTTGGTATGCATGTAATGTGCTGCCAAGAGCATCAGCCTTTTCAGGGGGTCAGTGGTGCGGGGTTACACCCTGTCTCAATTAGTACAGGCATGAATGGCCCGTGTGTAGTAGAGGTAGGTTTAGTCCCACATTAAATGTTTAATAGTGCTTAGTAGTATATAATGTTTGACATTCCAACTTGTAATGATTTTGGATTATAACTTTTGTGCGAGGCAAGGATGAAAGCCTAAACATGTCACCACATATTTGTAGACTCGTCAACTTTGGGATCTACTAGGCTTTAGAAACTTTTTTTTTTGCCTTTTTCAATGAGACTTTTATTGTACTCTCTCATGGTAGTGGCGGCCTTATCCCTTTCATCGGGATGGTAGCTCCTCCCCAACCCATATTATTGGTCATGGTTTAATGCAAGTATAAAATCAAGAATAGATTAGGAGAAACGGAAAAGATATATTTTTTTGTGGGTAGTACCTTTTTCCTTTTTTTCATTTTATTTTAATATATAATTTGTGAGATATTTATCTTCTTTTTTTCTCCCAATGCAAATTGAATTTGAACTTCAAATTTCAAGTGCAAGTTTTCTAAATTAACTACTACTAACTGGCTACAAATAACATATACACATGATTATTCAAAGTTGTAGTAATGTGTAAATATTTCTAGGCTAAATATGTTTATGCATGAACATTTGTTGAAGATGATAAGGCCTTCACATGTTGTGCTACATTCATAAATTTCCAAAGTATATCACTGATACAAAGTCAAACATTCATAGTTGCCCAAAAAATATCATTCATATGTATTGTTGATGTTTCGTTGGCTATTGCAAACTATCAAAATATCATCTAATATTAAAGCTTTTTGTTGTTTCTCGCTAATAGGAACATGTTGGAAGCGCTAACTCGATCAGTTTTCTTCAATTATCCAAACTACCAAACTTATACCCAATTTGGGCCCTCGGTGAATATCGCCAGAGACTTCTGCAGCAATGTAAATGGATGCATATGAGAGAGCCTCTAACAAAGATTACTTTTCTTAAGATACTTGTTTGTACTTTCGTTATATACCTAAAATAATCAAAACCATATACATGTGTGGTTGTAAAAATAATAATCAAAACTATTTGTGTATGAGGAAATATTCTAGCTTGTTGATGTCGTTGTAAAAACACTACCTCAAAGCATCTAGATGTCTTCTAGGTATGCAAGAGCCTAAACCATATACATGTGTGGTGTTACATTCACAATCATAATCTCTACTTAATATAAACATTTGAATTGGTGATAATGGTGTTTGGTTCATCACCCAACATCACCAACAAAGTATCTTCTATGGAGGATGGATCATCTGTGCATATATATATATGTGCATGTGGCTTATGGTATCATATCTGTGGGCTTACCGATTGATGTGAATTTTGTGTGCTACTTCCATATTTTGCATGATGAATAGGTTGGTGGGTGCTTGTTAGCTAATTGACAACTATTTGAGCATGATGAATTTCATTTGGTTGTTTAGTATTCCTCCGCTCGTAAATGTATGACGTTTTAGAAAGCGTGCGCTTAAATTTATCTAACTTTGACTAATAATATATGAAAAATTATTTAGATTGATCATGAGTAGCAAGAGTACTGAATTGGACAAGGTTACGTGTGCTTAGGAGAAACAAATAGTTCACAAGATAAGATACCCAACTAAATTGTTAAATGCAGTTCCACTACTATAGAAAAGGTATTCACAGACGGCTCAAAAACGTTATCACGAACGGTTTCGTGAGCCGTCTGAGTTTATGGGTCAGTGATGACATGAGGTCATCACAGATGGTTATTAACTGAGAACCGCCTATGATAAGAACCTATCATGCACGGTTTGGCTGAAACCGTGTGTGATAAGTACATATTACAAACGGTTTGTGGTTGAAATCATCTGTAATGACTTTTTCTATAAAGCCCCAAGTAGTGTCTTGCTTGTGCCATTAAAACCGCATCATATATATATTATATATATATATTGTTCGTGATCTCTCGGCCACTTTGGGGGATCGTCACCTTGAGAATGAGAAGGATGAGGCGGTAGCCACGGGCAACCTCATTGAGCCCCTGCAAGTTTAAGAAGTATGGATGCAAGGAGAGCGTTAGGACATCCAATTACCTGGATGTTGTCGATAGGTAATTGGATGTATGTTTAGAAAGTGACGTGGACGCGCAGGGGTACTCCGAATGGGAAGTGGCATCATGTATCAGCAACTAACCATTCTTGTGCTTGGTGTTCTTGTTGGGTTTAAAGACGATTACATGCTCAAGAATTGTTGGTTGCTGATAGATGATGCCACTTCCCAGTCGGAGTACCTGCGCATCCATGTTACTTTTTGAACATACGTCCAATTACCTATCGACAACATCCAGGTAATTGGATGTCCTGACGCTCTCCTTGCATCCATACTTCTTAAACCTGCATGGGCTCAATGAGATTGCCCGTGGCTACTGTCTCATCCTTCTCATGTCAGGTGGACGACTCCCTAAAGTGGTCAGACTATGAACATATATATATATATATATATATATATATATATATATATATATATATATATATATATATATATATATATATATATATATATATATATATATTTTAATGGCACAAGTACCACTACTTGGAAGCTTTATAGAGAAGAGATTATGAATAGAATGGTAGGATGTACAGGGACGCAAGGTAGGAGAACTTGACCCAAGATGAACACGCTACATAGACAAAGGTGAAATGAATGGCGAGAGACATGTGAAGAGGTGTTGTAGTAGTTTTGACTCATTTGGTCTTGTTTTCAATACAATACACACCAAGCCTAAACCTTTACAAACCTCGAAAAGTTAATTGCACCAAGCCCTATCCGAACCACATCCAATGTAAGCCAACCAAGCACAAAGCTAGAACCGCATCAATAACCCTCAGTATCCATCGAGAGCATTAACCAAACCCACCATCCCCATTCATTTTTGTCAATCTGAACCCACATCATGAACTATGGGGACTATTAATATGAACTAATTATCAATTTAATTTCAGATAAGACTATTAACATCATTAATCGCCAGCTCAACAAACCTAGCAAGGTGCCACTAGCCAACAAGCATCTGCATGATCATTGCATTCATTTATATTTATGATTTCTCTACTTCTCTCTACATGTATGTATTACACATTTACAAGATTTCTATCATCACCATCAAGATCAACCAACAACTAGACAACATCAAGAAGACAAGAAGGGACTTATCTTGTGGCGACCGGCCAGGGCATCACCCGAGAGGTCCTCCAAGACCTCACTAGGAGTCCACTAGGACCTCCCAGGAGGTCCTGAGGACCTCTCGGGCAGTCCTCCTATGCCTCCCAGGAGGTCCAGCCGGACCTCCTAGAGGTCCAGCGAACTGTCCCGAGGAGGTCTTGAGGCTCAGGACCCCCCCCCCCCAAGAGCCACGACCAAACCTGGGGGAGGTCCAGAGACCAACCCGAGGAGGTCATGGGGCTTGGAGAAGTCCTAACCCTCCTGTGATCCAAACCAGTCCCAAGGATCAATGGCTGGTTCACATAGCAAACATGAGTGGTAACATACATCCACATGAGACTTTATTAACAGCAAAAGGGTTGATTACAGAGTTTGGTTACAAACCAACAAGAACCAAAATACACAATGAACAAAGGTTAGTCCATCCAATATACCATGTAATAAATGGAGGGCGCTACCTAATTGATCTGGTCCTCCTCATCATCAAAGAAGTCTTCTCCGCTCAATTCATCAATCAAGAAAGAATGAGCACAACCACCGTGTTTCGCAAGTTACACCCGCCAAGCAATGTAATGACATGCATAATGGATATCAAAGGAAGGCATAATATGATTGATTTATGTAAAGCCAAGTTTCTTTCAAATACATATACTAAGTTCCAAGGTAGTTATACAATAACTAAAATTCATTTACCAAAAATCCATTTTTCAGTTGGATAGCATTCATCATCAAATGGTGAAGGATACCCTCCTATCACAAGGCTCCCCGCCCAACCCATGAGATAGATATCTCAAAATCAGTTTACCCAAAACCTTTTTGAAAACAAAACCAACATCTAACTTTGAGTGGCTTTTGCTAGCATGTCTATGATTGTGGACACGGCTATTCGAATAGTTTTAACTCTGCAGAGGTTGTACACTTTACCCACATGACATGATTCCTCTAGTTTGTTTGGCATTCGTTAATGCCACCTCTCATTGCCCAAGGTAAGAGGTCTAGAGCTCATGACAAAGCCTTTACAATGCATTATTCCACTACAGTCCCTCCTCGCTAAGGTTTCGCCTCCATTGGATACAAATCCGCAGGATCGTGGCCCTCTTGCGCCCAAGGAAACATAGGTTATGGAAGACCATAGGCCATAGAAGACCTCCCACACATCCAAGTGGAACAACTGTGGTAGAACTTTGCAAATTAATTGGCCAGGTCCCACGCCCCATTCTGGAGACATGTGGTTGTATGGTGAGGCAAAGCCCATTATAGGCATAGCAAATTGTGGCTCAAAGACCAGTCCTCAACTGACTTGGGCGACCACCACAAACCCCTGGACCTCAACCTTACCCAGGATTGAGTTCGTGCATAAACATTGCACCAACCAAGCAAACCACTTCGCCCAAGTCCAAATCCATTTTCCTTTCATTTGCTTTTCAAAAGCATTTATAAGCTTTCATGACAACCCAATGCCATGGTTTAAAACCATTAAATAGCAGTTGGTCATGTTAGTAAAATTTCCCCAAATCAAGATTTTGGTCTAGCAAGACTAAGCACACCTTTTTCAAATGCATCTGGTTCTCATTATTGCAAAAACCAGATTTTTATCTAAGGTGACAATGGATGGGGTTCAATGTCGACAGTGGCTATACAATGGAAATTAGGCATAGCTACTATCTTGAAAACAGGTATTGAAATAACTTAGTAAAGTAAGCATGCATAAATCTTTAAAACAGAATATAGTAATTTGAAGTAATGGGTGCAACATAGTCAAGGGTGTAACTTGCCTTGCTCAAAGGCCTAGATGTCTTCTTCTTCGGAGAGCGCTTGCTCCTTAGTGTTTTCACAATCTACACGAGGAAATCAAAGCAACTCAACACAAAGCTCAAATAAGATCCAAAGAAACTTTAATGAACTCCAAAGTAAAACCAACAGAGAAGCTAGGTCGGTTTGGAGGAGGTTGCTGGAGGAGGTCCGAAGCTTCAGGAGGAGGTCCAAAGCTTCAGGATGAGGTCCAGAGAGTGGAAATGAGCAAAAGGGTAAAGGGGAAGGGCTGCCCAAGCATATATAGCCAGAGCCGCCCAGATATCCATGGTTACACATGTTCGAGAGTTGGTGAGAAGGACAATGGGAGCGGGTAAAAGATGTGACAAAAAGGATAGCACGGGTGCTGCAAAAAGGTAGAAGCATTTAATGTGATAGAATATGCATTAAATGTGGGGAGACTCCCATGCGCAAAGGACATTGTCAAAGGATAAAGAAAGAGGAGTGTGACTACCAAATGGGGCTAGTCAAAGCTCAAGGGAGGTCCTGCTGACAGGAGGTCCAAAGAACACAACAAGGGGGAAGTCCTGATGGTCAGATCAAATCAAGGGGAGGTCTGAACGGTTAAGATCTCCAACGTGGAGGTCTGAACGGTTAAGATCTCCAAAGGGGAGGTCTGAACAGTTAAGATCTCCAAAGGAGAGGTCTTAACGGCCAGATCTCACAAAGGGGAGGTCTGGACGGTTAAGATCTCCCAAGGGGAGGTTTTAACGGCCAGATCTCACAAAAGGGAGGTCTGGACGGTTAAGATCTCCAAAGGGGAGGTCTTAACGGCCAGATCTCACACAGGGGAGGTCTGGACGGTTAGGGAGATCTTAACGGCCAGATCTCCAAAGGGGAGGTCTTAATGGCCAGATCTAACAAGGAAGGTGGGCGATAGCGAGATAAGAAGCGGGAGCCATTGAATTTCCATCGAACGGTCAAGGCATTTGAGCCGTTCGGACCGAGCGAATGTCCCAACAGATCAGGGCCGTCCAATACGAATCAAACGGTACACAAGCGATAGAGGTTTGGATCAAGCGGAGGGCTCGAACGAGTATGACGGAGGTCCAGATGAACACAGAGGAGGTCCCAGAGGACACAGGGAGGTCCTGAAGGACACGGGGAGGTCTAAATAGACAAGGAGGAGGTCCTAAAGGACACAAGGAGGTCCTAAAGGACACGGGGAGGTCTAAATAGACAAGGAGGAGGTCCTAAAGGACACAGGGAGGTCCTGAAGGATACGGGGAGGAAATCACCAAAGCTCCAACACACCCAACCAACCGAAAGAGAGTTTTTAGTTGAAGTTTGGTTTAGTCAATTGAAGTCTATTGTGAAATTCTCAAGTTAAGCTTTGAACTCTCATCAAAACAAAATAGTTCTTTTTATTTTGAAAATTCAAAAGGCTCCAAAAATCAGGGTGTTACACTTACATGTTAGTGGGAGCTAGAGCAGGAGAGGTTGGAGGCGCGAGGGAGGTCCGAGGTGGCGCAGCGAGCTAGCGGCGAGAGGGAGGAGGAGCTGGAGCTGCGGTGTAGGGAGGAGGAGCCAGGTCCGGCGGCGCAGCGAGGGAGGACTGGGAGCTTGATCTGGCGGCGCAGAGAGGAGGGAGCTTGATCCGGAGGTGCGGGAGCTGGCGGCGAGAGGGAGGAGGAGCTCGGTTCACATGAATACCAACAGCACAAACCAATAGGTGATAGATCTGTCTTACCTCAACATTATTGGTAGAGAGGTAGCCAGCAGAGGAAGAGGGTCGAAGGAAGGCTAGTCATCAGAGTTGTGGCATTATCTGGTGATCAAAAAGACACTCTTATCATATGAGTGTCTTGTTCAGTGAATCGTCGTGCCACAACTCGGCGACGGGAAGAATGCATGGCGGCGTCGGCGACGGGGTCACTTGGGTGTGAGGGGAGTGACGAGTTAGAGCGCAAACCCTAGCGGGCTCCTACTAATAAAGAGACTTATCATGGATTTGTTCTATTATGGAACCGCGCGATAATTATCACAGACGGTTCCATAATAGAGCCGTCGTGATATATCCCATATCACGATTTATTCCATAATAGAACCATGCGTGATATGGGACATATCACGACGGTTCGTTTTAGAACCGTCGTGAAGTATCACGACGGTTTTAGTTATGAATCGCCTGCGTGATATTACTCTTCACTGCACGGCTTTTAGCGTAGTTAAGAATACGCATTTGCGGTCTCTAAACCAAAACCGTCTGTAATTGCATGTAATACAGACGGTTTTAGTCAACCGTCTGTGATGAGGCGTCCAGTATTAGCCTTTTGTAGTAGTGTTCCAAGACTCTAAATAGCCTAATGATCAACGATGCATCGAGCAAACATGTTGCCCTAATGTAGATAGATGGCACTCCAAAGTTACCGTTTTAGAGAAACTAGAAGATCACCTGTGCCTCTGGAACGGGCATGCGCGCGTCGTCTTGCCGAAGGCGGGGCCCACGGGTCGTGGAAAGGAGCTGCGCATGAAACGGACGTGCGTCGCGGAAGGCGTGGGAAGGCAAGCGCGGCAAAATGACAATTTAGAAACATGCTAGTCCGAGTCATGTTGTTTTCAAAAATGCCACAGATGTAATGATTTCCCCAAATAAGACCAAATTGCCCTTGCTGTCCTCCTCTTGTTCATGTCCTCTTATGTGCTTGCCATGGCCATGGTGGAGGTGAGCGCCAGACCATGGACTTCATTGGCGAGCTCGGTCCTAGTGACCACCCCATTTGTCAGAAAGTACCATCTTTGCAGAGCAAGAGGAAATAATAGTTGAATGTGTTGCTCCATCGAGTCATGGAAGGTGGGATGGTTGAGAAGTGATTGAGATTGGGGAACAAGCAGCACAGGAGCACTCGAGCATAGTCGGTTATCTTTGATCCAAGTTGCCGCAGCGTTGACCTTTTGAGTTATTCCCTTTGGGCAAAGAGAGGACTAAAGCATGGGTGAGTTACTACGCCAGATATATATGGACCGCCCCATGTGGCGTCTGGGTATTAGTGAATTTTGGATGCTTAGCATTACAAATTGAAAGTGGTGGGTTGATGACATAAATGTGTGCCGGGGGTGATCGTAGGCTGTTGGTATGCATGTAATGTGCTGCCAAGATCATTACAAGTTGGAATGTCAAACATTATATACTACTAAGCACTATTAAACATTTAATGTGGGACTAAACCTACCTCTACTACACACGGGCCATTCATGCATGTACTAATTGAGACAGTGTAACCAAGACCATCGAACCCCTTGAAAAGGTCGATGCTTCAAGGGTGATGCTCTTGGCAAAGACATTACATGCATACCAACAATTTCACGATCACCCCGGCACACATTTATGCATCGAGCAAACATGTTGCCCTAATGTAGATAGATGGCACTCCAAAGCTACCGTTTTAGAGAAATGCCACTACAAAGTGTCGGTTTAGAAACATGCCACTGCAGAGTCGTGTTGTTTACAAAAATGCCACAGATGTACATATTTCCCCAAATAAGACCAAATTGCCCTTGTCGTCCTCCTCTTGTTCATGTCCCTCTTATGTGCTTGCCATGGCCATGGTGGAGGTGAGCGCCGCGCCACTGGACTTCCGATGGCGAGCTCAGTCTTAGTGGTCACCCCATTTGCTGTAGCAGTCATCTTTGCGGGAGCAGTAGGAAAGAATAGTTGAATGTGTTGCCCCACTAGACTATGGAAGGTGGGATGGTTGAGAAGTGATGGATGTTGGATACTTAATTTATTTTCTTGACAAGTGGACAACTGCGTGAACCAACAATGTTGATGTCGGCAGCTACAATTGGCACTTGAAGTGTAACACCCTGGCTATGTGGAAGCCAAGATATTACCTAAAGTCTAACACAAAGCAATATTATGAAATAATTTCAACAATTATTCAGCTAATAACAGGTAAAGATCAACGGACAATCGAATGGTTATAAGAATTAAATTAGAATTCAACAACATTTCAAGACTCTAATTATCCAATCATATTGAATCATTCAAGATAAACTTATCTAGTCTATCCAAGATCATTAAGCATTACTAGTTCAACCAAATCATAATGAATGATAACCTCAACCATCAAACTGCATTTATTACAATCCGAAATTTATCAAATGAAAGGTAATAACAAGTTTAACTAATTTAAAGGTGAAGAATGTGAAGTGAATGAAGTGATCCGTGACTAATCCCTCCCAAGTATAAGTCATCGTTGTTTACCTATAAAAGACAAACACTAACAAGAATGAGTCCACGACTTAGCAAGTACAATAGAATAACATGAACAATAATCTTGAATAAGAACATATCAATCACATTATATAATACTTAATGAAGATTGGTAGAACTATCATGCAGAATGAAATGCAAGCTCTTCTCTTCGCTTATACAGATAGCCGGTGAACACCCGTCGGTGTTCACTCATGCCCGTATTATCCAAAATACAGGGATCCAAGGCCCGTTTGAAGAAGTAATCAAAACAGGGAACTAAATTGCCCATTCTGGAATGATGGGTCTTACTTGCCTATATTGGAATGATGGGTCTTTACATCCCACTCCCGTGGGTGAATCATGAACAATGAATGAATGAATATATGAATATGGAAGGCTAAATCTCAAGAAGCATGGATTACATACGTGGAACGAAACAGAAATCATTGAATGCTGCTCATAGACCATAGAAATTAATCATGGCATGAACATCAAGTACTACGAACAAACAACAGACAATACATTCCACATTGTACTTGCCTTTCAGATTACGACGCTGTTAGGAGCCAAAGATGAAGCCACTAATCTCGAAGTCTCTCCTCCTACACAATTAATTTACTCAAATAAGAACAACGCGATAACAAGACACTACTCGTAACATTTATTTCATCTTCCCAAAACCCAAGGTTTATATACTTCAAGTTATACGACATTCTAGTACGAAGCTATACTGGACAACAGTATTAAAAACTTCATATATTTCGCTTTGAAACTCACAAAGGTGTGATCTCAGATCCTCCGAAAGGTAACAAAATCCTCTATATGTAACATCCCAAATTTTCGTGAGTTTTTGAAAAAATTTCAAAATAAAAATAACCATTCGATTTTGTTCTATTGCTCCAGCTTAACTTGAAGATTTTAGAAATTTGGAGATTTAATATGAATTAATTCAACTTCAATTAATCTGAGGTTGGTTTATTTTGAGTTTGTCAAGTTCTCGTGTTTTGAGAATCCCTTTTCCTTTGGTTGTTCCATTTTCTTTTGGGCCCACCCTCCTTCTTTTGGGTTTAGATCTCCCTCTCTATCTCTCCCCTCTCTTTCTAAGTTAGACCATCTCTCGGTCATGACCTCCTCTGCCTTCCCTTGTGCCCTTTGCTTGGACTTTCTTATAGTCCGCACCTTCTTCGCACCTCTTTGTTGGTTTGAATCTCTTTTGGGGTTTAGACCTCCTTTTGATCTAAACCACCTTCTCTGCTTAGACCTCCCCGTGGTCTAGACCTCCTTCTCTACTTGAATCTTCCCTTGGTTTTGACCTCTCCTTTGTCACAACCACCCCGAGGCGCTCTAAGCTCGGGTTTGTGTTTCAAATATCCTTAATCTTGAAAATTCAAATTTGGGTTTGAATTTTCTCTTTTGGGATCTCCTCGTGTCCCTTTGGACCTCCCTTGTGTTCATTTGGACCTCCTTGTGTTCATTTCGACCTCCTCGCGTCCGCTCGAGCCTTCCACTTGATCCAGACCTCAATCGCTTTTGTACCGCTCGATTTGTGTTGGACGGCTTGATCTTGTTGGCACGCTCGCCATCCAACGTCCCACCCTTTTGAGTCGTCCGATCCGTGTTGGATGGCTCAATCACTTTTCTCCGTCCGTCGAGATTTGATGGCCCCACCGCCTGTGTTTTCCTCACTATCGCGCCTCCCTTGTTAGATCTTGACCGTCAGACCTCCCTTGTTAGATCTTGACCGTTAGGACCTCCTCGGGTTCATCCCGATCGCCGAGACCTCCTTTGATCTCCCTTGGCGCCATGAACTCCTTTGAGTCTATCCCGACCGCCAAGACCTCCTTCGCTTCTTCATCCCGATCGCCGAGACCTCCCTTTATCTTATCTTGACCGTCTCGACCCCTTTGAACCACCTTCCGTGGGTCTCCTCCGCTGGATCCTTTTTCCTCTGAATCCTCCGCCAGACCTTCCTTTGTTAGATCCCGACCGCTGAGACCTCCTTCGCTTGAATCTAACACCTAGACCTCCCTTCGCTTGAATCGAGGCCCAGATTCTCCTCATGCCCCGCCACCGCGCTTCGTTTGGAACCATCCGATCCAGATCAAACGGCTCGATCTTGTGGCGCGCTCGGCCGGCTCAACGCCTCATTCTTTTTGAGCCACCCGACTGAATCGGACGGCCTCGCCGCTTGCGCCTTTGTTTGGTTCCTTAGGACCTCCCCATCCTCAGATCTCGATGGTCTTTTGCAAAGATGACCCTCCGAGGCCGCGACCTCCTCCTTTTTGTCATTTTGTCAGGACCTCCTCTAAGGCCGCGACCTCCTCCTTTTGTCATTTTGCTACGACCTCCTCCGAGGCCACGACCTCCCCTCGGGTCAGGCCATCCTTGTGGTCTTTCTGCAAAGATCACCTCTTGGTCTTTTGTAAAGACCACCCTTGCGGTCACTACTTTCCCTTGGTCATAGCCACTCTTCTAGTGGGACCACTGCTCGTCCCCTCGCATTTAATGTCACGTGTCACATTAAATGCTATCACTTCCTCCATACCTTGTCTTTTGACTCTGTTGTCACCTCCTTCGCACCTTTTGACTCAAGAGTCACCTATTTTACTCCGCTCCTTTCATTTCTTAACCTACTCCAAATTCCTTTTCAGACAGTAGCAAAGGTACCATCACCTTGTTACCTTGAATCTGGTCGCCCATCTTGGTGATGTTCTTTTCTCCTTCTTCTATAAATAGAGCACCACGAGCCACCACCGCTTTGCCTCCTGTTCTTCACCCAACCTCCCTTCATATTTCTCTGCTCTAGGAGCTCTTTGCTCCTCGGTTGGACCTCCCCTTGTTGGACCTCCTTCCAAAGGACCTCTTCTCTTTTGGTTCTATTTAAGTTCTCTTGGTTCCTTCTTGAAGTTGCTTTATTTAATTATTTTCCTTGCAAACGTGTAGATTTCGGTTCTATCGAGGAGCTCGAGGATCCAAAGAACCTTCTTAGAAACCCCTCAGCACGTGCTGTCAAGGCAAGTCATGGACCTTGATCATCTTGAACCCATTTTTACAAAAGTATCTTGATTTGATATAAACTTGCATTGCTAGTTGTATAAAATGGTTTTGGGCCTAGTTAATTACCTACTTGTCTTTATGACTCGATGATTTGCAATTTAACATGTTGACATGTTCCTTTGGAAGTCAGAGTATGGGTATTCTTAGTTGGACATTCTTGTTTACCAACATGGGTATCGTGGTTTGCTTAGCCATGCTTTAGTAGACGCGTTCTCACCATGAATCATCATCGTTAGCTTATTTCCCCAAATAAGACCGGTTGTGGCTTGTGTAGTAGCGGCCGGTGTAGCTGATTAAGATGAAGTGTGGCCCTGTGTGAGGCCACGACATTTGTTGTCTCTTTAACTAAAATTTGTGTGCTAGGACTGGGGTGGTCCTCTCGCCGGGTTGAACCCAACAATGCTAAATTTGTCTAATGAGCTATGGAACCGTGGCAATGCCACTGTGAGCTTAAAAGATGTGTGCCCAGATCGGGTGGTCCTTGGGCTGGCTTGAACGCAAAATTATTTCATGCTCGGTCGAGTAGGCAGGGAATTTGAGTAGTGGGTGCAGTATGCACAATAGGTTGTGGTCAGACTCACCTGAGCAGCTAACTAAGGATCTTATGACTAGTTTTGCTGTAGTGATCCTTTCATGATTCATGCCATGTCATATAGGCTTAATTGAGTCTTGAACTTATTCTGAGTTTTAAATTGAGCTATGATAATTCTTAAGTCAAGCAAATGAAAAATGAGCTTTTATGTGTAAAAAACCGATCTCACCAATTCTTTCTCATGAGATGACTTGCCATTGCACTAGGCATGAACTCGGGGAGTTTTGGATGACCTAGACCACTCTCTTAAGCTTTTGTTGCTTGGGATGGTCGTAGTGAGACTTGAGGTCTAGCACAATGCTAAGAAAATAAATTGGCAATTGGTTGAAGCTTAGAAGGCGATTGTGGATGGCTCCTAGTCCAGACTTGCTTTACTAAGATAAAACCAATTATTTTCAAAGAAAGTGCTCAAAGTGCTAAATTCCAAATGCTTGAACAAATTGATTCATAATTGATCTAAAATGCTCAAAATTGACTCATTTTCTAGCTTCGCTCCATTTTGCTTATAGACATGGATCGACTCATTTTGGATACCTTTAGTTAAACTGTGATCTTGAGCACCTTGTCATATCGCTAATTCATTAAATCTCAGATTATTGCTATTTTGGCCTTAGCTTTCTTTGTACAAGTTTTGCCATGATTGAACATAATGTCTTCACATAATATGGCTTGGTATAATACTTGTACGCCTTCTTGGATAATCTTCATGGCTCCTTTTGTTCAAGTTATAAACAAATCAAAAAACCAAAAAAAGAAGAAAAATTACAAAATTGCAACCATTCCATTACATTCATGATCTATCTTCTTCCATGCACCTTGATGAATCCATTGTCAAAGGGGAGAAAGATTAGTCAAAATGTTGTTTTTAGAGCTTTTGGAGTCTTAGGGAGAAATTGACTTTCGAAAACTCGGTGATCATAGTGAGTGGGAGCATCTCAATTGTATTCTTTTGGTCTTATTGCCTTTTCTGTTTTTAAATTGCAATTCTTGAAGACTCACGATGATCCAAGGTCAAATAGAACAATTGTTCTTTCATATGGACCTAAGTGAGATTTTTGGGCTATTTTCTGGAATTTGAAGCTCTCTTGCTTCTTTTTGCCTTATCTCACTTGCTTATGCTATTCTGAAGCCAGCTTGGTCATTTTCTTTGCTTTTCTTGCATTTAGACCAAGTTGTGCCTTTGCGCGAAAACTGCGAGTATTTTACTTTTCAAACCCCAAAACTACATTTTTCTTTAAGAAATTGCCAATGTGTTCATCAAGGGGGAGATTGTGGATATCATGGGGATATGCTCATGATCTTAGGATGATGAAACAATTCAATAATGGCTTTGATGGTTTGAAGTTACACGCTGCTTAACTTAGAAAAGCTAACAGTCATATTCGGTCGATCATAGCTATGTGGGCGGTCGACTGCCGGCGCTGGTTCGACTCGACCAAAGGAATCGCCATGTAATCGAGTTTGTCTTGAATGTTGAGATAATTGGCAAATTGATTTTGGGGTAAGTCATATCCATGTTTATTGTTGTGTAAGTGTTGCATATTGCATGTTTTGAGCTAACGTGGGTCAAGTTGTGAAGAACTTGTTCCGGAGACGATTTCTTTGTCTATTGTTGTGTGTGGCTTGCGTGTCAACGACGGTCAACGGCGAGGAGGATCGGGACTAAGCTTGGAGAGCCGAGGTCCGAAACGATCATGGATGCGGGTGAGGTCAAGTGACTCAAGCATGGCGCAGAATGGACGAGGTTGATCGAATGGGCGATTCGATGTACCGTTGGATCTGCGTGGGGTCTGCAAGTGCCTTGGTGGTTCCGATGGGATTCGGACGGAGAGACTTGCCGACATGATGAGAGCCGTTGATCAACCTACACGTGGCAAGGTGCAATTGCTTCGACAGATTGACTCGGTCCATGGAGAAGGATCGAGAAGGGTATTTTGTAATTTTACCAAATACCACCTTTGTGACCTTGGCTAAACATGGCGGACGGCGCAAGGGAAGCATTTAGGTCAAGAGAAGTGAAGACGGCGCTTTAAAATGCGTATGCAGGTGACCCGTTGTTGTTGGGCCTTAACGGAGCCCATTAGGGTTAACTCTTTAGAAGGTCTAAGCCTCCATATAAATAGGGGTGGCTATCAGAACACGCCCCCAAGCACCGTGATTTGCAAACCCTAGTTTGGTGTTAGGGTTTAGGGAAGAAAAGAGAGGCTTAGGCTCTAGAGAGATGGATTGTGTGTGTGCTCATGGATTGAGGTCTTGTCCTCCTTGAGGAAGTGGCTGTAACCACGAATCATCAATCATCAATCAATCCTTGCAAGTTCTTTGAGATGAGCTCTCTTCGTTATTTTCTTGTTCGTGCACCTTACTTTGATGATTTTGAGTGCTTCCTTGACACCGTGGGTTTTTGGTTGATTTCGTGCCCTCTTACTCCTTGCTGGGACATGGGAACATATCTAAGATCATCTAGATCATCAATCTCCCACGAGCAAGTGTTGGATCAAGTTTTCGTGTTTTGCCTTGGTTTTGAACCCTCCTTCGGTAAAACTGAAAAAGATAGGAACTTTGGCATGGATCTCTATGATCTTTGATTGGAATAGGTTCCTAATATCTTAGAGAATGTGTGTCTCAAATTTCGTGGAGATTGGCCTTACGGATCAAAAGTTAGACCAATTTTAGTTTTGGTTTTCGAGCTGATTGTACTGTTCATCGACCCTGAGGTCTCGACCGCCAGATGCTCGAGGTCAATCCGCCCGAGGTCGACCGCCCATATGCCCGAGGTTAGTCCGCTGAGAGGTCTGACCGCCCATTTGCCCGAGGTCGGTCCGCCTTTTGATTAAAATTTTGGTTTTGGTTTTTGCTTTGGGGTTTTGTTGTGGGTTCAACACAAGTCCTCTACAAGATTTGTATATTGATCTTCATAGTTTCCATAGCTAATGGAGTGATATAGATGTTGAATCTAATCAAGATAAAAATAGCTAAAGCGCCTATTCACCCCCTCTAGTCGCCTTTCCGGTCCTACAAAGAGGTAGAGTTTCCACCAACCCGACCTCCTCGACACCCGCCTCTAGATGTGATTTTGGGCATGGATTGGCCGGTTCACATCAAGCGCCTTGGATTATGGTGGTAGAAGCATCACCTGGTCAATCCAAAGGAGAGTTAAAGTGAAGTTTGAAGCCACCTTTGAGAAGCCCAAGAGAGCTTTGGTCCGTAGTGTTCAAACCGTGTCTTTGGAGGATGTCCAGCTGGTCTGTGAGTTCTCAAACGCCTTCCCTGGATGAGCTTCCCGAATGCCGCCAGATAGAGATCTAGAGTTTATCATCAACCTAGTCCCAAGGATTGCTCCAATAGCCAAGAGACCATATTGTCTACCTGTTGATGACCTGATGGAGTTGAAGAAGCAGATTGAAGGAATGCTTGAGAAAGGTTTTATCCGACCGAGTTCCTCACCTTGGGGAGCTCTAGTGATCTTTGTCCCTAAGAAGGATGGTACTCAACGGATATGCGTGGACTATAGAGCACTCAATGAGGTCACCATCAAGAACAAGTACCTCTACCCAAGATAGATGACCTATTCGACCAGCTAAAAGGGGCGGAGTGTTCTCCAAGATAGACCTAAGATCGATATCACCAGTTGAAGATTCACCAAGAAGACATTCCCAAGACAGCCTTCTCAACCCGATATGGCTCGCTCGAGTGCACATCATGTCTTTTGGTTTAACCAATGCCCCCGCCTACTTTATGAACTTGATAAATAAGGTGTTCATGGAGTATCTAGATAAGTTTGTCATTGTCTTTATTGATCACATCCTTGTGTACTCTAAGAATGAAGAAGAGCATGAAGAGCACCTCCGCTTAGCCTTGAGCAAACTCAGAGATCATCAACTCTATGTAAAGTTGAAGAAGTGTGAGTTTTGGATGAAGAAAGTCACCTTCCTGGGCCTTGTTGTGTCTGAAAAAGGAGTTGCTGTCAACCCCAGTAAGGTCCAAGATGTCCTCAACTAGAAACCACCTAAGTCAGTACCTCAAATCAGGAGCTTTCTTGGCATGGCAGGTTACTACCGTCGGTTCATTGAAGACTTCTCCAAGATAGCGAGACCTCTCACCCAGTTGTTAAAGAAGGCGAAGAAGTTTGCTTGGATACCCGAGTGTGAATAGAGCTTCCAAGAATTGAAGAAGTGCCTGACCACTGCCCCAGTGCTGGTCTTACCAGATGTCCAGAAAGACTTTGAGATATACTGTGATGCATCTTGTCAAGGTCTTGGGTGTGTTTTCATGCAAGAAAGGAGTGTAGTGGCTTATGCTTCTCATGACTAAGACCTCATGAAGTCAACTACCCCACGATGATCTAGAACTGCTACCGCAGTATGCCTTGAAGATATGACATCATTACCTTATTGGTAATCGCAGAAGTGTACATTGATCACAAGATCTTGAAGTACATTTTCACCCAAGCAGATCTCAACATGACGCAAAGAAGATGGTTGAACCGATCAAGGATTACAATGTTGGAATCCACTATCACCGCAAGGCCAATGTGGTAGCCGATGCATTAAGTAGGAAGGTCTACTGCAACACTTTGATGATCAAGGAAAGTCAGCCGACACTTCATGAAGAGTTCCAGAAGCTGAAGCTCGAGTTAGTAAAAGAGGGCTTCCTGGCTGCTCTAGAAGTCCAACCCACCCTTCTAGATCAGGTCAGGAAAGCTCAAGTTGAAGATGTGGACATCCAGGAAATTAAAAGCAACATGAAGAAGGGAAAGTGCTTGAAGTTTACGAATATGAGCATGGGACTGCTTTGGTTCGGCAAGCGCTTATATGTGCAGATCGTAAAGAGCTCAAGCAAATGATACTCGTGGAAGCTCATGAAGCCTTGTACTCCATTCACCCTAAGCACGTAAGATGTATCAAGACCTCAAGGAATTCTATTGGTGGCCTAGCATGAAGCGTGAGACCACCGAGTATGTGGCACGGTGTGATGTTTGCTAGTGAGTGAAAGTTGACCATCAAAGACCTCCTAATCTCTTGCAACCTTTGAGCATACCAGATGGAAATGGGAAGAGATCGGTATGGACTTCATCATCGGTCTACCAAGGACCCAAGCTGGTTATGACTCTGTTTGGGTAGTGGTGGATTGCCTTACCAAAGTTGTCCACTTCATCCGACCAAGACTACCTACTCAGAGACAAGCTAGCGTAAATATACATGGCAAGGATTGTTTGTCGGCATGGAGTGCCCTGAAGATTGTGTCGATCGAGGATCCGAGTTCACTTCGAGATTTTGGCAAAAGCTACATGAAGCTTTGGGCACCAATCAACTTCAAAGACAGCCCACCATCCTCGACCGATGGTCAAACCGAAAGGGTAAACCAGATTGTAGAAGATATGTTGAGAGCCCGTGCTCTAGAGAATCGAATCAGCTTGGGACCGAATGTTGTCAGATGCGAGTTTTCCTACAACAACAATTTATCACCAAGCTTGCAGATGTCCCCATTTGAAGCCCTCTACAGAGAAAGTGCAGGACGCCTTTGTATTGAACAGAGTTAGGAGAAGGCCTAGTGTTCGCACCAGATCTCTTGAAGGAAGCCGAGGACCAAGTGCGATCAATAAGAGAGAAGCCAAGACCGCTGCAATAGGCGTAAGAGCTATGCAAACAACCATTGGCGAGACTTAGCTTTTGCCCTGGAGACCATGTGTATCTTAAGGTATCACCTCTCAAGGGAATGCACCATTTCATGATTAGTGGGAAGCTTGCACCACAGTACATCGGGCCTTTTCCATCCTTGCTAGAAAAGGAGAAGTGACTTACAAGTTGGAGCTCCCACCGCAGATGTCCGGAGTGCATGATGTCTTCCATGTGTCCCGCTTAAGGAAGTGCTTATGTGTGTTCGACGAGCAGATGCCCTTGGAAGCAATCGACCTCCAAGAAGATCTCTTACAAGGAGCAACTGTCAAGATCATGGAAATGTCCGAGCGTGACAAGAAGCAAGGTCATCCAATTGCAAGGTCCAAAGGAACAACCACTCCAAGAAGAAGCCACTTGGGAGCGAGGAGGACTTGAAGGCCGAATTCGCACCTATTCCTTGTTAGCCTCAATCTCGGGTCGAGATTCCCTTTAAGGGAGTAGGTCCAGAACATCCCAATTTTCTCGAGTTCATAAAAGTTTTCAAAATAAAAAGAACCATTTGGTTTTGATGAGAATTCAAAGCTTAACTCAAGATTTTGGAAATTTGGGGATTTAACATGACTTAATCAAACTCCAACTAATGCCAAAGTTTGGTTTATTTGGAGTTGTTTGAGTTCTGGTCTTGCTCTCCTCTCTCTCTCGCTCGCTTAGACCTCTCTCGACCTCCCTTAACCTCTCTCGATATTTTTCCGCTTTGGACCTCCTCTTGGTCTAGACCTCCTCGCGGTTTAGACCTTCTTTTCTGCTTGAACCTTCTTTTGGTTTTGACCTTCCTTGGGTCACGACCACCCCGAGGTGCTCTCAACTCGGGTTTGTGTTTCAAACATCCTTGACTTCCTAATCCAGCCGGGTTGAATTCCTCCTTTGGGATCTTCTTTGGTTCCATCTTGACCGCTGAGACCTCTCCTGTTGGTCTTAATCTAGGAGACCCCGGGTATTTAACTTGTAATACTTAGCCATCCACATGACCCTAGTACCACAAACCAAATATCCCGTGGCTCGGGAAAATGTATACATCCCAGAAGTGTTGTATACACACCCTTTTACAAAATCATGCATCAATTCCATACAAACATAGAAACGAAGCACAAACTTAAACAAAAGACATACATAATAGAGATTTATTACACAAGGGGCCAACCGGCCACCAAAGCTAGAACTTAAATAACAGCGGAAGCAATTATGCCATAAGATGGCAATAAACAAAAGCCAATCGGTTTGCCATTACCCCACAAGGCAAACTGGCCGGGCCGCCAGCTAGTCGTCAAAGCGAAGTCCATCTCACAAAAGTTAATCCCTTGGGGATCAACCTCCTCTGCAACAATTAATTAAGCAAAGCAAATGAGTACAAAAGTGTACTCACAAGACTTACGTAGTGTAAATGTTATACATATGTTACATGCAAGCTTATTTAAGTGGAGGAGGCTCTAGACTCGATTTTCAAAGATAAAGCAAGTTTTCATTTGCAATAATGTAATAGATTTGAAGCAATCTTTGCAATCTGTTTTATTGTTTAAATAACAGCGAGTAACAATAGATAAATGACAACAACAACTTGGAAGTGACTAACCCAATAGCCACCACAACAATAGCATGAATTTCCCATTCATACCAACCAACAACAAGTTTTAATTAAAAGGTTGTAGTCTAATTCTTGCGGGAAATAACCAAGCTTGTCCATAACCTAGGACGAGGCTATTCGAATAGATTTACCCTGTAGGGGTGTACCAATGTACCCACACGTGAGACCACCTTTTCGCCAAGCTATTTAGCACACTTCCTTTGGTATGCCGGCACGGTTAGTCTTATATGACACTTTCCAATGGAATGCATTAACTACGAGTCGCCCATATAGAAGAAGCCCATATGTTGATGCGGAGTCATCGACTTTGACAGGAAGATGATACTCATCATCCTTATAAAGGATGGTGCCCCTCGCCGTGGATAACGCTCCACCACTACTCACCCTAAACACCTAACACCAGCTTCTTTTTCAACCCAACACACACACACAACCACCATGCGACTCGAAGCTAATACACACCAAAGTGCTAAGTCAAGAGAGGTTCCATATCCCCTCGTGTGGTTAGCACGCTAAAAGTGCTTGGATCAATGGCTAAGTAATTCGGTCCTTGTTGACTCTGCACCATTACACCACACCCAACAATCACACCAACGCACCATTGTACCCAAGTCCAAAACATTTTATTTTCAGTTTTGGTTTTATTAAATTAACAAAGCACAAAGTGCTGGACATAATGGAATAATAAGTTTTAGGTGATCAAGGTTATCAACATACGCCGACAACCGCCCAAATCTACCTAGTAGCTAAGCATTTCTAAGCATGACACCGAAAAGACAATAAAAGAGCATAATTCAATCACCGGGCTCTAATTCACTGGTGAGATTAATAACTTAAGGTTAGTGGTAGGGGATAACAATTTAAGGGCAACCATGCAATAGGAATAACTACCTCTAATCGGGAAAATTACTTTGACACAAAAGCATGCATGTATATACAATTTGTAAACAAAGTAATAGACTTTAAAAGTAATGGGATTGATATGATCAAACTGCTTGCCTTGCTGAAGATGCTTAACCTGCTGCAGAGGATCACTCACGCAATCAATGAACTTGTCGGCACCTAACGAAAGAACAAAAAGAACCGATAAGAACATAGAACACCGAAAAGACTAAAAAACCAAACTCAACCAAAAGCTCTGAAACTTTTACAGCAGGAAGATCATGATTTTTAGGGAATTTAGCAATAAGAACCAATTGATTTGGATTCTCAATGCAAAAGTTATGGCCAAAACAAAACTTGCCTACTAGAAAATGCTGAAAAATTCACTTCGGTTACTATTCATCCAAAATTAAATTTTTGGCACAAATTTCCAGAGAGGTGTTGCACCTGAGATTTTTACAGCAAATAAAGCACCTCATGAGATGAACAACACAATCTGATTTACCTCATTTGGAGCTAGGATGCATTTTCTATGATTTTTCAAAGACATGAAAGAGTGCACAAGTTAAATGCAATTACAAAACTTTTACAAACAGAGCATGCCTAAAACCTATTTTACAAATAAGCTTATTAATAGAGGAAACCAACAAACTTGGTTTCACTCAAAAAGGAGCTATAGAGAAAAAAAACTTATGCAAATTTTCAAGTTAAAAGAATTTTTAAAGCAACAAATAAGGCTAAACTAATTTTTAAATCTATTAACACAATCTTCTGGAGAAAAACTAAGCTTACAACTATTTTTAGATTAAAGCTTAGTTAAAACTAGAACTAACAAAATTTGAATCAACCGAAAAGGATTTAAAATGAATTAGTTATGCCATTTTAAAGTTTAATGGAATTTTCAGTTAACAATTAAATCATATTGGGTTTTTAGGAAACAAATACAACCGGAAAAGACATGGCCCAACGTGGACCGTCGATCTGAAATCGCACGGCCCACTACGCCCGCAGCACAGCATGCGCAAGAATGCAAAGCAAACCGATAGATCAAGATCCAACGGTCCACAACGATCGAACCTTCGGACGGTCCGAACGTTCAAACGATTGTGGGCCGTTGATCTAAGAATGGAGGGCTGAGATTGAAGTGAGGTTCGGACGGTCCGAATGTTCACTTCAATCTGAGCTGCTGATCCAAAAATGAACGGCTCACAACAACTGAGCCGATCGAGGTGGTCCGAACATCACTCAGATCTGGGCCGTTGATTAGGATCCAACGGCTCATGATCAATGGAGCGTAGCGCACGCGCCCGAGAGAGAGAAAAAGGGATGGGCCCCACAAACCAGAGGGACAAAGCCACTTAAGGACAGCCATTTAATGTTAAACCATTTATTAACAATGATTAAATAGATGATTAGCATTTAATGATCGAGACTAAGTCCTTAATGACAACGCACAGAACCGAGAGAGATACAGCACACGGGCCCACTTGCCAACGACGGATTAGCCAAACTAGGACAGCATTAATTGTTTAACCAATTATTAATCGTGATTAATAGTGATTAAGCGGTTCATGAAGGAATCTTTGTCTTAACGACAAAGCTACAAAGTGGCTACTCGTCTCTACAAAACTCCCAACGAGAGATTGGCTCACCGCGGCGACTCGGCCACGCGGTGCAAACCAGGCATGAATGGGTTCGCAATAACCTCGCAAACCCATCGGAGGTGACTCGACGGGCGGCGTTTTAACGCCATGTAGCCGGAGAGAGAGACGACGGTGCAAACACTACTAAACCGAAAAACGCCAAAAGCACCGCAATGGTTCAAAGAAGGGTGCCAAGCAACAAGGACTATAGGAGCTACCTTAGAGTCAGAGAAGCTCAAAGGCGGCCGGAGGAGCTCGGCGTGACGAAGAAGCTTGCTTCAAGACTAGAGAAGATGAAGCGAGGAGACGCCTCGAGCAAAAAAGAACACAACCGGGTCATTGGGCTAGCCTCATTAATGCTCAAGAAAGGTCCATGAGCAAGGAATTGAAGAATGAAGCACTTACCGGAGTTGCGGAAGAAAGGGGATGACTCGGCCGAAATTGAACAAACCCCCAAATTTGACAATCTCTCATGATGTCAAACAAAATTAAGTTAGGGATTTGCTTAAGGTGAAGAGAGGCTCAGAAGACGACAAGAATTTGCAATTGAACCATCAAGCATGGCGGTGAAGAAGCTTGCTCCACGGCCGATAATGGTGATTTAGGGCTCTCTGTGGTTTGAGCTCAAACAAGCACAGAGAGGGCTAGGGTTTGCAAGGTGGTGTTGAAAGAGAGCTAAGGAGTAGCTCAGGGGCCTTTTATAGCCGGAGGGCAAAAAGGGAATGGCAAGGATGGAGCTCCATGGTGCACTGGGCTTATGGCACTGCCATGGGCGAGAGGAAGCGACGGGGGCAGGTAAGACCAAGACTTTTGAGGGAGGAGCACTGGCAAGCATTAATTGCGGGCTTAAGAGCCGTTGCAAGTGACGCACTAAGGAGTAGACAAGGCGCTGCCTCTCCCTGCCATGGCGCTCGTGCTGGAGGAAGGAGAAGAACAGCTCCTAGGGGGCCCACCAGTCGGTGAGACAGAGGCAAAGGGTGGCTTGAGTCCAAGGCGATTGATCGGGTTGAGCCAAACCCACTAACTTGAGTCACAGCTTTAGACCGCTAGATCATCAATGGTCGGCAAGGATTTAAAAGGGATACTCAGGGGCTCCAACACTCCCAAGCAAGCTGTGGCCATCCGATCAAAATAGACGGCTTAGATTGAAAATAATGTTTGACGGTCCGAACATTCAAATCAACGTGAGCGGTCCGATTAGAATTCAATGGCTGAGATTGAGAAGGATCTCGGGTGGTCCAAACGTTCACTTGAACGTGGGCCATCCGATTAGCATCCAACGGTTGGAACGCAAAAGCCCACTCACTCGAGCCCAAGATTACCGGTTTGAGGAGCGGTAATACCGTTTAAGTGGTACGACCGAGGAAAAGAAAAGGTATCGCATTGTTGGATCCAAATCCAATGGTAGAGATCAACTAGGGATAGGAGGTCCGAACGGCCCAATCAACGTGGTTGTCAAATCGATATCCAACGGCTCACATTGATCACGCGCTAGGATAGGCTCGGGGCTGGTTTGGCTGCACCGGGAAAGGAGTTTGGGTCCGAGCCCAACTTGCACCTAAACAGGAGGTTGACCAAGGGTTTGACTGAGGTTCAAAAGCAAGCTGAAAACTTAGAAGAATTATTAGAGGTAGCAAACTAACTCCAAAAATTCTAAAATTTGGACTATAGGTTTCTAGCTCCAAAATAAACCTTGTGTAAATTTTCCAAAGGTTTTTATACAGAGCATTTTTCTCCAGAAATTTTTCAAGGTTCGGATCAAAGGTTTAACCAAGGAATACAAGATTTGGCTGGACATTTTGAGATAGCAAATAATTTCTAAAAAAATTGATATTTTTCAGAGGAGCCACAAGGGTGCTCCAGAAGCTAGGGAAAACATTCCCAGGAGATGATCACAAGATTTGTTTTTAAAAAGTTTTAAAAGGGCTATGCTTCTAAACAAATGAAGCATTAGGTTTTTGAATTTAATAAATCCTTTGAAAAAGGTTCTAGAAAATCTAATAATAACATAATACAATAAAAGTTTTAATTTCTTCTCATTTTCTAACATTTGAAACACAAACCTATTTTTGGGATTTTACAACCGTCGAGATCTCCTTTGGTTCCATCTTGACCATTGAGACCTCCCCTGTGTTGGTCTTGACCGTCGAGATCTCCTTTGGTTCCATCTTCACCGCTGAGACCTCCCTGTGTTGGTCTTCACCGTCGAGATCTCCTTTGGTTCCATCTTCACCGTTGAGACCTCCCTTCGTTTGGATCTGAGGGTCCAAACCTTCCCCTGTCTTGGACCTCCCCGTCCTTGTGGTCTTTTGCAAAGACGACCCTCTTCGTCTTTTGTAAAAACCACCTCGGTTGGCTTTTTTGCAAAGACCACCCTCTTGGTCACGACCACCTCTTCTGTGGGACCGCTCTCTCAGGTCTCAGTACCGCGGGGGAGAAAAGTCTTCGTGCATTTAATGCTGCATTAAATGCTATCATTTCCACCGTACCTTATCTTGTCCTCTTTTTGTCACTTCTTTTACCTGCTCCTTTCATTCTTTTACCCGCTCCCGTTAGGTGCATTTATCTATATTGTCCTCCTCCTTGGATCTCCTCGTGCCTATATAAAGCACCGGAGAAGCCTCCTACCTCCTTTTGTTTCCTAGAACCTTGAACCTCCCTCGGTAGAGCTTTTTCTTCTTTGATAGGAGCTCGATTTAGTGAATCAAGTTTCTATCTTGACCCTAATCCTGTGTTTTTCTTTGGCTTTGATTTGATTCTTTCGTTGGAGTTTTGTGGGTTCGTTTTATTTACTTGGTTCTTGTTCGCACGTAGGATCCTATTGTTCAAGACCTCTGACCCGCTTTCTCGCAGAAGATCCTTAGTTCTTCAGTGAAGGCAAGTCATAGGCCTTTGATCATGTTGAACCCATTTTGCTAAAAGTATATTGTTTTATTATGAGCATGCATGGCTAGTTTTATAAAAATGGTTTCAGGAGTAGTTACAACACCCACTTGCCTTATGACTCCTTGGATAATTGGAAGCAACATGTTGACATGTACCCTTGGAAATCCATAGGATGGGTTATCTTAGTTGGATGTGTCCTTGTATACCAACATTGGTGCGCTTTATTGCTTAGTCATGCTTTAGTAGACGATCGGTCTCGCGATCTCATGACTCTGAGAATGTTGAATTTGACTAATGAGCTGTGAAATTGTGGCAATACCACTATTGTTAAAAATTTGTGTGCTGTGACCAGGGTGATCATTTGGCCGGGTTGAACCGAAAATGTTTTATGTTCAGGCGAGTGGATGGTGGTGAGGAGTGGGTGCCTTGAGCACACTGGGTTGTGGATGGTCTCGCCTGAGCAGCCAACTAAGGACTTAACCTTGTACGCCATCGATCTAGGTTTTTATCATGCAACCACAAGTCCAAAATGGGGTGGTCTGGCCAATTAATTAGCAAGGTCTCCGATGCGTTCTCGTCATGGTGGTCGAATGGGCAAGAGGGGACCTTTAAAGCGAAACCTCGTAGAGGCGAGTAACCAAGTCTGACTGACTTTTGTAAAGGCCTTGTCACGAGCTCTAGGTTGCTTACCAAAGGAAGTGAGCGAGGGCATCGCGGGTGCCCAACCAAGCTGGAGGACTTCGTGTCTTGTGGGTAAAGTGTGCAACCTCTACGAGTGTAAAATCTATTCGAATAGGCTGCGCCCCTGTTATGGACATGCCCGATTCTTTCACGCAAGGGGTAGATCTTTCTAAAAAAGTTGTGGTTGGTTTTGAGCGGTTTGGCTCACGACCAGGGTGGTCATGAGTGGTCGGTGCTCTCAACTAGGGTGGTCGTGTGCTGTTTTCAAATATCTTATTTACTTATGTACTATCTTTTCAATTTGTGCTTTGCAATCTACTTATTGTATTTCTGTCAAATGCTGCTTTATGCAAACTAACCATACAGCTTTTCCTTGGCAAGCCTCGCATAATTGATATTGCATTCATTTCCCTATGGCTTGCTGAGTACATTCAAAGTACTCATGGCTTGTGCCCTCTGGTTAATCAGCAGCCGAAGACCTCCCCGGGTGCTCCGAGCACTATGAGGAGGAGTTCGTTGAAGACCTCATGGACTAGGGGACGTCCTCCACTCGATAGCTTGTGGCTCGCCGAGTGGCTCCTCGTTGTATTTTGTTTCCACTGCGAGTATTTCTTTTGTTGTTGCCCTGCGTGGCACTCCTGTAAACAAGCTTGACCATACGGTCTTTTGTCTAATAATATTAATTTGTCTGCTTCATCTTAAGTTTGTTTTATGGATGTGATGACACCGATGTTGGGTCTGTGCGAGCTAGCGATCTGATCTTGGGACTAGCTCATTGTGCACAGAGACTGGGACCTCTGGGTGGACCTTCGAGTCCTCTTGGGTGGTCCTAGAGGCTCTCCGGGAGGTCCTAGGGGACCTCTTGGGAGGTCTTGGAGGACCTTCCTAAACCTCCGGGTGGTTCGGTTGGACCTCCTGGGTGGTCCTGGGAGATCCCTCCGGATCCTCTCGGGTCGGGTCCTCACAATTTCAACTCAGGAAACTTTGAAATTTTGCACTAGTCGCATGACCACAAGTTAGCATATCCCGTGCAATCCATACTTACACGTGATGTGTTAACTATTCTGCGCCGACAGTTTCCTCTGAGTCTACTTTCAGTCTTTCTGGAAGAATATTGTAGGAGAGAAGAACACATCTCACAAGTGAGATGGTGGAGATACTTCTAACTAAAAAGGATCGAGAAAAAGTGATTCACGCACGTAACACCTTGTTGAAAATCCGAGTTGCCGGAGGTGTTCAAAAACTGTCTTCTAGACAACGACACATAGAACAACGATGTATGTAGAGCTATAGGTTGTACTCTTTTTCCTTTGCCAAGATTTTCTCATATTGAGTTTTCACTTAGCAAAGGTTTTAACGAGGTAGACATTTGAACATTAATAGAGCTCTTTATTACATTTTCAATAAGATTGTCTCATTTTTTACAATTTTCATATCTATTTATGAATTCTACACATTTTTCTGATTTTTTTGGGATTTTTTCTGATTTATTTGAATTTTTTAGGCCTAACGGGCTAAGTGGGTCGCAACCGGCCCATCGGGCCAATTGGGCTCGGGCCGACATGGCATGATAGGCCGTCGGGTCGTGCTTGGGCCCCATCCAATCATGGGGCCGACACGCACAAACCGATTTCATTCGTGGACTGGAATGGGTCGTGCTAAGATGGACCATCTTTGGTCGAGCCGTGCCGCCATTAGCAATATATATGTTGTATCACACCACTATAGCGATTGATCTCGACCTTTGATTTTTGACAGACGATGGAGATCCCTCCTAAGGGCATCTCTAATAGTGTCTTTATTGTCGCCTCTAAGCTATGCCATGTCAACAAAATCCTATGTGGAGGAGAGAAGGAGGAGAGAGAGCATATGTCGCTCTTCTCGAAGAGACCTGTCGTGCACACTAAACAAGATATGATATATTAATCTACTCTAGTTGACATGTAGACCCGTTTTAAAGAAAAATTATAAAATATAAATGTTGAAAAGTGTGCTAGAGACTATCTATTGAAGATATTGTTTCTAAAGATAATGTAGCATTTGTTAGAGACAAGGTTATCTATTAGAGATGCCCTAATAACATGTCGTTATGGATCATTTGCATTAACTATTTCAATGTAGAGAAACCCAATCCGTCGATGATTGGTTGGAATGATAACTATTTCGAATTAAACGCCACTCGTGCACGGCTTGACCTGACCAAACTCGAAAGTGCATCCATCAGCAAACAACCAATATCTCAATGTCTGATCTGGCAAGATGTGCAATGAAGAGGGAGGAACGTACGTATCTGTATATGAAAAGTGGTTGTTGCGTCTGTGAGCTAGTTGTATATGAAAAGGCTACATATAGGAGATGTCCTAGTTAACGAGAGAACAGTAAAAATCAACTAGTTAAGTGTACGTGTATTGCTACAAAACATCTCTTCCCAAAATCATATAATGTCATTCAGGATTTGTTTAGAAATCCCAAATTCGTAGTCCATCTATACCAATCTAGCTCACACGGATGGACAGATTTCTACTCCTAAAACATCATTTAAAATGATCAGAAGGAGAATCCACGTGAGTAGGAACATCAACGTGGGCCCTACACATTAGATCTCTATAACTATCATCCATTAATTCCTCCTCGTACCTACTAGTACGTGTTCTCCGAATTAAAAGCCATCAATAGGATTAGCTCTATATAACTATCATCCGTTAATTCCTCCTGGAACCAAACTATTCTCCGCATTAAAAGCGCTAAACAGCATACGCCCTAGATATCCACCTTGGTGGCTTAGATTTTGGACCGGAGGACGGAGATCCCTTATAAGGACATCTCTAATAGTATCTTTATTATCGTCTTTTAGCTATATTATATCAATAAAATCTTACGAGAGAAGAAAGAGCATATATCGCCTCTTCTTAAAGAGATTATCGTACACGCGAAATAAGATATGACATATTAATCTACTCTAGTTGATATGTAGATCCGTTTCAAAAAAATTATAAAATATAGATGTTAGAGAGTGTGCTAGAGACTATCTATTAAAAATGATATAGCATATATGAGAAACAAAGTTATCTTTAACTATTAGAGATATCCTAGTAACCCAATCCGTCGACGAGTGGTTGGAATGATGACCATTTCGAATCAAACGCCACTCGTGTACAGCTTGACCTGACCAAACTCGAAAGTGCATCCATCAGCTGAACAACCAATACCTTAGTGTCTGATCTGGCAAGATGTGCAAGGGAGAGGGAGGAACGTACGTACCTGTATATGAAAAGTGGTTGTTGTGTCTATGAGCTAGTTGTATATGAAAAGGCTACATGTAGGAGATGTCCTAATTAACAGGAGAACTGTTAAAATTAACTAGTTAAATGTGCGTGCATTGTTATGAAATATTTCATAAATGTAATAGTTTATCAATTAAAGTAGATATAACAAACCTCAATTTGTTAAGGCGTGCAAGTAAACAGTAAGAGAGAAGAGCAGGCGGAAAGGAGGAAGTGAGGCCGTCAGATCCAGCCGATGAAAGCGGCGACGGAGGAGAGGGCAGGGTTGCGTGTGGAGTGGAGCAGAAGAGCGGGATGGAGGCGAGAGCGCAAAGGAGGAGGTAGCGCAGATGGCATTGTAGGTGATGCTAGGAGAAGAGGAGTTGGGAGCATACAATACGAGGAGATAGTTTGGGAGCATACAATGCGAGGAGATAGTTTATTGATAACGTGGCCCAAATGTTAGTAGAGAGAGACACGGCCGGGAGGGTGGGGAGGACGAAGGATCACCACCTCTAATTTTTAAATAGTAGAGATATGAACGGCTCCATCAGTGGCCTGCTTGTCAAAGTCGGTTCCCACTGCAAAACAAATCAAACTCGGTTGCCACCGGAGAAAAAAAGATTCAAGGAAAAGATCTAAAATAATTGGGTTTGCGTCGATTGGGTCTGAACCAAGCTTAATTTTAGTGCCCAATGACTAAATAACGTAAGGACAATTTAGAAAGATATAGTTACATATAATGTCATTTAGGGTTTGTTTAGAAACCCCAAATTCTCAATGCATCTCTACAGATGGACCTAAATTTTAGATTAAAATCCCGACCTATCCACACAGATGGACAGATTTCTACTCTAAAACATCATTTAAAATGATCGGAAGGAGAATCCACGTGAGTAGGAACATCAACGTGGGCCCTACACATTAGCTCTATATAACTATCATGCGTTAATTCCTCCTAGAACCTACCTAGTACGTATTCTCTGAATTAAAAGCCATCAATAGGATTAATTCCTCCTCGAAACTAACTATTCTCCGGATTAAAAGCGGTCAACAGGATACGACGTAGATATCACCTTGGTGGTTTCTATAAGATCATCTGCAACAATCCACCTCGATTATTACTAAGAGATTACCATATTAGCTTTTAGATGATGTGGAGGAGAGAAGATGAGGAGAAAAAAGTGAAGTTGTTTCTACATAAAGAAACTATCGATTGTTAATACTAAGACATAAGAAACAACAAAAAACTCTATTGGAGGCTTAGTTGTTACCTAAATACTGGTTTTGATTTAATTGAAGTTTAGATTAGTCAAATTAAATATTATCAATGTAGAAAATTCCCAATTAAGCTTTATTAATGAAATAAAATTGATGAAATTTTCCAAGGACCTAAACTACTTAAAAGATTTTTGAGAAGCCAAATTTTGGGACTTACACAAGGTCTACAGGTGGAATAGAATACTTACTTAGACATGGTACAAGATGTAAGGCCAAGCAAGGATTAATGATGAGGCATACGCAATTGTAGTACAACCCCAATGGTACAGACGTAGAGGTAGCCCGTCAATCTCTCGCTGCTTAATTGCTTCGAGGATTTATCATAGGCATTGGGAAGTCTACTACTTTCCAAACTTACATTAGGACTGTGTATAAACCTAGATTTTCTACTGTTTCTAGACAAACAACAACTAGGGATCTAGTAAAATATTACAATGAACGTCGTAATAAATTAAAGGAACTATTTAGTACGTGCACATTTTCGGTGACCCTAACCTCGAACATATGGAGTGGTCAAGCTAGAGAGGATTATCTTACTGTAGTTGCTCATTATGTTAAGGACGACTAGGTAATGAAGAAAAGAATTATAGGTTTTAAATTAATTGATCTAGCACACACGGGTGAGAATATTGCAGATTATCAAAGTTGTGGAAGACTTTGGTCTTACAGACAAAATATTTTCAATTACTTTAAACAGTGCCGCTTTGAACTCTAGGGTCATGGATATTCTTACTCCAGTGTTGAGTACATACGTCGATCCCGTCTTGCTACGCCAGCGATGCACTTGTCATATTATTAACCTTATAGTCAAATGTGGTTTGAAGAGGTTGAATTTGTATATTAAAGCTTTTCACGATGCGATATCTTACTTGAATAGTTCTAACGTAAGAATAACAGCATATAAGAACTTCTACAGGGCAATAGGTGTATGTCCAAGAAAGTTTGGTTTAGACATGCCGGTAAGACGGAACTCTACTTACCGGATGCTTAAGAGTCTTTTATCATATAAGACCACTTTTATGCTTTTTATTCAAACGTACTATCAGAGCACTGATGGTAGTATACTATTGATTGAGCAGCATTGGTTTGTTGCTGAGAAGATACTTCAGTTTCTAGAATTTTTTTTAAGAGGCCACTGTTGCTTTGTCTGCTATCTATTATCCAACATCTCCTATTATTGTGCGTAGTATTTTACAGATTGCTAGTCAATTAAATAACTATGAAAATGACACAGTTTTAAGAGAGGTTGTTTTTGCTATGAAAACTAAATACCATAAATATTGGAAAGAAATACCTTTTCTATATGCATTTGCATTTATTTTAGATCCTGAAGCTAAAATTTATGGATTTCCCTAATCTTCTTAGTGATGCTACATGCTAGACTATTCTAACTATTTTCCGAATATTCGTTCTCGATTAGATGAGGTTTTCCGAAGGTACGCAAATAAGTTCCAAGGAGTCTGTTTGCAATGACCTCCAATAGCACCCACCTCAAGTAACAAGACAAATCTGTGGGGCAAGATCTGGAGTACAGGCTCTTCCTCCAGGTCTAGGTCTAGGTCTTCTTCTTCTACAGCGGCACCTTCTCAATAAAGTCCGAGACCAACTTCTCACCCAAGGAGTGGGGAACTATCTGCCTAGCCGGATAGCGATACGGTGGATTTCAACTCAGGAAACTTTGAAATTTTGCACTAGTCGCATGACCACAAGTTAGCATATCCCGTGCTATCCATACTTGCACGTGATGTATTAACTATTCCTGCCTCGACGGTTTCCTCCGAGTGCTGCCACTCTTTTCTCGAAGAATATTAGAGGAGAGAAGCACACATCTCACAAGTCAAAGGGTAGAGATACTTCTAACTCGAGAAGGACCGAGAACAAGTTGATTCACTTAACACAACACCTTGTTGAAAATCCAAAGTTATCGGAGGTGTTCAAAAATCATACCTAGACAACGACACATAGAACAATGATGTATGTAGAGCTATAGGTTGTACTCTTTTCCTTTGCCAAGATTTTCTCATATTGAGTTTTCACTTAGCAAAGGTTTTAACGAGGCGTACATTTGAACATTAATAGAGCTCTTTATTACATTTTTAATAAGATTGTCTCATTTTTTTACAATTTTGATATCTATTTATGAATTCTACACATTTTTCTAATTTTTTGGGATTTTTTTCTGATTTATTTGAATTTTTCGGCCCTAACGAGCTAAGTGGGTCGCGACTGGCCCATCGGGCCAAATGGGCTTGGGCCGACACGGCACGACAGGCTATCGAATCGTGCTTGGACCCCACCCAATCACAAGGAGGACGACAGCAAGACAACCCGCTTCATTCGTGGATCGAACGGTCGTGTTGAGATGGCCCTTGTTGGCCGACCGCGCCACCCATTAGCAATATATATGTTGTATCACACCACTATAGGGATTGATCTGGACCTTTGATTTTTGACCGGACGGTGCAGATCCCTCCTAAGGGCATCTCCAATAGTGTCTTTATTGTCGTCTCTAAGCTATGTCACGTCAACAAAATCCTATGTGGAGGAGAGAGAGCACATATCGTCTCTTCCTGAAGAGACTATCGTGCACGCGAAATAAGACATGGTATATTAATCTACTCTAATTAACATGTAGACCCGTTTTAAAGGAAAATTATAAAATATAAATGTTGGAGAGTGTGCTAGAGACTATCTATTGGAGATGTTGTCTCTAAAGATAATGTAGCATATGTTAGAGACAAGATTATCTTTAACTAATAGAGATGCCCTAATAACATGCGTTAAGATAGTTCCTCTGCATTGACTACTTCAATGTAGAGGAACCTAATCCGTCGATGAGTGGTTGGAATGATAACTATTTCGAATCAAATGCCACTCGTGCACGGCTTGACCTGACCAAACTCAAAAGTGCATCCATCAGCAAAACAACCAATACCTCAATGTCTGATCTGGCAAGATTTGGAGTTTTTATGATACGAGCTTTTTCGTTGCATATTTGCAGATTTAACCACGGGGTGATGTATTTACAATCGCAACGGCAAGATACACCATGCGCCAACGCCGAAATCGCGACACTGGCGCTGGCGATCGTGGTCGTGCTCGCCATTGCCGAGTCATGCACAGATGGCATGGTGGCATGCGCCAATTTCTGGCGCATGCCACCATGCGCCAGCCACATTAACTACCATATAGTTAGTAATTAGTGCATACTTAGGTTAGTAATTAGTTAGGTTAGTAATTAGTTTTAGGCTGAACTTTTAAGTTATTTTAAAATATAGCAAATGAGTTCAAAAAATTATAAAATTTTTTGTGGAGCCTCCTGGCACCGTGTACTTGATTGTGTAAATTTTTCATAATTTTATTCGTTAAGAATTGTTATCGCTATTTCTTATAAGTGCCATGTTCGTATGAATCAATAAATGTAGAAAATGAGCGCCAAAAATTATGAATTTTATTTTGAAGGGTCCTCACGCAGTGGATTTGATTGTGTAATATTTTGGCAATTTTATATGTGTTCTGGTGTTGTCTCAAAAATTTAGGATTTAGGTCGCGAAAATTTCGATTTTAGGTTTCAGAAATTAGAGTTTCATGATTTCTTGTGACTTGGAATGTATTAAAAAAAATCTACATTGCAACTCCATTGGAGATGTCGATATACAATATGGCGCCCTCCCGCCATGGCTACACCCGCCACGCGACCGACCGACTGTGTGGAGAATTAAAAACCTCGGTGGCCATCTTTCCCACCATCCTCCTCCTCCTCCGACATCTGTCGCCTTGTCCGAAATTCGGCGCCAATGCTTTTGGAATTCCGGCGCCAACGTCAGAATCCTCGTCCCGCCATTTATAAATACCGAACTCCGCACTCGCTTCGCTCATCTCATTTATGCTTGATTTCATTCTTGCGCCATCGCGCGAGAACTCGAGAACGTAACATAATTACTTTTATTGGGAGGTTAACTATTTTCTTGCTTCGCCACTCAAATACCGACCTTGATTGATTACTTTCCTAATGGTAGGTAATTTGTTCGATACTTTTGCCGTTATTACCGTAGTTGTAATTAGTCGACTAGTCGTAATTAGATAGTTTAGGGCAATTAATTAGTCATAATTAGTTAGTTCACTAGTAATGAATTAGTTTAGTCATAATTAATTAGTCGTAATTAGTTTAGTAGTCATCATTACGCATATTAAGTAAGTGGAAACCGGGAGCCCAAGATTCTTGGGCATAATCCATATCGACGATGTGAGTTATGAAGAATTTACATCCTTGTTACGTTTCACTATACGGTGCACTTACATCATAGAATTGGAGGACATAGAGCGACTTGACACACTAGCCCAACATAGAGAGTCCAAGGACAAGGGAAGGGAAGGCTCTTCGATCGAGACCGCCAATGTCGGCGTGATCAGTCGACTGCAAGCGACTCAGATCGAAGACGCGAATTATATACAATTTGCATCCTTGTTACATTACTTACTATATTGATCCACTTACATCATGAAATCACAGACATAGACAACTTCTACATCGACCGCCACCGCATGTGAGCCCTCGAGACAAAGGGCACTCGCTATGGTGCCGTGGAGACTAGTTGCATTATCGTTAAATAGGACACTCTTTATCAAATTATCGGTTTGCCGTGGATGATCTCAGATTGTGCCACATAAGATTGTGAATGAACCAACCGAAAATGTGGCGTGCGATCATATAACGATGTATTGTAGCCTTCAAACGCACATGAGTCGAGGTTATGGTACATTGTTATATGATCTGCATGCCACGATTTTTTAGTTGGTTCATGCACAACCTTATCTAGCATGTCGCATACAATACAATATTAAAGAACATCATCCACATTAAACCGATAAATAAATAAAGAGTATCCTATTTGATCGAGTTACATGTGATAATACCCTCCTCCTTCATCCCGGTTCATGCACAAGCTTATCTAGACTTTGGTATATCCCGTTATGCGATTATGTTTGGGTATATTTGTATTCATATTTTACTTTGTTATATTTGTATGCATATTTTGGTTGTTACGTGTACTTCAGCGCCATATTGTATATCGACATTCCAAGTCACATGAAATCATGAAACCCTAATTTCGAAACCTAAAATCGAAATTTTCATGACCTAAATCCTAAATTTTCGAGACAATATCAGAACACATATAAAATTGCCGAAATATTACACAATCAAGTCTAATCTGCGTGAGGACTCTTCAAAATAAAATTCATAACTTTTGGAGCTCATTTTCTATATTTATTGATTCATACTTAACAAGACACTTATACGAAATAGCGATAACAATTTTGAATGAATAAAATTATGAAAAATTTACATAAGCAAGTACACAGTGTCAGGAGGCTCCACAAAAATTTCATAATTTTTGAACTCATTTGCTATATTTTAAAAATTCTTAAAATTTCAGCCTAAAACTAATTACTAACCTAACTATGCACTAATTACTAAGTATGCTAGTTAATGTGTCTGATGTGGCTGGCGATGGTGGCATTGCGCCAGTACGGGCGATGCCCACCATGCCGCGGTGTCAATACGCGTGGCGGCGGCCGTGTGTGGCACGCACGGGCGGCGATACGGCGATAAGACGTTAGCTGCGCGCCAATGCCGTGTCATGATTTTCGCGGGCGATGGTGGCCGGTGCTAGCGTTGCGACGGTAAATACATCGCCTCAGGTCAAATCCGCAAATACGTGAACGTAAAAACGCCAGATCCGCAAAAAATTCGCATGATGTGCAAGAGAGAGGAGGAACGTACGTATCTGTATATGAAAAGTGGTTGTTGCGTCTGTGAGCTAGTTGTATATGAAAAGGCTACATATAGGAGATGTCCTAATTAACAAGAGAACAGTTAAAATCAACTAGTTAAGTGTGCGCGTGCATTGCTACGAAACATCTCTTCCCAAAATCATATAGTGTCATTTAGGGTTTGTATAGGAATCCCAAATTCTCAGTCCATCTATACAGATGGACCTAGATTTTAGATTAAAATCCCAATCCATCCACAAAGATGGACAGATTTGCACTCCTTAAACATCATTTAAAATGATCAGAAGGAGAATCCACGTGAGCAGGAACATCACGTGGGCCCTACACATTAGCTCTATATAACTATCATCCATTAATTCCTCCTCGAACCTACTAGTACGTATTCTCCGAATTAAAAACCATCAATAGGATTAGCTCTATATAACTATCATCCGTTAATTCCTCCTCGAACGTAACTATTCTCCGGATTAAAAGCGCTCAACAGGGTACGACGTAGATATCCACCTTGGTGGCTTCGATTTTCGATCGGACGTGGAGATCTTTTCTAAGGGTATCTTTAATAGTACTTTTATTATCGCTCTTAGCTATGTCATGTCAATAAAATCTTACATGAAGGAGAGAGAGCATAGGTCGCTCTTCCCGAGAGAGAGAGTATAGTATCGCTCTTCCCGAAGAGACTATCGTGCACACTAAACAAGACATGATATATTAATCTACTCTAGTTGACATGTATAACTGCTTAAAGAAAATTATAAAATAGAAAAAGTCCATTTTATACCCCTGAACTTGCCGAGTCCAAATTACCCTTGAACTCCAAAACCGCCTAATTTGCACCTTCAACTCATAATACCATGTGAATTCACACCCTCGTGCCAAAAAATGTGGTTTTGG
>JAYEVD010000564.1:0-96378 GCA_036346405.1 Phyllostachys edulis
ATGCATGCAAATTGCTAGACCACCTTTTCTTCTTTTGCACTTATTACTATACATAGAGAAAAAAAAACATGAAAGACATGCTAGATTTACTTAATTGGTTTTTTTACTTAAAAATCACCTCCACTTTTTAGCTAAGAAACAAACTATCTAGATCAATATTCTTTTTTTAGCTACTAACTAACCTTAAAACCTTTGCTATTGGATATCTGTAAGATTGACGATGGTCATTCCCAGACAACACCGATTTCAGTGACTAAACAGTCAACGACAAAATCCATTTCTTTTAGGTATTATACTTTAACACACTCCATTCCAGTTTCCCAGTAAAATTCCCAGATTCTAACCACTATCCTTTTCTAGCCTACAAATACTTAGTCATTTCAGATTTACTGCAGTGACAGAGACAATACTTCAGCACAGCCTATTCGAAGAAATCTATCTAGACTACGAAGGTACAACCAGCCACATAGCAACTGAGGTATGTATTGAAAAAAAAAGACCACCAGACCATATTATCTAAACAGTACCGCTCCTCATATTTGTATACTAATATATGCTTTTCATAAACGTTTCATCCTACACAGATATCTAACTCAACAACTACATACGTTCTATTAGAACATCCATACTCTAGAAACAAACAGAATTACATCATATCTAATCATTAAACAGAGCTGCACACAGCTATCCAACATACCACTGCCACCAAACTTACAGACTATATGTACATTACCATAAAAAACTTCTAGCCAAAAATGTATACGTACTAATACATCTACATATACCTACTATACATTCATTAACATACAAAGCTCTCAATTACTTACAAACACTCAACTTCCATTCTTTCTTTACCTCTTTACAAGTACCTGTCATATATCTTCTATTTACAGCTACAACACCCAAAAAAAAAGATGCAAGATCCATAGCATCGCCAGACAAAGCTCCATCTTTTTCAACTAAAAGGTATGTTCATAACATCTCAATCAACTACAACATTTGCCCCAAAGAACTCAATCTCACATAGCACTTCAGATTATACATATTACCTCATAGATTTCAGTCCTCATTTCATACATCATATTACTTAAACATTTTTACTTACATAGATCTCTGTCACCACCTACCCACATCGAAACCAAACCACCGCAAATAAAAATTGCTCGCCTACCAAAAAAAAACGAATGATGTCCACGCTCTACTTAGCACCGTAATCTCAGGTATAGTTCTAAATCACTAACATATCAAAAAATAGTAAAAAAATGCTTCTAGCTAACTGCTACTTTTTACAGGTTTTGCATACATCTTTTGCAACGGCCGCATCAACCACTGCTTCTCAGGAACATCTTATGCTTAATGACTTCTACTTTTTCCACCCATTCTAGCAATGTTCAATCAATATTGTTCATTACAAAGACCCATATTAACTAAGTTATCGCTCCTACAAATCCTATTTTGTTAACACTTTCAGCTCAACTGGTCCATCAAGGACTTCGTGTTTGTATGTATATACACTTTCACCGCTTGGTTACTCTATTTTCTATAACGTACGCTTCCTTTCTCTGCTTGATGAATATTCACGACTCACCTATGTCCGAGACTAAATGCTATTTGTATTTCAGAATGCTTCGCTTCCTTGTCAGATTTTGTAAATATTTACAACTCACCCATGTCCGAGACCGACTTCACTTTATATATACGTGTCCATTCGTCACTCCTTCCTCTTTATATCAATCCCGCAGATAATAGCAATTTTTTCCTTCAAAGAAATTCTACAATAGACTACATAACTATACTAAAAACGATATAAGCTATTTAATATAGTTCAATTTGCACTCACCGCCAACCCATTAAGGCCCGCACCATTTGGTGTGGGTGATCTTCTAGTTTAACTAAAAAGTGCTAGACGTGTGTATGTATCTCGCATCATCTTCCCTTCTTCAATAGAAGCCGTCCTTGGTTTTTGATAATATGAAAATGCGCTATACAAAGAAAACAATGCATATGCATGGTATACGTATTTGTTATCAGTTGTTTTATTGTATCCTATGTTTTGCACAATGCATTTAGCATATAAGCCATAAGACGTATGTAGAGATTAGTATATATCACACAACACACATAGCAATATTATTCACATCACTCACCGTCACATCGAGAAAAGTCGCTCTCGACTTTTGTAACCCTGCATACAAGTTAGTAATGGACAACACCCCCATCAAATCGTTCTAATATGGGTGAGCAAAATTTTAGTGTCTTCCATGCTTCAACTGCGCTACTCTAATTTCTTATATTTGTAAGAGACGAAGAAGTAGGAAACATATTTCGTTCTAAACAATAAACATTGTTGTTTAAATTCGTCTCAAAATGATTATGACATTGTACAAAAGATGGTATGTCCAAAATATGCAATTTCAATTTAGCAAACTTATCACAGGTCATGCATATTCGATAAATATGAAACTTGCTATCTACGCCATAATCTCCAATCAAATTGAATTTGTAAGTGTAGGCGTGGTTACTAACTAGTGATCTTAAGCATGCAATTTCAGGAACTTTCTCAATAACACTAGATAGTTCTACAAGATCATTGAACATAATATAGCACAAAGAATTATACGGGGGATATTCTAGCAAGAACTTTGTTATGAGTAATCAACTCTACATTATGTAAATTCGGTTCATAATGTGGAATTTTCGATCGGACACAAGAGTTCTCGCGATTACTCACATTTTCTTGATGAAATACCAATTCAACACCATTGTCTTTCCTTTAACATCCTCCTCGGTTGATGTAGATGTTGTAGGTAGCATCTTGCCATCTCTCTACAATAAGTGCGATTTGTTTAGCATTCAACTTCTTTTCTTTACAAACCTGCACAATATGAGAAACAAAACTAGAAGTAGAGAGTGAGTCTTTAGTTTAAAAAATATCCTCTGTTTTTTTTCTATCATCCACTTCTCTCTTTTCTTTGGTGTATCTCTTTCACTCTCAATATGCATGGATGCTCTCGTCCTCACATATGGTGAAAACACACAACTCACTCTTTTTAAGACTCTTAATTTGGTTGCGTGGCTCTCATCCTCACATAGTTTTTGATGCATATCATCCTCCAAAGATCGTGGGCCAGTAATGATGTAATTACCATCAACCACCATCTCCTCATGTGCAGCATGTAGCAATGGGGCTACATGACACCCCGGCCGAAGGAAAAGTCAAATGCTCGACCATATTCTCTTGCTTCTTTGATTGCACGTACTGTTTTGCCCTTTCTTTTCTTATCTCTGGATCAGCAAGGAACAATTGTGTGGGCATTGGAAGCAATACAATCCCCTTACTCTTCCATTTGAAACAATAACGGTTGGTGCCAGGATCACTTCGCACCTGATGATCCCTCATCCAAGGTTCTGCCAACAAAAGATGACATGAAGACATAGGAGCACTGGTACTAAATCACACTCGATGCTGTGTATATCTTCCCAAAGTAAATGACACCTTTACTCTGCGTGTGATCTCGAGATTACAATTCGTTCAATATAACAAGTATGGCTCGGGGTGTGGACATGTAGGTAAACTCATCTTGTCCGCCAGCTCAATGCTTGGTTGGTTTGTGATCATGTCATCAATGGATAGGCAAGCACCAACGCTAACAACACAACGAGAGTAAAATAGTGTTCTCCTCCGAAAAAGTCAGCACCACAGAGTCAAGTACGTACGTATTTATATTTAAGTCCCCGCTTCGAACTTGAATGGAAACTTCAATGCAAGTCCAAACAAGCTTGTCCAGTCGTCGTCTCCGGCCGCTTAGTTTATTTCCTGGCCCTCCTAGCTAAGCAAAGTTAGCTTTATAAATCCAATATCTAATGTCGATCGTACCTACGTGCTGCCATTGCCATTCTCGTGTTGCGTGAGCTAGCACCTGCGATCTTAACTTGGATCGTAATTTTGCGATCGATCGAGGTGGCCAATTCGAAGCTGCTAGCTTGGACGGATCGATCGATTTGATCACGAGCCGGCCGGCAGCAGCAAGAGCCCGATCTTCCGAATTAAGAGGGAGCCCGATCTCGTAGTTCAAGGACCATTCGCAACGTGCTTTTGCTCGCTGCCTCCTCTTGGGCTGCCACCTCCGGTGCCGGCGGCAAAGAGGGCTACCACTTTGTCGGAGGCGTCAGCGCGCTAGCTTGTGTGCTCGATCGACGAGTAAGACATGCCGGCATGGAGCCGGGTTGCCCAGGTAGCGGACCCGATGGCCACCGTGGCCCAGCTCGCCGGCGTGGACGCGTACGGCCTGATCAAGATGATCACACAGCGGGTGGAGAAGGTCCGGCGCAACAAGTACGACTGCCAGCAGCTAGCGCAGCACGTGGGGACGATCGAAGGCCTCCTGCGGCAGGTGGACACGCAGAACCGGGCGATCGACGGCGTGCTCAAGAACCTAGAGGCGACGCTCCGGGAGGCCTGCCTGCTCGTCTCGTCCTGCCAGGCGAGCAGCTACCTCCGCCGCTTCTTCCGGAGCGGCAGGCACGCCGAGCAGTTCCAGCGCATCAAGCACAGGATCGACTTCTACATCCAGATCTTCCCCGTCATCAGCCACATCAACACCACCCGGCGCCTCGTCAGAATCATCAAAATGATCGAGTCACCCCAAACACAGGTCATCTCCGTCGATCAACTCAAAATAATCTTCTGTTCTTTTACTGTTGCTACTCAAAATGAATGCAGAAAATGCCGCGGTCCTCGTCCAGTCGTCCCGGTCGTGCACCTTGGTCAGTCTACTTACCTGCCTTTTACAAATTGTCTAATATTTTCTTGCACTTTCCATCGATCAACTCAAAATGATCTTCTGTTCTTTTACTGTTAATTTACGGGATAAGATATCTGACTTTGAAGTTCAGAATGTCAAACGGGCTTTAATTACACCAAAGTTCAGGAGGTTATTTATGACCTTTTCTGTTTAATCATGTGTCCTCAAGCAGGGACGAAGAAGGTAACTCATTCGAGAGGCCTCGAGCCATAACTGAGCCTTTTCCAGTACACAGGGGCGAGGAGCCCGCAGGTAAATGTTCCTGAAATAGCTAGACACTGAAAATAACTTGACAACTACCCTCTGCGTTATTAAAATAGATATCGTGTCAGATATTTTTCTCTTTCTTTTGAAGACTGATATTTTTGTTGGCAGACTACTATTAATGTATATAGCAACATGTTAGTATAATCCACAAAATAAAATACCATGCATGTGCTTTTAACAACAAATCTACTAAAATTATTTTTATGTCCTCAATCTAATTAGATACTACAGTTTTTCAATCAGATGTAATACATGTGTTCTAAAACAATATAATTAAGATGTAAATTACAAATCGGTCGCTACTCGGTTGGTGGAGGGTGTCGTTGAACGTGTCTCACCTACCCACCCGGGCTCGAACTCAGGTCTCTACCTTCCTTCTTAAATGAATCTCAGATCAAATAATTCGATGCAGGTAGGGGGTCATCATCAACGAAAGATGACGGTCATCTATTGAAACCCGTCAATCACGGGCTAATAATTGGTACTCCCTCTCTTCTTTTATAGATCATGCATGTTATCAACTTCTCTATGTTAGATCTCCGTTTTATACATGTTACTAATAAGTTAGGAAAATTGTAATATGATGAGAAAACTTCTAACGATAAATCTAATTAGGAAATCTATGTGGCCAATCTACATAGGAGTCGATCATGCATGTTATCAACTTCTCTATGTTAGATCTCCGTTTTATACATGTTACTAATAAGTTAGGAAAATTGTGATATGATGAGAAAACTTCTAACGATAAATCTAATTAGGAAATCTATGTGGCCAATCTACATAGGAGTCAATGGCGGAGCTTGGGTAGAAATTAAGTGGGGCTAGCACTCAAAGAACAGTGAATTTTACAAGAAAGGGTGGTCATTTTTATACTCCAGCACTTGGCAGGCCTAATACCCAATATTTTCTCTAAAGGCTTACAAAAATTAAACGAGGAACCATGACCCATGTTGACCTTCATAAAGCTCCGCCGTGAGGGCATCTCCAATAGTTAGAGATAACCATGTCTCTAACATATGCTACATCATCTTTAGAGACAACATCTTCAATAGATATTTTCTAGCACACTCTCTAATATTTATATTTTATAATTTTCCTTTGAAACGAGCCTACATGTCAACTAGAGTAGATTAATGTATCATGTCTTATTTCGTGTGCACGACAGTCTCTTCAGGAAGAGACGATCTGTGCTCTCTCTCTCCTCCCCCCTCTCCTCCACGTAGAATTTTGTTGACATGGCATAGCTAATGAGCTACAATAAATACACTATTGGAGATACCTCGATATCATGATTTTCATGTACAAGCTAATAATTTTGAAAAGTGTGATGCACAACTGGTGCTTGTGTGGTACCAAGAAATCAACATGGTGTAACAACAACTCTCTCTAGCCAAAGGAAGTTGTTTCTGACTTTTCAAAGTCAGTTAGATGTCACTTTGACTAGTAAATTTTATCATCATATATTTGAAAAAGTTATAAAGTGTAATGTTATGCAAGCATTTTTCGTGACAAATTAACTCATACCATTTTCGTACATCCAGACTATATGTTTTAGATAATAGCTTTGGTCAAAATTGATATGATTTAACTGCACATATTAGGCCGACTTTGTTTTGTGACTGGAGGGAGTAGTAATTAAAGGGTGGTTATGCCCCAGTTACCCTATAGCTAATGTTGGTTGGTGCGAAATTGTTAGATGGGGAATATAATCCAAATTGTATAGTTAGTGTGTATGTCCGCATGCTTGTGTGGAAATAAAACCAGACAAACTAATATGATGATGATACCGCTAGAAACCTTGACCGGAAACAAAAGTGTTATACTCCGATAGGCCTTCTTATGCGTAGTAGCTTCCAGATCAGATCAGAGGTTGTGTGATACAGCACAAACATGCACGGTCTGAAGAAAGAAGTAGATGAATAGAGAACTGAGATAACAGTGACGAAGCAACCACAACAAGAGATAAAGATTTAGCGAAGCCGACCGCAAATTCCTTAAGAATGATCTTAAAAGAGTACAATGGATTGTCGCAATCTCACAACTCTCTCGAAGATTTTAGGATCCTCGGATCAATGCCCTATATAAGAATCTAGTTCTAAAGAATAAACTAGTCTCTAATCCTCTCGTGCACCTCTACTTTGGATGAGTTCCTTGCTTAGTTGTTTCTTCTTTGGGTTCCTATGGCCACCCCTCATTGATTTATACTAGTCATCAACCCGTGCATCTGCATTAGCAATTTTAAAAATCCACTATTTATTTTATTTCAAAAGCACATAATATTTTGTAGAAATATTTTTTAATATTACTATAGTCTATATTTTAGTAATTTTTTATCCTAAATATAAAATTTCAAGCTACCTGAATCAGAATCGAAAGAGAAGTTGAAAGCTATATTTTTTGACATTTTCTCTCAGAGAATTATTGTAGGAACTTCTAATAGAGCCACCATTTGTTTTTGTTTCCGTGTGAGCAACTAAATATATTGGCCGGGGAAGTTATGACAGAGAAGAAAAAAGAGGGAGATATATTCATTAAAAAAGGAAAAGATTTTCATGTACATCCTTGTACGAAAGCAATTTGGCTCCATGTCTCCTATTCGGACACAGACATGCCAGAACATATAACTGTATGAGACTCGTATATAGCTAGAACAAAGCCTTAGGCCACAAGATGCATGGATGGGATTTTTTTTTTCTTCGATTAGTGTGACAATTTCTAGCTATTGTTTTCTCATATTAATATGAGAATTTCTAGTTTTTTTTTCTACCTAGGATTAAGGTGAGAGCTCCTAGAGGAGTCTCTAATTAGTATAGAGATATTTTGCACCTAGGATTAACGTGGAAGCTACTAGAGGAGCCTCCAATTAGTATAGAGATATAGATTTAATTAGCATGATAATACATATTTTAAATAACATTTCTTTGACTAAAAAATATACTAGGAAAAGGAGGTAGAAATGTGTGTGAGAGAGATGGGTGCCAATGTATTATCTTGCTAGTGCAGTACACCATGAGAGAGCCAAGTAAAGAAGTCACATCCGGACTCTAGAGTTGTAATTGGATCAGGCTTTGTGCATGCACGCATGCCATGATATTCTTTTTCAGTTACCATGTCGAACACGTTTGGTAATACATATAAATCTAAACTGTAGATGAACTCGGTAAGGAAGATTGAACTACCATGATTTTCTCCTTTTTACGATTAATGTGGGAATTTCTAGTCTTTTTCATATATCATTTTCTTATTCTACTACACATGCATGCCTGCAAGGGCCTCTTTTAGGCTTTTATTCCTTCTTGTTGATCGAGCTTAGCCTTTGACTGTTTCTTTCAAATACTTGTATTCTAAGCGGGGTCTTAATATGCAAATCTTTAACTTTCTTTTTATCTTCTTCTCACATAAATTGAGTTACCTATTGTACATGGTATTTAATTAGCACCTGTCACTTTTAGTAGCTAGCTCCATGCACCTATATATTGGGTATAGCAAGATGGATGGACCAACTAAATTGAGTTGGATGTATGCATATTATCGTTGCATGTGTGTGTGTGTCAGACTCACGGCCTTCTATAGGTCCATCTCTATATCTAGTTTTTTTTAGTCCAAGTCCGGCATAATCTGATCTGTCTAGGCAGGTTTCCCGGAGTACAATACAATGCATCAAAGATTGTGTTTAGCACTCTATTCAAACTATCTTTTGTTTTGAACTGTATGACTCTAGAAGACACGAACATATCTATATTTAATCCAAGCCATAGATTATACCGTACAAAAAGTTAGATGCCTAGATTTTTTTTTTCTTTTTTTCAATTAACATGAAAATTTCTAGTTTTTATGATTATTGTGAGAATTTCTAGCTTTTTTCTCCTAGGATTAACGTGGGGCTTTTATGAAAGCCTCTAATTAGTATAGATATAGATATATAGATAGTCCCCCTAGTTCTCCTCCAAAGTAAAGTAGGAATCCTACTTTAAAGAGAAGTAAGAATCCAAAGTCATTAGGATTCATCTAGGAATTCATACAGCAGACCTCTCCAAGTCCTAAAAGAATATGATATGAGTCACCCTATCTCAAGAAAAAATAAATTTCAAGTACAAATTCTGCTAAGCACACGCAAAGTTGCTGACTACTGGATAAATCAAGCCTCTAACTTTTATTTTTATTTTCATTTTTCCATTCTAACACATGCAGGGCTTTCGACGTTCGATTTCTCTGAGTTGAAGAATGCTACAGACAACTTCTCAGATAAACACATGATCGGCGAGGGTGGGTTTGGTCGTGTTTATGAGGTATTAATTAATGTGTATCTTTTTAATGTTAGCTGATAAGCTGGTAACCTTAATTAGAGTCGAACCGAAGAGAAACCACAAACATGGATGGAAATAATAAATTAGATATGATGAATATATACAATGAATATATACAACCATGGAAAACTCTATTGGCCGGTTGCCGGCGTTATCGGTGGGGTCCGATAAAATTTCATACCGGACAAAAAAAATCGGATTTATCTAATTTTCATTCAAATTCATATTTCAATTAAAGAATTGGATAAATTTTGTCAATACATCCGAAAAATTCAAATTTCAATTCAAAAATTTTGTATGAAATTTTTCCGAAATATCCAGTAACCAACGGTTACCGGTACTATCGGTGGGATCCGATAAAATTTCCCCACCGGTATAGTTTTCCCTTAATACAACTCACAGTTTAAGGTGAAGGGAAACTTATAAGAGAAAACTGAAAAATGTTATATTATAAGTAAAAAATGATTACCGCTTGAAATATTTAGTCTGACATGTAGTCAATGGACTTCAACTGATTGACAATGTTGATTGCTATTTGCTCTTGGGTGTATGCTCCCCTATTTATCAGGGACGATTGAGTGGTAGTCTTGTAGCTATCAAGAGATGCTTTGTAGAGAGCCCAGATCGCTTGTCTGACTTTGACAACGAGATTAGACTCATTCCGATGCTTCGGCACACGAACATTGTGAAGCTTCAGGGATATTGCATTCAAGGAAACGAAAGGGTCCTGGTTTACGAATACATGCCAAACAAGAGCCTCGACAAATTCATATTCGGCATGTTCTCGAACACAAGCTCTGCGACAAAGTGTCTGATAAATTTCCACTTCAGTTATCTTCTCTCTAATAATATTGATCCATCCTGTTTAACATTTTGCAGACGAAAGCTCCAGGGTTCTCTGAACTGGGATACATTGTTTCGGATCATTGGAGGTATAGCTCAAGGGGTGGTGTATCTTCACTTGCACTCAGGGATAAACATTATCCACAGGGATCTCAAGCCCAGCAACATCTTGCTGGACTCTGAAATGAATCCTAAGATTGCCGATTTTGGTACAGCAAGAGTTGGTCATCCTGACGAGAGCCACAAGGCAGACGTCGTTGCAGGAACACAGTAAGAACTTACATAAACCCTCTTCTACATATTCTGAAGCTAGTCCCTTAACTGTGAAGTCAAGAGAATAGCGGACTAGATCAGATTAAAGCTGGAAGATGATATTCTTACCTTTTGATGTCGTTAAATATTTCTTGTACATATACATATTTCAGTGGTTACATGGCTCCGGAGTATTCAAGAAAAGGTATTTACTCGGGCAAGTCGGATGTGTTCAGCTTCGGCAGCCTGCTGCTTGAGATCCTAAGTGGGAAAAGGAACGGCACATCGTATTCAAGCAGACACGCCAGAAAGTCCTCAAGCAGATACGCCAGAAAGTCCTTAAGTCTGCACGAATATGTATGTCGTAACACTATGAAAAGCATCACCGTATATGCATATGCATGCTCTAAGGGCATATACAATGATCTGCATAACTATTGTCTATAGCAACTCTCTATATCACCTGCAGACAGCACTAAAGACAGTTCATACAATGAGTTGTCTTTTTACTTGTCTTTATAGATTACACAATCTTTTAATGCTTTCATGGTTCTAGTGATAGCTTCTTTGGGTGATACAGTCAACTACAAGATTGTAGACAACATATTTCTCTCTCTTTATTCTTTTTCATCAACATCAGTTTAAATCCTACGTGACAGAGACTATAGACAGCTGATGTGAACCTATTGTACATGACCTAAATAGATAGCACTAGGGAAATTAGTACAGGGGTTTCCGTGTTCCATTTGTGAAAAGGGCATGACGCATTGTGGTACACATAAATTTATGTAAACCTGCAAAATTTTCAATATCAAATTTGTCTTTTGTATTGAGAACCAAAAAAAGACAAGTAATACTTGTAGTGCAAATGAGAATAATGCATAGTTAACTACTACTCTTTTTCGATGCGTACCGTACAACATGGACAAATTTGACTTTGAAATTTGTAGATTCACGTAACTTTACGTATATATATATATATATATATATATATATATATATATATATATATATATATATATATATGATTTGTTTTAGTATTTTTATAGCAATGTATCATGCTTTTTGGCAAAAATGGGGCGCGGGAACCCTTGGGCACCAAAATCACGTTCGTACTACTGCCAACTGGTACTATATATATACATGCTGATCCTTAATTTTGGTGTAGGCATGGTACGTGATGATCGTGGAGGAGGCATTATTCACGAAGCTGATCCATCCGTCGCTGTGTGGGTGTGGCGAGTCGGCGCCTCCGATGGATCAGATGAGGAGGTGCGCGCAGGTAGCGCTGTTGTGCGTTCAGGAGGATCCGGCGGACCGGCCCTCCATGTGGGACGTCGTGCTGATGCTCAACGGCGGCGGAGGCGACGGCGCTGCAGGGTTGCCGACCCCAAAGAAGCCGGCGCGCTGCTACGGCAACGGCTGGATGATGCCAAGCTTGGCAGAACTGTTCAAGACGGAGCGCCATGAGCGGTACAAGAAAACCGTCATTGTCATGAGATAAATATTAGTAATATTTGTGCATATGGTATATCTATATTTTATATAAAGTTTGTTTATGTAGTTCTACGGTATTTAGGTGATATTCATTATAGATTCGTTTGTATAGTATCCCTTCAGGATATATAGAACCTGTTTCGGATACGAATAGTCGTTTGCCCTCAATAAAAGAGCACCCCTGTAAGCAGATTTTACGAACAAGTGCAATAGAATAAGAGAAAATCAGAAAAGCTGATGTTGTTCCGGCGGCACAAAAAAATTATTGTGTTCTTGCATTTGCGTTCTAGGGTTTCATTATGTTCACGTGTGTTCGTCTTCGGTTTGAGCCAACAATTGATATTAGAGCTCCAGGTTCGAAACCCTAGCTGTTGCCTCGGGAGGGGTGATCTCAACACCCGGGGTGGCATATACGGCGTGGCGTGCGGACGATCGATGGAGCGGAGACGCGGGCACTGCTACGGTCGAGGCCGGCGTAAGCAGCAGAGCGATGGTATTCAGAAGGCCATGATTGGAGCGACGCCTGGCGCTCCGACTACGTGCAGCATGAGACGCGACAACAGCGAGAGAGTTGCACGGTGGGAACGGTTATGTAACATCCTAAACAATGGTTTGTGTTTCAAATGTATAAAAATGAGGAGAATTTAAAAATTTTGATGCCTCATGATGTCATTTGAATTTTCTGGAAATTTTCCCCAAGGATTTCCTAATTTTAAAGACCAATGCTTCGATTGATAGAAGCATAATCTTTGAAAACTCCTTAAGCAAATCTTATGATCATCCTCTGAAAATATTTTTCCTAGGTTATAGAGCTTCTTAGTGACTCCTATGAAAAAGTTCAAAATTTTTAGATTTTATTTGCTATTTCTAAGAGGTCAGTCAAACCAGTTGGTCCCTTAGTCAAACCCCTAGGGCAGCACCTTGTAATTTTTCTAGAGAGAAATGCAGTGCATGAAAAATTCTGGAAAAATTACACAAGGTTTCTATTAGATCCAGTAGCCTTCCATACAAATTTCATAATTTTTGGAGTTAAAAAACTACCTCTAAAAATTCTATTTCTCTCTCAGCCTTATCTTCCCAAAAATCATTTTTCACTATTCCTCCGACTCGAACCCAACTCGGACTCAGACCCAAGTCAGACTCTGACCCGGGCCACTGGACTTGGTCGCGCCGCCTAGCTGCACCCGCGCTGAGCCGCTTCACCTTGCGTCGCTGGCGAGTGGGGCCTAGGCGTAGGTCGTCATCTCCACGCGGACGCCGCCCTTGCGCTAGCTCACCCGCGCTCGTCATGGCGCTGCTCCACCCGCGTCAGCGCCAACAGCTCACCCCCGGGTTTTGACGTGCGCCCACGGTTCCTTGGCCTCGACCACGTCACCTGTACCTGCTCCCATCGACTCACGTCCCCTCGGCTCGTCCATGGCAGCGCCATGAACCAAGCTCAGCCACCATAGCTCTCCTCCGGTTTTCTCTGCCCCCAAGCCTATTTGAAGCCGCCAGGAGCACCCTTGTCTTCCTTTCGCCACTCCCGAACCATTCCCCACCTTCATTTCCCTCTCCCACCAAAAGAACTCACGAGAGCCGAAGCTCCAATTCATGGCCGTGGCGCCACCGCACCGTTCTGGCCACTCCTGTGCCGCCCTCTCTTTTCTATTCACGTCACTTTGCATCCTTGGTCGCCATCATCATTTCCCCTAAACTAATTTGATGTTTGGATCACAGGAGATCGCGCAAGGGCCCGTCGTCTCCATCTCCGGCCGAAGTGCCATTTCCATCGCCACCACCTCTACGGTGAGACACTGGTCAATTCCTCGCGTTATCCCCGTTTATTGACCTCCCTTTAGCTACTCCCACCTCCCCTTCCTCTCCTCCTTGCTCAGGGTGAGCTCTCCTCGTTGAAGCTTCTTCACCACCGCCGTTCTTCGCTGACAGCCCTTCTCCGGCGAACTCCTCTCTACCGGGTCATCTCGGTGAGTTCCTAGCATCCCTTAGCCTCTCATGCGCGCATTAGATGGGTCAATGCACCATCGGGTTGCATTATGGCATGCAGCCCGTAGAGCTTCGCTGCCTCTCCTCGTCACGCCGCCGCATCGGTCCAGCTCCGGCGGAGCTTCGGCCACCTCCGGGTGCGCGCTAGTATTAGGGTCCCATTTTTGCCCTTTGTCAGCACCGCCGTGGCCTCCTTGCTGCCAGAACGCCCAAAGAAGCTCTTCGCGGTGCATATGCTCGTTGTCGGGAAACCGACAACACTGTAGCTCTGTCATTCATTAGCGTTAATCTTCGGCATTAGGTTAAGCTGTCATTAGCCCTTAGTTAAGCACTCTTTTGTTCCACTGACTTGCGGGCCCGGGAGCTTAAATCTCGATGCTTTAATTGAAGAGGTTCGCATGTAGTCACCGATAGGTGGGCCCGTATGACCGTTAAGTGGTTGTGTTTTGTTCGTAAATACGCTTTTCGTAAGGAAAACATATTTATCTTAGGTTTAGAACATGTTTACGTTTTAGTAAACCGAAGACGTCTTCTTAAAATGCGCCTTCGACGTTGCCTTCATCCGAGACCGGTCAAAGCTTGACCCAGTCAAGCCCTCACCCGGGGCCCTCCTGTCAGCGTACTTGGCTAGGATGACTGTCAATAGAAAAAGTATTATATGGTTATATATATTCCAAAATGCTTTATTTGTGAACTGTTAATTGCTTTAAACTTCAAAATTGCATAAGTATTTCTTTTTAACTCCTTTTTGGATGATTCAAATTTTGTTGAATTATATTTTTAGTGTACTTTATTTTGGTATAGTTTTTTTAGGCTTGTTACTGTTCCATATTTGGTTGTTAATAGATTTACTTTCGGTTTAGATTTATTTTGCTCTAAAAATTGTTTTAATTTGAAAAATGCATAAGTTTTCTCTGTAATTCCAAATGGAGTGAAATCAATTTTGTTGGGTTCCTCTAGTAGAGTACTTTATTGTAGAATAGGTTTTGAGTATGTTACTTCCTCTCATCTTCTTTCGAAAGATAGTTGTTACCGTTTAAATTCGGTTTTGGTGAACCAATGAGAGTTGTAAATATGAAGTGTTGGCCATCCTTTGGTGAAGATTGGAAGCATTTAGAGTTGGGAATTTCATCTCGGAGCGCGGTTACAAAAGCTGGACAGCAAACGCAAGTTTTGGACAGCAAGCACTTAGTTCGTCATTAGGGCTGAAAATGATAGGGTAATTCAACTAAAACTCATGGGAGTAAAAGGGTAAGATGTGAAGTTAGTTGGCTAGTGCCCGTTACTCCCCTAGACGATTTTTACCGTGTTCTTTAGATGCGATATCACTTGAGTTAAGTTCTAAAAATTTTCTTTTCAATAGATTGCTCGTTCATTCAATACGAGTTAGTCGTGCCGAGAAGTTGATCTTAGGTCTTATGAGTTTTGCATTAGATCTTATGGATTTTTACAAATATTTGGAGTTTATTTCTTGTTAGTTACATATTTGCTTTCGGGTTAGGGTAATATCTCTTTTCCTAGTCGATGGCTCCTCTACTCTACCTTCGTGATCTAGTTTTGGGTTTTTGTTGCTAACCAATTCAACTAAACAGATGGTGGAAGAACTCATAGTGGCCAAGGTCACCAAATGGTCATGATGAGGAGCTCCCGCCTCCTCCGACCATGGTTGAGGTTCTCGCTCAGATCGAGCAAAACCGCATAGATCAGACGAGGATCCTGGAGGTCATTGCACGGAATACCTCCACTCTTTATGGTGCCTCCGGATCAGGAGGAGGAGGTGGACATCAATCACGGGGTGGACTCTCGGAGTTCCTTCGTACACAGCCACCGACCTTCTCCTGGTCGGAAGATCCCCTCGATGCAGACGACTGGTTGTGTCTAGTTGAGCGGAAGCTCAACGTCGCTCAGTGCCAAGACCAAGAGAAGACACTCTTCGCCTCCCATCAACTAGAGGGCACAACGCTCTCATGATGGGATAACTTCCTTGCCATGCAGCCCGCAGGCCGAGCCATCACTAGGGAGGAGTTTCGTACTACCTTCCGTCGGGCTCATGTTCCCGCCGGTTTGATGAAGCTCAAGAAGAAGGAGTTCTTAATGCTCAAGCAAGGGCGCAAGTCAGTGACTGAATATCTACATGAGTTCAACCATCTTTCTCGGTACGCCCCTGAAGACGTGCCCACCGATGAAGCCAAGCAGAAAAAGTTCATGGATGGCTTGTCCGAGGAGCTACAGGACAAGCTATCTATTGCCGACTTCCAGACTTTGGTCGACAAGGCCATTGTAGCTGAGCACAAGGGAAGGGCGCTAGGTGAGTCTCGCAAGCGCAAGTGGGAGGCCCAAAAATCAGCAAGGGCCAACCTTCCCCGTCCTCGCGTCGACCAAGCCCCGGTGCCCCATCCTCAGGCTCCACCACCGCCGAGGCCACCGGCGTTCGTACCGCATCCACCGCAGGCCGTGTCTCAACCACGTGCACCTACGGGACAGCAAGCGACCTCCACAATCTGGCTGCCAAGGTTACTTGTTTCTTCTGCCGTAACAAGGGCCACTATGCGAATGCTTGCCCTAAGAAGACCGGAGCGGCCCCTCGTCCTAATGGAGGACGCGGGCAATGAAATGGTCATCCTCCAGATCAGAAGGCTATCCAAAGGCCCCAGAGCTTGGGGAACAGCCGAGTCAACCATATATCGGCCGAGGAAGTGCAGGAGGCACCCAACGTCGTGTTGGGTATGCTTCTTGTCAATTCTCAGCCTGCTACCGTTTTATTTGATTTTGGAGCTTCACATTCTTTTATATCGCACTTTTTTGCTATATTTGGTGATAGTCCATATGTCTCTATGCATGTCCCTTTGATTATTCACTCTTCGGGGGTCGGAAATGAGAGCCGAACTTGAATGTCGGGATGTTTCTATTGAGATTGGAGGAGTGGGATTTTTGGTAAATCTTATCCTCCTCAATTCAACGAGTTTGGATGTAATACTTGGCATGGATTGGTTGTCCCAACACTTGGGGCAAATCGATTGTGCCAAGAAATTCATCTCCCTCACAAGTCCATCTGGCAAGCAAGTTGGAATTTCTCCGAAGCTACAAGAATCACATCTTTTCGTGCTTGAAGCAAAGCTGGCTCTGGAAATTCATGAAGTCCCAGTAGTGTGTGACTTTTTGTATGTATTTCCCGAAGATTTTCCTGGGATGCCTCCAGTCCGGGACATCGAGTTGCTGCTCGGTACCGCCCCGATTTCAAAGAGGCCATATCGGATGCCTCCGAATGAATTGGAGGAGTTGAAGAAGCAACTTGGTGAGCTTCAAGAGAAGGGTTTCATCCGCCCAAACTCATCACCGTGGGGCTATCCTGCAATCTTTGTGAAGAAGAACGATAAGATTCTGCGAATATGCATTGATTACCCCGTTGAATCAAGTGACGGTAAAGAACAAGTACCCGTTGCCTCGGATTGACGACCTCTTCGATCAATTGACCGGAGCTCGGGTATTCTCACCGAATGCTAATGTTGGATCAATCTTGCATTCGGTGATATTTTGGTAGTTCCATTCATGTCACATTGTGTCACATGATCTAAGGAGTAAAACCCCTCATTTAATTTCATCCTTGGTTCAACAGGTTTGTTGAATCTTGAAATTTCCCTTTTTCCGGCTGAAATCGACCCTTTCGTCTCCATCTCCGGCGTGGCGAGCTTTATTTCAATTCTTTTCGGCAATACCCTCACCTAGGCCTACAAAAGCCAGTTCAACCATTCACTTGTGATCTTATTGTCCAGGATTTCATATCTACCTTTGGCTCATCTTATCGTTTTCGGTATATCTCTCGCCGATGAGCTCTATAGCTTCTCCGATCATCTTTTCAGCTCAGCTAGCTCCCTTAGGTTTGCTGCACTAAATGGAATCCATTTTGGGTTTTAGCTAGCGCCGCCTTGGATCTCAGCTCCGGCATTTTGCCAAGCGAACTCTCGAGAGTTAGTTGTTCTGTTGTCGGATTTCCGACCAGAACTGTAGTTCGTTAGTTGACCATTAATCCTTGTCGGCTAGTGTTAATAAGTGTTAATATGGGTTATTTCCTTTAGTAAAAATAGTTTGAAACTTAAGTATTTTGTTAGTTTGCACATTAATACTTTTGATCATGCATCTTTTTAGCATTTTGGTATCTGGTATTTTCTAGATGTTCATATGCTATCTTTTCTCTCAGGTTCTGATTTGCCAGACGTGAGTGATTATATTGCTGAACAACCTGAGAGCGAACAAGTGGTTTATTACCAAGGCAAGCATCCTCTTGGACCATGTTGATCCCGGTTTTGATACTTTAGTATTTTGAAATACATTGATAACTGTGTGCATGCTATGTTTGAAGTATCAGTACTTTGTGTGTTAGTTAGTTACATCCCAGTCCTGGTGGCTTATCCTTAATCAAACTCATACACTTATGCTTAAGATATAATTATGGTGTTAGTACAGTGGTCTTTAGTTGATTGCTTAGACATGCAAGTCAGTAGCACGTTAGTTGATTGACAAGCTTATCTTGTCGGTCATGGGAGACACTAAATGATTTCTATTTTTGGTTTCTTTGTTCAGTTTGTTAAAACTGAATGTTAAGTTAAGTTTTGTTTAGTTTAAATTTGTTTAGATCTGGACAAGTGGTTGCTATTGATGGTGCCTTCGTGCACAAGACTTGGGAATGTGGTAGTCTTGTCCGGATCGTTAAGGACTGAACTTTGGCTGGTCAATTCAAGTACCTTAAGTACTTCCACACGCGGTGTATGGACGCTGCTCGGTTAAGTAAGGGGCTGATGTTCTTGAGTTGATGAACTGGTGGTGTGAGGACATGTGAGGATTGATCACATGTTCCGCAGGGCTCCGATTGCAACTTAATATGTGCAGGTGAGCACAGGTTTCGATTTAGTTCGTTGGATCGGCAATCCTGACACAACATGTGTGCCCCGGTTAGCAAGCTCTATCAGAAGCTTGTACTAAGCAGGATTAGTCACACATGGGTGATTCAACTCAATAATATCAACTTACTGAAAAATATTGAATCTTGGTTTACGCAGCCGGCATACCAAAGGAAGTGTGTCATTGTTCGGAGGCATCCGAAGGCTCACGGGCTGACCAAGCCGTGTGGGTAAAGATGTACACCCCTGTAGGGTTAAAGCTATTCGAATAGCCGTGTCCACGGTTATAGAAAACACTTGTTTTGATTGACACCTTGGTATAGACTTTGAAATGTTTTTGACATGGAATTACTGGTATCGACATGAACTTGGTGGTTCATACTTACTGTTTTGTCATAGTGGACAGCCACTGTGACATTGTCTTTTTGTTGTTTAAATACTTAATTTACTTGTTGTTTTAGTCTAAACTTGTTTATAAACTTGCCTTATCAAAACTTAGCAAGTGTGGAACAAAACTTGTTGCTTTACGCAAAACTGATGTTATTATAAACCCCTCTGTTGTCAGCCTTATGCATATAAAGTTCTGATCCTTTTAATAGGTTGTACTAAACACTTCTTTTAGTAGTTTTGTGTAAGTCTTGCGAGTACCTTTTGTACTCAGGTGTTTTAACCACTTATTGCAGGTGAAGACGGCAATGTTTATGAACTACCCGTTAGCGCCGATCAGGGCGGCGCTAACGAGTGACGCTATTTCTACCTCCACTCAGTTGCCTTTGGGTTGATGGGCAAACTTAGTTGGTTCTTCTGCTGTTTATAGTTTGTTTCCGTTGCAAAAACTTCTGTTAATGTTGCTGGTTGTTTGCTTCAGCCTTGTAAAGTTTTGTTATGTATATATATGTTGTATGCCTTGTATGACTGTGTACAATGTTGTAAAGGATATGTGTACATTAGTTTTGATCTTGGGAACTAATGTGAGACACATATCCGGGAGCCTGGCATTGGGTTCAATTCATTCCTTGTTAATAATTATACTTTCGGGTGTAATCCTTTAACTTAGATTGTATCCACACTACTACAGAAAAGGCTTTCACAAACGGTTCAAAAACGTCATCACAGACGGTTTCGTGAGCCGTCTGAGTTTATGGGTCAGTGATGACATGAGGTCATCACAGACGGTTTTGAACCGTCTATGATGTATACTTTCACAAGCGGTTTGTGGTTCAAACCGTCTGCGATAAGTAATATCGCGCACGGTTTCATCCACAAACCGTCGTGATAAGCATATATGAGCGGTTTCAGCCACAAACCGTCGTGATAAGCACATATCACCGAGCGGTTTCAGCCACAAACCGTGCGTGATAAGCACATATCACGCAGAGCGGTTTGTGGTTTGGAACCGTCTGTGATGACTTTTCTCTATAAAGGCCCAGCGGTGGTTGCTTGTACCATTAAATCGGCATCATATATATATTACATATATATTGTTACGTATCTCTCGGCCACTTTGGGGGATCGTCCCCTTGACATGAGAAGGATGAGGCGGTAGCCACGGGCAACCTCATTGAGCCCTTGCAAGTATAAAAGTATGGATGCAAGGAGGCGTTAGGACATCAATTACAGATTGGGCGTCGCTATGTTGAGAAAGTGTCGTTGATCTTGCGGTACTCCATTGGGAAGTGGCATCATGTATTAGCAACTATCCATTCTTGAGTATGTAATCGTCTTTAAACCCAACAAGAACACTAAGCAACCATTCTCATATTTCAAAAGAATTCTCAACTTGTTGCTTGGTGTTCTTGTTGGCTTTAAAGGCAATTACATGCTCAAGAATTGTTGGTTACTAATACATGATGCCACTTCCCAATGGAGTAGTTTGCATCAACGCCACTTTTCAACATAGCGACGCCCAATCTGTGTAATTGGATGTCCAATCGCCTCTTTGCATCCATACTTTTTAAACTTACAAGGGCTCAATGAGATTTGGATACTGCTCTCATTCTTCTCTGTCATGTCTGGACTAATTTCTAAAGTGGCTAAGGATCATTTAATAATATATATATAATATATATATGATGCGGTTTTAATGGCACAAGCACCAACGCTGGAGACTTTATAGAGAAGAGATTATGAATGGAATGGTAGGGCGTGCACAGTGCAAGAGGTAGGAGAACTTGACCGGCATGAACAAGGGGACTATTAATATGAACTAATTATCAATTCAATTTCAGCATAAGACTATTGACACCATTACATCACACGAGCAAGGGACTATTAATATGAACTAATTATCAATTCAATTTCAGCATAAGACTATTGACATCATTACATCACCACGGCAAGAGGGCTATTAATATGAACTAATTATCAATTCAATTTCAGCATAGGACTATTTACATCATTACATCACGAGCAAGGGACTATTAATATGAACTAATTATCAATTCAATTTCAGCATAAGACTATTGACATCATTACATCACACGACAAGAGGACTATTAATATGAACTAATTATCAATTCAATTTCAGCATAAGACTATTTACATCATTACATCACGCGAGCAAGAGGACTATTAATATGAACTAATTATCAATTCAATTTCAGCATAAGACTATTAACATCATTGAGCGGTTCATCGGCAAGAGAACAAGACCAAGGGTGTCCAAACCCCCACACAAGTAGTAGCCCTCGGCATCCATCGCAGAGCACTAGCTAGCCATTTTCATCCACGAGCAAGGGGGTAGAGACAGAGAGGACCTTAGTGCAGCAGAACCACGGTGGCGACCCACCACCAAGACAACCCTCATCCATTTCCTTTACCTTGCATAAATCACACAAACATCGAGGACACAACTTAAGGTTCATGCATAAAAATCAAACTCAACAAAAGACATTAAGCTAACAGATCTAGAGGAGAATAGAGGAGGATGGGAAAGCAAAGCCCGGCGAGGGCCCTAGCGGCATAGCACGGGTCGAGGCGGCGTCGGCGACGAGGTCGGCGGCGTCGAGGTGGGGAGGAGCGGAGTTAGGGCGGGCGCAAACCCTAGCGAGGTGGGAGTGACGAGTTTGGGCGTCACCATAGTTGTGTAGCTACGGTGACGCCGCAAAGACACTCTTATCGTCACGAGTGTCTTTTGCGTGTCACCTATCTCACCTAACCGTCGGCAACGAGGAAGAATAAGCGGCGTCGGCGGCGGCGGGGAGAGCGGACGAGAGTAAGGCGGCGGGAGTGGCGAGTTAGGCGCAAACCCTAGCGGCAAGTCGGGCTAGCTCCTACTTATAAAGAGACTTATCGAGCGGTTCTATTATGGAACCGTCGGTGATAATATCACGAGCGGTTCCATAATAGAATAAATGCGTGATATGGAGACATATCACAGACGGTTCCATAATAGAGCCGTCGTGATATAGGATATATCACGACGGTTCCATTATGGAACCGTCTGTGATATATCATATATATCACGACGGTTCCATAATGGGCTATGCGTGAAATGGTTTTTCTCAAGTATATATATACAATTACATGACATGAAGAAATTACATGTTTATATTAAAAAGCGAAACCTATAATTAAACAAGGTTTTCTAGTGGCGAAAGGTAATTTGCTATCTCCATCGCAATACTTCATAGGCGGCGGTGTCGGCATCGGTCGATTCTCGATCATCGTGACGAAGCTCAAAATCGTCCACCGTTGTGGCGCTCGTTCGAGTGTCTCGAAGACCCTCGGTCGTTGAACCAAGAAGAATTGAGCCCATAGGCTCTCTTCCCTTGCTTGAGGGTCTCGGCACAGTCGACTCGATGCCTGCCGCCTCGATTACAGTCAAGTGGCGGCAAGCCTCACGAGGCGTGCAGCGTCATTTTGGAGGACTACGACGATGATCTTGTAAACTTCGCCGAAAGTCGAGATCACCGGAAGACACGGCGGAGGAGGATGTCAAGGCGGCGGAAGGTGGCGTCACTGCTCAGAACAAATTCTCCGCCGGCAGAGGAGTGAAGACACCGTTGATCAACAAGTGTTCTTCATGACGCAGTTCAACTTATACCGAGAGAGGTGCTCAGACAAGTGCGGCGGGAAGGCCATCGATGCGGCGACAAGGAAGAGGTAGCCATTTACATTTTTTTATAAGTATGTGGGGATGATCATCTTGGATGGCGGATGATCCTTTTTATAAAACAAGGAATAAATTGAGGCGTGAGGCGAAGAGACGCGTCGGGGCGAAGCGGATCGATGCGATGAAGAGGCGATCGGGGCCGGCGGATGGCGGCGAACACGAACACATCGGCGATGAAGAAATTAACTCCTGCGCCGGGCGATATTATCACGACGGTTATTTTTAAGAAATGCGTGATACTAATTAATATCGCGAGCGGTTCTTGTTGAACCGTGCGTGATACTCCTGACGGTTGTGTTTTAAAACCGCTGCGTGATCTGATTAATATCACGAGCGGTTTCGAACAAGAACCGTCTCGTGATACTCACATACGGTCTTCAACATGAACCATCGTGATATTGCCTCTTCACGAGCGGTTTTTACATGACGATGCCGCGAGCGTCTCTAAAGCCAAAACCGTCGTGATTGAATGTAATACTAAGCGGTTTCGGTCAACCGTCTGCGTGATGAGGCGTCGATATTAGCCTTTTTGTAGTAGTGCCAATACCTGGGGTCCTCACAGCGTTGGTATCAAAGCCATATTGAGTGTAGGTTAGAAATAGAATGGTCGTTAGCATTGGTGAGTCTGCTATAAATTTATTTTGATAACAAAATAGTTTCTACAAATTAAGTATGACATCTTTTATTTCTTGTCCCATCTTAGTGTGCTTTCTTACCCCAACTTTCAGTTGGATTTACAAACTAAATTGCTTACTTACCTTGCCCTTCTTGTCTTTAGATGAATCATCAGTACCTTGTGAAGGAGACCCACGCGCGAGATGTGGACGGATACCCGGCACTACTTAGAGACATGATGTGGAGAGCGAACTTCACATACCAGCCAACCTACTCCATCTATAGACGCGACAGAGGACCTGGAATGGAAGACTTTGAGGCCATGATCCACATTATTGCAAGACAAGTTACGGGAAGCATTCCGTACCATTTTCAGACACGTGGCACTTCTGACGCCGTGGCATTGCAGGAAGTGGCTCATATGGCTATGAGTCGTCTTCGTTATGACTTAACGGAGTTGTCTCAGCTACCATATGACCATTTTCCTATGCAAGCACATAAGCGTGACGTGGACACTTTTGAGATTGATTGGGAAGATCCCCACGTGAGGCAACTGGCGAGGTTGGTTCGCATCATGAACCAAGTTCAGCTTTGCACCGTGCGGGAGCTATACGAGACCCGACATCGTCTCATAGCGGCGCAAGGGGGTCTTTTGCACTTGTACAACATGGGGCTCGTTGGCTGTCATGTTGTATATGGCGCAAATGAGGTTTCCCCGTATGTGTCTGCACCACCTGAGTTTCAGCTCCCAGAAGTGGAAAATCAGGTGATTGATGAGTGGTCCCCCTTGCACCTCACCAATCCAGAGGACCTTGATGACATAGGATCACCTGGATATCATCTTCTAGACGAGTTCCCAGTGAACTTCAACCGGGATCACTTTGTTTAGACCTTGGATGTTGAGGACTCACTATATTGAGTTGTAATCAAATAGTAGATGTCCCTTAAATAAATGTAATAGGATAGCTTTTGTACGACTTTGAACGTTGTAAGACTCTTTGTTTCGGGCAGTGGTCATGTTGTCTACCGACATATATGGATGCAACTGTGCCGAAGCTTGCTGTTTGTTGTTTAATGGATCTGGTGTTCTTTTGGTGTTAATTTTGGTGCATTTCATATCATTGTGCATGCTAAGTTTAGTACTTTCCCTTGCTGTCCAAAACTCTGAGTTGTGCTCATTCGGGTGTATCCTTGTTGAGTTGCTAACAGTTGTATGGCAATAGTATGACAGGACCTGCTACTCGTTCTCAAGCCTTGGCGGGGCGAGGATCTTCACCAAGATCCCATTTTGCTTCATCGCGATCTTTACCCTCGGGGAATCCGTGAGAACCGTCTAGTCATTGGGAATTGACAAGGTGGTCGGCATGAGGAATAGCTTCCTCTGCCGCCCACAATGGTCGAGGTGCTCTCGCAGATAGAGCGCAACAGAATGGACCAGACACGCATTTTGGAGCAAATCGTGCGTAATACCTCTTCAGCTCCCGCACCAGCTAGAGAGGCAGGAGGTCATCGTGCTCATGGAGGTCTCGCTGATTTTCAGCGGACCAACCCGCCGGTGTTCTCCAGCTCCGAAGACCCTATGGAAGCTGAAGATTGGCTTAGGAATATTGAGAAGAAGATATTGATTGCTCAATGTTCGAAAAGCGAGAAGGTATTATTTGCCAACTATCAGTTGAATGGCGCGGCCTGTGCCTGGTGGGACAATTTCCATGCCATCCAGCCTACTAGACACGTCTCGACTTGGGACGAGTTCAAGGAAGCATTTCGCGAAGCCCAAATTCCAGAGGGAGTTGTTATGATCAAGCAGCAAGAGTTTCTCGCTCTTAAGCTAGGGAGAAAGACTGTGACAGAATATCTCCATGAATTCAACTTCCTTGCCCGATATGCACCTGATGATGTTTCGACTGACCTTCGTCGCCAAAACCGATTCATGAATGGTTTGACGGAGGAGCTGCAGATGTCAATAGCAGTTCATGATTTCAGGAAATTTTAGTATCTTGTCAATAAAACCATCATCTCCGAAAGCAAGGGAAAGGTCTTGGATGAGGCACGTAAGTGGAAGAGGGCTGCATAGATTGCAGCTAGTGGCAGTTCGCCAACACCGCGTATGTGGCAACCTCAACCTCCTCGAGCTCCAGCTCCAGCTTCACCGGGGCCGCCAGTGTTTGCACCTCGTCCTCCTCCACCTTCTGGGCAGCCAAGACCTAGTAGGAATCAGCCTCAGAATACCAACAATGTCAAGCCAGGAGTGATCTGTTTTCACTGCGGGCGTCCTAGGCATTTTGCTAACCAATGCTTCGCAAAGGCTCGTGGTCTACCTCCTGTTCGGCCTCCTCCAGCATCTGTACGACCAGCACCACCTTAGAAGTAGCTAGTCAAGGTTGATCCAGCTCAGGCCCGAGGTCATGTGAACCAGATTTCTACAGAAGAGGCAGTTGATGCTCCTGACGTCGTTCTCGGTATGCTCCTTGTTAATTTCAGTCCAGCTACTGTTCTATTTGATTCTGGAGCATCCCATTCTTTTGTCAAGAGTCAGTATGCTATTCAACATCAGTTAGATATGCATACACTCCAGCCACCCTATCTTATAAAATCGCCTGGATCGGTTTTTAGAACTAATCAGGTCTGCCCGAACATCAAAATAGAGATTCAAGGGGTAGAATTTTTGGCAAATCTGATTGTGATAGATTCTGAAGGGTTGGATGTCATCTTGGGAATGGATTGGCTGTCCAAGCATCAAGGGCAAATTAATTGTGCTCAAAGATTCATTTCTGTGACCAATGAAAACGGCATTCAAGTTGTTTTTCATTCAAAGACACTTGGTTCTCATCTTTATTGTTTGAAAGCTTATACCACCCCTACCTTGGAGATGGTACCAGTAGTTTGTGAGTATCCAGATGTCTTTCCTGAAGACCTTCCAGGCATGCCCCCGGATCGGGAAGTGGAGTTCGTAATTGAACTAGTCCCCAGTACTGTTCCAATATCCAGAAGACCTTATCGGATGCCTCCCAATGAGCTCATAGAGTTAAAGAAACAGCTTGGGGAGTTGCTTGACAAAGGATTTATCCGACCGAGCTCCTCACCTTGGGGATGCTCGGCCATCTTTGTCAAGAAGAAAGACAAGACTTTGCGGATGTGTGTGGACTACTATCCGTTAAATGAAGTCACTGTCAAAAACAAATATCCTCTTCCTCGTATTGATGATCTTTTTGACCAATTGACTAGAGCCCGAGTCTTTTTCCAAGATTTATTTGCGATCAGGCTATCATCATATCGAGGTCAGAGCTGAGGACATTCCTAAGACCACATTCTCTACTCGTTACGAGTTGTACGAGTATACTGTCATGTCCTTTGGCTTAACAAATGCTCCAGCATATTTCATGAATCTCATGAATTCAGTATTCATGGATTACTTGGACAAATTTGTTGTCGTGTTCATTGACGACATTCTCATCTACTCTAAGTCTGATGAAGAGCATGAGCAGCATTTGAGGCTTATGTTGGAGACACTACGCAAGCATCAGCTATATGCAAAATTCAGCAAGTGTGAGTTCTGGCTCAAGAAAGTCAAATTTTTGGGACATGTGTTATCCAAAGGTGGTATCACTGTTGATCCAAGTAAGGTACAAGATGTACTAAACTGGAGTCAGCCCAAGAATGTTTCTTACATCCAAAGTTTTCTTGGACTTGCGGGTTACTACCGCAGGTTCATTGAAAATTTCTCCAAAATTGCAAGACCTTTGACCCAGCTCTTGAAGAAGGAGGAGAAGTTCGAATGGTTAGCCGAGTGTGAAGAAAGTTTTCAGCTTTTGAGAGAACTCGACCAAAGCTCGATTCTCACTCGCGGATATTCACAAGAACTTTGATATCTATTGCGATGCATCTCGCCATAGACTTGGTTGTGTTCTCATGCAAGAGGGCGAGTTGTGGCTTATGCATCCGGGAAGTTAAGGCCTCATGAACTAAATTATCCTCCTCATGACTTAGAATTGGTAGCCGTAGTCCATGCTCTAAAGATTTGGCGGCATTACCTCATCGATGTCGTTGCGAGATCTATCTTGATCATAAGAGCCTAAAGTACATATTCACACAAGCTGATCTAAATATGCGACAAAGAAGATGGCTTGAACTGATCAAGGACTACGATATGGATGTTCATTATCACCGAGCAAAGCCAATGTAGTAGCCAAGCGCATTGAGCGAAAAGTCCGCAGTCTGGCTTGTCGGTAACACCTCTTGCTAAAGGCTTGTGTCTTGAATTTCAGCGCCTAAGTCTTGAGATGGTTGAAAAGGGATTTATTGCTGCCTTAGAAGTGAAATCCACACTTGAGGATCAGATCTTTGAGGCTCGAAAACCGATGCTAAGGTAGCGTGTCGGGGAAAATTTGAAGGCGAGTAAAGGCAAAGAATTTTACGAAGATGCCCAAGGTATCATTAGGTATGGCAACCGTTTGGTGGTACCCTTAGATCCCCAGTTGAGAGAGCTAATTCTTAAAGAGGCTCACAACTCAAGTTTTCTATACATCACAGGAGTACCAAGATGTACGGGATCTAAAGAAAAATGCGGGTGGAGCGGATGAAAAGGCAAATTGCACGGTATGTTGCTGAATGTGACATTTGCCAAAGGGTCAAAGCCAAACATTTGAAACCAGCTGGTACCCTTCAACCGCTGCCTATTCCCTAGTGGAAATGGGAGGAAATCGGCATGGATTTTGTTACCGGCCTTCCCAGGACTCAGAATGGGTCTGATGCCATTTGGGTGATCATTGATCGTCGGCGAAGGTTGCTCATTTTATTCTGTCAAAACTACCTTGATGGCCATAAGCTAGCGAGCTCTATATCTCGAATTGTTTGTCTCCACGGTGTACCGAAGGTCATTATCTCGATTGTGGCCCTCGGTTCACTTCTTACTACAGGTTGTCTTCATCAAGCAATGGGGTGAACTCTTTTTTACCGCTTATCATCCTCAAACTGGCGGTCAGACCGAGAGGGTGAATCAGGTGATGGAAGATCTTCTCAGAGTCTGTGTGCTGTCATATAGTAAGAACTAGAAAAAGTGCTTGCCGTATGTGGAATTTTTCTACAGCAATAGCTACCAAGCAAGCATTCAAATGTCACCATTTGAAACATTGTATGGAAGAGCTTGTAGGACTCCGTTGAACTGATCCGAGTCTGGAGAAAGATCGTTCTATGGTCCAGACTTGGTAGTGGAAGCCGAAGAGCAAGTTCGTTTGATACGACATCGACTACGTACTGCATAGTCTCGTCAGAAGAGCTATGCCGATCATCGTCACCGAGAGTTGAGCTTTGAGGTAGATGACCATGTCTATTTTAAAGTATCACCTATGAAGGGCACTCATCGCTTTCAGATGAAAGAAAAACTAGCACCTCGTTATATTGGACCTTTCCGAATCGTTGCAAAACGAGAAGCTGTGGCATATCAATTGGAGTTACCAAACTCTCTTTCAGCGGTACATGATACTTTTCATGTCTCTCAACTAAAGAAATGTCTTTGTGTTCCTACCGAAGCAACTGCTTATGAGAATCTTGATCTCCAACCCGATCTTTCCTACCAAGAGCAACCGGTGCGTATCCTCGATGAAATGCGATGAAATGGAATGCAGGACAAGAAACCGCACCATCAAGTTCTTGAAAATCTAGTGGAGTAACCACACGGAAGAGGAAGCCACTTAGGAGCGTGAAGATCTAATGAGGATTGAGCACCCCGACCTTCTCCATGATTAAAGTGCCTTCGAATCAAGAAAGGTAAGGTTAAACAAAGCAATGTAAAAGAAGATGTAATAACAACACCATGTTGTTCTTAATGATCTTTATTTTGCTAGTTTTGAAGGAAATAAAGACAACAGATGTTGTTTATCTATCTTTCTATCTTTAAAGGAAATCAAAACAATAGATGTTGTGTTTCTAAAAATGATATGTTAAACTTCATTTTATTCCAACTCCTAAACTACCTGGAATCTCGGGACGAGATTCTCTTAAGGGGGGGAGGTTTGTAACAGCCTCAAGTTAGTGAACAGTAATAATATGCATTTCTTATCATATTTTTCATTTTAGAGCATTTGCATAAGTTGTTACTTTTTAAAACCTCAAATCCAAACCCTATTTTCAATCTTATTTTGAAGCTTCAAGTGAAAAGGCAAGTCAATACTTGCATTAAAGCCTGGGGAGTATTTTTATCAAATACTAGATAAATTATCTTGAATAAAAATAATTTTTGTCAAATTTTTCGAAATCAGTTTGAACTTATGAAAAACCTATGTTCCTTTTTAAACCTATGCGGTTTAGAATTTTAAAGTAAGTATTTTAAAAATGGGAATAGTGGTTTGAAAATTTATAAGGGACATATATCATCCCTGTAGCTTCTCTGAAAAATTTTGTATTTTTATAAATTTATTTGGTATTTTTAAACCCCTGGTCAAACTTTTAAAGTTTGATTTTGGGTCTAGTCAACCTTAGACCTAGCCCCAAGCCTTTTGGCACTGTAGCAACTCGACTCAACCCTAGCAAATTGGTTAGACCCAGCCGTGTGCCTTTGAAACCGACCTCGTCACGTTCTTAGGGCTCAGCCAACCTCCAGTGCACGCGAGCCGTTCGATTTTGAAACGAACGAACCAGATGCGTTGGGACGTTCGGACCATCCGTACAATCCACGCAATCTCCACCGTTGATTTTCAATCGGACGCGCCACCTTAATTGGTTAAAACCTAACACGCCTCACTTCTGGACCATTCGATTTCAATCGAACCATCCACATTGATTAGGCCGTTCGGACTGTCCGAACACGCCATACAATCTGGACCATCCATTTTAAATTGGACCATCCGCATTTTATCGGGCCATGCCATTTTCAAATGGAAAATCCCAACGCACGCGTGAGCTGTTAGATTTAAAATCAACCGCCAAGATCAATTGGGTCGTTCGGACCGTCCGAATGCGCCTTGATTTTGGACCATTGGATTTAGATCGGACCGTCCACGTTGAATGGGTCGTTCGGACTATCCGAATAGCCCGTTGATCTTGATCGTTGAATCAAGATCTGACGGTGCCACTCTTATGCGTTTGAAAACCTAAGGCGCGCATCTTTTTCTTGGCCGTTGGATTTTGATCGTACGGTTAGTATGAGTTGGGCCATTCGGACCATTCGAACGTCCCACTCAATTTGAGTCATTCGTTTGCGATCGGACAATCAACATTCGTTTGAGCTCATCATTTTGTATCTTCGCTGAGACTGACAGTTTGGGCCCGCATGTCAGTGACTCATCTTCATCTTCTCTGCACCTTTGCGCCATCTCCGAGCACATCGCAGGCGAGGTGGCATTGCGCCATGCGTTTCCTTGCATGCAATCGCCACTTGGCATCAAATTACTGCCATTTTTGCCACGCACAAGCTTCCTCGTTCATTCCGGCGAAATGGCTATAAAAACCCAAGCTCACACTCTCGGCCAAATTGATGCCGCAGTAGTTTCTTCCTTATCTCCAGCGTATCCTCTCTCTCTTACACATTTGTTCATCTCTTAATGCCTTGGTCATCCTGTTAATGGAAGCTTTTGGCATTTCTTGTAGATCGGGAACCTCAGAGTTGTCTTTTGAGCAACTAGAGCGCGCACTGAATGCCAATGTTGGATCAATCTTGCATTCAGTAAGATTTTGGTAGTTCCATTCATGTCACATTGTGTCACATGATCTAAGGAGTAAAACACCTCATTTAATTTCATCTTTGGTTCAACAGGTTTGTTGAATCTTGAAATTTCCCTTTTCCGACCGAAATCGACCCTCTCGTCTCCATCTCCGGCGTGGTGAGCTTTATTTCAATTCTTTTCGGCAATACCCTCACCTAGGCCTACAAAAGCCAATTCAACCATTCACTTGTGACCTTATTGTCCAGGATTTCATATCTACCTTTGGCTCATCTTGTCGTTTTCGGTATATCTCTCGCCGACGAGCTCTAGAGCTTCTCCGATCATCTTTTCAGCTCAGGTAGCTCCCTTAGGTTTGTTGCACTAAATGGAATCCATTTCGGGTTTTAGCTAGCGCTGCCTTGGACCTCAGCTCCAGCATTTTGCCAAGCGAACTCTCGGGAGTTAGTTGTTCGATTGTCGAATTTCCGACCAGAACTGTAGTTTGTTAGTTCACCATTAATCCTTGTGAGCTAGTGTTAATAAGTGTTAATATGGGTTATTTCCTTTAGTAAAAATAGTTTGAAACTTAAGTATTTTGTTAGTTTGCACATTAATACTTTTGATCATGCATCTTTTTAGCATTTTGGTATCGGTATTTTCTAGATGTTCATTTGCTATCTTTTCTCTCGAGTTACGATTTGCGGGCGTGAGTGATTATATTGTTGAACAACTTTGAGGCGAACAAGTGGTTTATTACCAAGGCAAGCATCCTCTTGCACCATGTTGATCGGTTTTGATACTTTAGTATTTTGAAATCTGATGATAAGCTGTGTGCATGCTATCTTTGAAGTATCAGTACTTTGTGTGTTTGTTAGTTATATCACAGTCCTGGTGGCTTATCCTTAATCAAACTCATACACTTATGCTTAAGATAGAATTATGGTGTTAGTACAGTAGTCTTTAGTTGATTGCTTAGCCATGCAAGTCAGTAGCACGTTAGTTGATTGACAAGCTTATCTTGTCGGTCATGGGAAACATAATGATTTCTCTTTTTGGTTTCTTTGTTCAGTTTGTTAAAACTGAATGTTAAGTTAAGTTTTGTTTGGTTTAAACTTGTTTAGATCTGGACAAGTGGTTGCTAGTGATGGTGCCTTCATGCACGAGACTTGGGAATGTGGTAGTCTTGTTCGGATCGTTAAGGACCGAACTTTGGCCGGCCAATTAAAGTACCTTATGTACTTCCACACGTGGTGTATGGACGTTGCTCGGTTAAGTAGGGGGCTGATGTTCTTGAGTTGATGAACTGGTGGTGTGAGGATGTGTGAGGATTGATCACATGTTCCGTAGGGCTCCGATTGCAACTTAATATGTGCAGGTGAGCACAAGTTTCGATTTAGTTCGTTGGATCGGCATTCCCGACACAACATGTGTACCCCGGTTAGCAAGCTCTACCAGAAGCTTGTACTAAGCGGGATTAGTTACACATGGGTGATTCAACTCAATAATATCAACTTGCTGAAAAATACCGAATCTTGGTTTACCCGACCGGCATACCAAAGGAAGTGTGTCATTGTTCGGAGGCATCAGAAGGCTCATGGGCTGACCAAGTCGTGTGGGTAAAGATGTACACCCCTGCAGGGTTAAAGCTATTCGAATAGCTGTGTCCATGGTTATGGACAACACTTGTTTTGATTGACACCTTGGTATAGACTTTGAAATGTTTTTGACATGGAATTACTGGTATCGACATGAACTTGGTGTTTCATGCTTACTGTTTTGTCATAGTGGACAGCCACTGACACATTGTCTTGTTGTTGTTTAAATACTTAATTTACTTGTTGTTTTAGTCCAAACTTATTTATAAACTTGCCTTATCAAAACTTAGCAAGTGTAGAACAAAACTTGTTGCTTTACGCAAAACTGATGTTATTATAAACCCCTCTGTTGTCAGCCTTATGCATATAAAGTTACGATCCTTTGAATAGGTTCTACTAAACACTTCTTTTAGTAGTTTTGTGTAAGTCTTGCGAGTACCTTTTGTACTCGGTGCTTTAACCACTTGTTGCGGTGAGGATGGCAATGTTCTGAACTACCCGTTAAGCGCCGATCGGTGGGCGCTAACAAGTGACATATTTCTACCTCCACTCGATTGCCTTTGGGTTGATGGGCAAACTTAGTTGGTTCTTCTGCTGTTTATAGTTTGTTTCCGCTACAAAAACTTCTGTTAATGCTGCTGGTCATTTGCTTCAGTTGCACCGAAGCAACCTTGTAAAGTTTTGTTATGTATGTATATGGTGTATGCCTTGTATGAATGTGTACAATGTAGTAAAGGATATGTGCACATTAGTCTTGATCTTGGGAACTAATGTGAGACATATTGAGGAACCTGGCATTGGGTTCATTCCTTGTTAATAATTATACTTTAGTGTGTAATCCTTTAACTTGGAATGTATCCAAGACACAGGGTCCTCTAGCGTTGGTATCAAAGCCATACTAACTGTAGGTTAGAAATAGAATGGTCGTTAGCATTGGTGAGTCTGCTATAAATTTATTTTGATAACAAAATAGTTTCTACAAATTATGTATGACATCTTTTATTTCTTGTCCCATCTTAGTGTCCTTTCTTACCCCAACTTTCAGTTGGATTTACAAACTAAATTGCTTACTTGCCTTGCCCTTCTTGTCTTTAGATGAATCATCAGTACCTTGTGAAGGAGACCCACGCATAAGATGTGGGCGGATACGGCGTAACTTAGAGACATGATGTGGAAGCGAACTTCACATACCGACCAACCTACTCCATCTATAGGCCTTGACAGATGACCTGGAATGGAAGACTTTGAGGCCGTGATCCACATTATTGCAAGACAAGTTACGGGAAGCATTCCACACCGGTTCCAGGCACGTGGCACTTCTGAGGCCATGGCATTGTAGGAAGTGGATCGTATGGCTATGAGTCGTCTTCGTTATGACTTAACGGAGTTGTCTCAGCCACCATATGACTATTTTCCTATGCAAGAACATGGCGCAGACGTGGACACTTTTGCCGGGATTCAGTTCGGGGAAGATCTCCGCGTGAGGCAACTGGCGAGGTTGGTTCGCAACATGAACGAAGTTCACCTTTGCACCGTGCGGGAGCTATACGAGACCGACGTCATCTCATAGTGGCATAAGGGGGTCTTCTACACTTGTACAACATGGGGCTCGTTGGCCGTCATGTTGTATACGGCGTAAATGAGGTTTCCCGTATCGTCGCACCACGAGTTCGGCTCCTGAAGTGGAAAATCAGGTGATTGATGAGTGGTCCCCCTTGCGCCTCACCAATTCGGAGGACCCTGATGACACAGGATCACCTGGATATCATCTTCTAGACGAGTTCCCAGTGAACTTCAACCGGGATCACTTTGTTTAGACCTTGGATGTTGAGGACTCACTATATTGAGTTGTAATCAACTAGTAGTTGTCCCTTAAATAAATGTAATAGGATCGCTTTCGTATGACTTTGAACGTTGTAAGACTCTTTGTTTTGGGCAGTGGCCATGTTGTCTACCGACATATATGGATGCAACTGTGTCGAAGCTTGCTGTTTGTTGTTTAATGGATCTGGTGTTCTTTTGGTGTTAATTTTGGTGTATTTCATATCATTGTGCATGCTAAGTTTAGTACTTTCTCTTGCTGTCCAAAACTACGAGTTGTGCTCATTCGGTGTATCCTTGTTGAGTTGCTAACAGCTTGTTATGCGGCAAGCAGATATGGCGAGACCTACTACTCGTTCTCGGCGTAGCGGGATGAGGGATCTTCACCCCCCGAGATCTCGTTTTGCTTACATCACGATCTTTACCCTCGGGGAGACCTGCGAGTAAATCTAGTCAAAATTGACAAGGTGGTCGGCATGAGGAGCAGCTTCCTCCGCCGCCACAATGGCGAGGTGCTCTCGCGAGATAGAGCACTGTGAGAATGGACCAGACGCGCATTTTGGAGCAAATCGCGCGTAATACCTCTTCAGCTTTCGCACCAGCTAGAGAGGCGGGAGGTCATCGTGCTCATGGAGGTCTCGCTGATTTTCAACGGACCAACCCGCTGGTGTTCTCCAGCCCCGAAGACCCTATGGAAGCTGAAGATTGGCTTAGGAATATTGAGAAGAAGATGTTGATTGCTCAATGTTCGGAAAGAGAGAAGGTATTATTTGCCAACTATCAGTTGGATGGCGCGGCTAGTGCTTGGTGGGACAATTTCCATGCCATCCAGCCTGCCGGACACGTCCCGACTTGGGACTAGTTCAAGGAAGCATTTCGCGAAGCCCACATTCCAGAGGGAGTTGTTATGATCAAGCAGCAAGAGTTTCTCGCTCTTAAGTAAGGGCGAAAGACTATGACAGAATATCTCCATGAATTCAACTTCCTTGCCCGATATGCACCTGATGATGTTTCGACCGACCTTCGTCGCCGAAACTGATTCATGAATTGTTTGATGGAGGAGCTGCAGATGTCATTAGCAGTTCATGATTTTAAAAACTTTCAGCATCTTGTCAATAAAGCCATCATCTCCGAAAGCAAGGGCAAGGCCTTAGATGAGGCATGTAAGCGGAAGAGAGCTGCACAGATTGCAGCTAGTGGCAGTTTGCCAAGACCGAGTATGTGGCAGCCTCAACCTCCTCGAGCTCCAGCTCCAGCTTCACCGAGGCCGCCAGTGTTTGCACCTCATCCTCCTCCACCTTCTAGGCAGCCAAGACCTAGTGGGAATCAGCCTCAGAATACCAACAATGTCAAGCCAGGAGTGATCTATTTTCACCTTTGGCGTCCGATCATTGCTAACCAATGCTTCGCAAAGGCTCGTGGTCTACCTCCTGTTCGACCTCCTCCAGCATCTGTACGACCAGCACCACCTCAGAAGCAGCCAGTCAAGGTTGATCCAGCTCAGGCTTGAGGTCATGTGAACCAGATTTCTGCAAAAGAGGCAGTTGATGCTGCTGACGTCGTTCTCGGTATGCTCCTTATTAATTTCAGTCCAGCTACTATTCTATTTGATTCTGGAGCATCCCATTCTTTTGTCAAGAGTCAGTATGCTGTTCAACATCAGTTAGATATGCATACACTCCAGCCACCTTATCTTATAAAATCACCTGGATCGGTTTTTAGAACTGATCAGGTCTGCCCGAAAATCAAAATAGAGATTCAAGGGGTAGAATTTTTGGCAAATCTGATCGTGATAGATTCTGAAGGGTTGGATGTCATCTTGGAAATGGATTGGCTATCCAAGCATCAAGGGCAAATTAATTGTTCTCAAAGATTCATTTCTATGACCAATGAAAACGACATTCAAGTTGTTTTTCATTCCAAGACACTTGGTTCTCATCTTTATTCTTTGAAAGCTGATGCCACCCCTACCTTGCGGATGGTACCAGTAGTTTGTGAGTATCCAGATGTCTTTCCTGAAGACCTTCCAGGCATACCCTCGGATCGGGAAGTGGAGTTCGTAATAGAACTAGTACCAGGTATTGCTCGTAATATCTCGAATAAGTCCAAAGAACGATGGTGTAGGAAGTAATTGAGTAATGCCTTACCGGTCAGAGTCGAAGAAGAGGAGTAGTGTTCCTCGGCCGAAAATGAAAAGCTTCCAAATTCCACAGCTCCTGTTGAGCATTGCTCAAATTAGTTGAGGGGTTGTCTTAATCATGTCAAAAGACACGATATGACGCGCAACGTCGAGTTAGAAACTCATCAGAGACACAAACGACACGGTGAAGTGGTCGTGGGCGCGCTCTGGAGCTGAGAAATGGCACGACGATGGACCAAGAGCTACAAGCCAAGATAAGGACTTGGGTTTGCTCAAATGGGCACGATAATGAACGTAGAGGATGAAGGACCAGAGAGAGAATCTCACCCAGAGCGAGCTCAACGAGCGCCTCCTCCTCGGCTACCGAGAGGAGGAATGACCTCTACCAAAGAGAAGGTAGGTTAAAGCGTTCCAATGGCCGGGAAGGAAGCGGCACCAATGGGCGAGTCTCCCGCTTGGGTCATGAGGCGATGGATTAGCGCCATTGATGGGAACATGTAGAGGCGCTCGGCCGCGTGGCGCTTGAGCTCTGCTCGTGCCCGCGTTCTCGTCAGCGAGCGAGGGAGACAATCCGACAAGCGAGGCCCATAGTGTCAGTGACTCAAGGCGCGGACGGGTGCAGCACAACTGAGTGGCTCGGTTGGTAAGTTTGGACCGTTCAATTGGGATTTGACGGTTTGGATCGCGTTGGTTGTTCGGACGGTCCGAACATTCCAACCAATCTGGACGTTCCATTTGAGATCGGACGGCCCGCGCGGAGGTTGGCTCGAGCCGTGTGCCGTTCGCAATTTTTCATGCAATGCATTTCTCTCTAGAAAAATCACAAGTTGCTGCCCTAGGGGTTTGACTAAGGGTCCAACTCGTTTGACTAGCCCTTTTGAAATAGCAAATAAGATCTAAAAATTATGAAATTTTTCAGAGGAGTCACTAAGAAGTTCTAGAACCTAGGAAAAATATTTCTAGAGGATGAACACAAGATTTGCTAAGGAGTTTTCAAGGATTATGCTTCCGTCAATTGAAGCATTGGTCTTTGAAATTAGGAAACCCTTGGGGAAAATTTCCAGAAAATTCAAATGACATCATGGGACATCAAAAGTTTTAAATTCTCCTTATTTTTATACATTTGAAACACAAACCATTGTTTGGAATGTTACATGTACAAGGATGTATTGCTTTCTACTGACGACTTGACGTCTCTTCCTAGTGGTGTCTCTCAGGTTTTGCAGGAATTCAGCGACGTCTTTCCAGAGGAGGTGCCCACTGGTTTGCCACCAATTCACGGGATAGAGCATCAAATTGATTTGATTCCAGGAGCGATGCTACCAAACCGACCACCGTACCACACTAACCCCGAGGAAACAAAGGAAATCCAGAAATAAGTACAAGAGCTTCTCAACAAAGGGTACGTACACGAAAGTTTAAGCTCTTGTGTTGTTTCTGTTATTTTAGTTCCTAGGAAAGATGGTACTTGGTGCATGTGCATAGATTGTAGAGAGATTAATAATATCACTATTCGATATCGTCATCCTATACCTCGCTTAGATGATATGTTAGATGAATTGAGTGGTACTATTATTTTCTCTAAAATTGATTTGCGTAGTGGGTATCATCAAATTAGGATGAAAGAAGGGGATGAGTGGAAAACTGTTTTTAAAACAAAATTTGGTACTACTACGAGAAAAGGCCTTCTGAGCGGTTCAACGCCATCACGAGGCGGTTAGTGAGCCGTGCGAGTTTATGGGTCGATAATGCATTAGGTCATCACAGACGGTTTTTGAACCAAATGCGTAATATACTATCACGAGACGGATTGTAGATGCAACCGTGCGTGATAATCGACTTCCTGAGCGATGCGTAGATGAAACCGCTGCGTGGTGATCGATTATCCTGAGCGGTTTCATCTCTGCACCGTCTGTGGTATTCTTTGCATTGCTAAATCTATTTACATTTTATTGGCTAGCCTCAGAAATGCTAGCCATGCCCTCTGAAACAAGCACATCCAATTCTCATTCATTTTGAAGCACATCAAAATTGAATTCATTTCGAAACAAGCACATCAATTCACAAATCAATTAACTAAAATTAACCATTAATGTACATTAATTTACACACATGTACCATTATGTTCAATCTATCCCAATCAAGTTCAATCGCTACTTTGTGGAAACTCCCATTTGGATTTATGACACGTCTATTCAGGGAATGGCGCAAGGTGTGATCGAATTTTTATGAGCTCGCTCTGTTCCAACGCACTTGACGATGGTCGCAAACTGTCGATATGAAGGTTAAATTAGGGCTTATATAAATTGGTAAGTATATATGAAATAATTTTTGAAAGATTGACAAACACGAGGATCATTGGTGATCGCGGAACCAATGAGTAGTTGCATGTTGTGGCAAACATAGTATCCACAGAGCGTTGCGGCCGTAATTCTTTGGTGGCCTTTAAAAAATAGAATTGGTTAGTTCGAGAGGCATTGCTATGAAGTGTTATATAGGATTAATGTGTACTAGTTAGCAAGTACCAGAATTTTTGATCATGTTGCGGCGTCCTTCCCTTGATATTCCATCCTTTAGCATGTAACACGTCGAACACCCTCGTGACTCAAGAAGTTAGCCTTAGCCATTGCAAAGGAAGGAAAGACTACAATAGAGTTTCTATGGAGGAAATGTGTTTACGATGATTAAATTCGGATAGTTGTGAAGTTGTGAGTGGCCCTCTATAGGGAATCTAGGTATATTACGTATTTCCATTCTGGTATAATTACAATTAGAATCCAATGGTACCTACACAGGTATGTTAGCATGGTCATTAAACCTAAGTTCGTGTTGCTTATAAAGTACAAATAAACAAGTATAGCCAATAGTGCAACACTACTTACTTCTGGTTGTAGGGCAAAAGTATGAATTCCTTGTTACGGTGAGCCATGAAAAAATCTATAACGTAATTCTCGACGAATGTTGCATTCGCCGTGATGCTTTGCTCGGAGACAATGTGTGGGTCGAGAAACCTACCGGTGATTTCCTTCTTTCGGCTTCACAGATCATGTATCTATTATACAAAAGCTAGGAGTTATATATAACATTTATCGATATTACGAACATTGACCGTGATTGTACACACTTACGATGTCGGCATTGTATGAGTGAGGCGTCGAGCTCGTCGAGGTTGAAGAGCAGAACAAGTCGTCGAAGGTCACCGTGAAGACGGCGTCTTGATACACGTGGTTAAAATGATCCTCCTTGAACTTGGCGGTGACACCGGCGTCGTTGATCAACCGCTTGTTGGTATTCCATGTACCATGTATGCAATTCCATGCAATCCGATCCTAGGGTAGGGTCGTCTAACTTCTCGAACAGCGGCTCGCCTAGCTTATATTTAAGACAACGGCGAGAAGGGATATCGAGAGAGGACTCGATCGTCTTGATTTGCCCTTGCCCTTGTTGCCTCGCTTTGTATAGGTCGACTTCACAAGAGTCGGTGAGCCGAGTGTAGATGCATGTGATGCGGCGGGCCCTTGCGTGTCGGTGCGGGTAACCGATGCGGTCCAGTCCGTGGACTTGATGCCGTTGCGAGGACATTCCGTGAAGTTGACACCGAGCGGTAGCTCGAGCAGATGTCCTCCTTGGGCCTTTGGATGAATGTTCCAGCGGCTTGCCCTAGAGTCATGACCTCATCGTTTGGGGAATTTTGGTGAGGCGGCCTCGAAATTGGCACAAACACCGTCCACATTCACTTTTGCGAAACCGGCGCTAGATTTGCACCGTGCACCAAAGCTCGTCTGGGATGGATACACTGCCCCAAGCATCTAGGGCAGCAGAGGCATATCTCACTTGGAGCTTGCGCCGTAGCCACCTACGTACATAACGATACAAAATTAGCTACTCCAGCAGGCCTATCAATGGATTGAGCATTCGGAGATAATAATTATTACGGATGTCATCGACGAAAATCGGTCATCACCTATTGTGGTAGGGTTAGGGTTGGACGCTAGTGACTACTCGGATGTTTGGGGGTGGCTAAGCGGTATAGTAGGGGCGGGGCTTCCAACCGACTTGGCATTTGCAATCCCTAATCCTTTCCTCAAAGGTCTCTATCTGCTTTTGCTCGAGCATACGAATCCTTTCCTCAAAGGATTGAGTGACCTCTGTGTGACTTTTTCAGCGACCTCCGCTCTGATTTTTGGTGAGCTCATCTCGAGGATGCACGAAGATCCTCTCATAGCTTTGCATCGTGCTCGGCTTTGGCTCTCTTCCTACTCGATGCGATCCGAGTCCGCTTGGAACCATTGTTCCCATGTAACAAAAACACCGGCGCCTCTTGTGCGACCGGATGCTCACTTGTTTCCTAGGGCGCAGAGAGTATATCTTTCTCCCTATCTCGCTTGGAATGAGCCTTGGGAAGATTGTGCACTCGGCGTTATCGCAATATAGCCCGACATGTCATTTCACTTCCTATGAAGTTATGGAGTAATTACAAACTAGGTAGTTCGATATCTTACCGAGCATTGGGACACTTCACGGTCTTTGGGGTTTGGAAAGTACACTTCCCGTGGGCGAATACATAACCTCGCAAATAACCCTTTGTCGAGCGCGACATCGGTGATCTCGGAAATAGCGAGGAGAGATTCAAAGCGCTTTCCTCATTCTGATCCCTCCATATCGGGCTTTACCCGCATACCCGGTGCCGAGTGCGTGGGGTGCTTGTTTTTGCTGGAGGGCCGTGTCGCCGCACTTTCACTCTTAAATTCATCGTCGTCTTCTTCGCCACAAACTCGGCCTAGGACTCTTCCAGAATAGATACTTGTGGAAGGCGGCAGATCCTTCTCCACGTAGTTCTTGACAAGCGTGCTCTTGAAGTTCTTCCACGCTTTGCACGCTGTAGCAGCGTGCGTCGTCGCCGGAGTCCGGGAGTTCTATCGGGATCTCGAGCGATGCGAGAATTTCCGCCAACCTGGCGGTTTTCGATGGTCAGAGCACCACCTTCCACGAATCGTAGGTGATCTTGACCCGTTCCCATGCAACTATTAGACCATTCTCGGGAATGCGGGACGCTTTCGGCGAGGATTGATAGGGGTCCCAGGTGATCGACCACCATGATGGTAAATCGGCGTGGGCCTTTTCGATATTCCTCTTCTTCTACCGCGGTTGGATATTGTTCCAAAGGATGGTGCATCATCGAGACACATGGAGGCGACTCGAGAATGAGCGGAAGACATCTTCACAAGAAATAGAACATCATGTGAACAAATGAAATCGACATAAAGCTAAGATTTAACATTTTGATATTGCTATCGAGATGTAGAGTAAGCATTCCAATTAGAGCTCAAGTACAAACCCGATTATCAAAACAATTTCAATTACAAGACTATTATCATCACAAAGCATTCATCTCAAGCCCACCACACCACATTGCAATGTATTCGATGGCGATATCAAAACAAATACCATATGAATAATTGACTAGAACAAATACAAATTCCTAAAACAAGTACAATTATCATGAAGGACCATGATGATTATTGATAGAAATAGTTAGGAAAGGGGGGGAAATTCGATCGGTAACTTGGCATTGGTTACCTTTAGGCGTCGAGGAGAAGGACGAGGAGGAGCGATCGAGCAAGCAGGGCGTCGAAGGGGAGGCACGCCTGGCTCGAGGAGGAAGGAGGCTCGGGCGGAGGAGGCACGGTGGGCTCGGGGAGGCGCACGGGTCAGGAGGAGGAGGCTCAGCGGGGCTCGGGAGGCGCCTTGGCTGGAGGAGGAGGCGTCAGCAGGATCGGGAGGAGTCGCGCCCTGCTCGCTCGAGGCGTTGAGGGCGGTGGCGACGGGCTCGGGGAGGAGGGGCGAGAGGAGTTGAAAACTTAATCGTTTGAGAATCTTGGCGGTAGCGCAAACCCTAGCTAGAGTCCGAATGTAAATAGGGATGGACATCATAAGCGGTTCTAAATTAGAACAAATCTGTGATACACTATCCTGAGCGGTTCTAACTTAAACCGCTCGTGATATGTGATGTATCACTGAGCGGTTTTAATAAACAAATGCGTGATATGTGATGTATCACGAGCGGTTCTCACTTAGAACCATCGTGATATGTGATGTATCATGAGCGGTTCTCACTTAGAACCGCTGTGATATGTGATGTATCACGAGCGGTGTTAATAAACAACCGTCGTGATATAAATGTATCACAGATGGTTTTAATAAACAACGTGCGTGATATACATGTGAGACGGTTTGTAGTTCAAACCGTGCGTGATATTATTTTGTATTGGTTAAAATCTAGATCGATCTGTTTATTGGCTAGCCTCAGGAAATGCTAGCCATGCCCTCTGAAACAAGCAGAAAACACAACAAGTACATGTATATACATCCAATTCACATTCATTTGAGAAACAATCACATCCATTTCACAGTACAAATCAATTAATTAACTCAAATGAACTAAAATTAACCATTCATCAGAACGTACATATACATATACACACATTGTTCAATTAATCTTTAAAAATTAGCCCTTCATGATGATCGACGCGTATGTAGCTAGTTTAAGTCATGTTCTTCTTCCTCGACCCTTATGTCGTTTTTCGAAAGGAGGCAACTCGTCAAATTAATTGTATTCTTCCTCGTCCACTACATTCTCAACTCCAACAATCCTCCATTTTCCATGAAGAACTACGTGGCGCTTCTTATTTGCCGGGTTGGTAACATAGAAGACTTGAATAACTTGGTTAGCTTGAGACGAATGGTTCGTCTTTGTATCGAAACACGTTCGAGGTCCACGGTAGTGACGCCGTGCTTGTCGACCTTCACTGTGGGAGATGGACCCAATGGCACCGAAATAGGGGATCTTGAAAAGCACGTGAGTCGAGCTCCCATATCTCCTCTATTTGCCCATAGTAAGAGCTCCTCACCCCATCGGTCTTGAATGCATCTATCACGGACACCATTGATTACGGTTAGTGTTTTTATATCCCGAGCTGCGTATAGAATGTGTACCCATTTATGTCGTATCCTCGCCATGTTACAAGCGTAAATGTTGACCCTTTTGCCAACCATGTTAGCATATCACTTGACGAGCTCCTAGCAAGTCGCTCCTTCAACCATTGGTTGAACAAATGCATTGTGTTGTCTCGTGATCCAAACATCCGGCCGCACGGATTACATTGCAAGCACGTCCTTGTCTTTGGGTCGATATCTGAGGACACTTGGTCATGTGTTGCAAGACCGTGAAATGGGCTTGAGCATACGCATCCATATTTGGAGTGATTGCTTTCCTTCCGATGGTCCCGATACCTCGGAGCCTCCCCTCATGGTGAGATCGAGGCACACCTATCGGTTCGACTGAGCCATGTAATCGAGGCGAACTCAATGACCTCTTCGGTTGCATAACCTTCGACGATCTTGCCCTCTGGCGAGATCGATTCCGTACATATGACTTGAGAATTCCATGAACCTCTCGAATGGGTACATGCTACGAGGAACACGGGCCCGCACATCTTTATCTCCTCACAATATGAACAATGAGATGGACCATGATATCGAAAAACGACGGAGAGAAATATATCTCAAGATCACATAGAGTCGTCACCACCTCGTCTGCGAGCATCTAGTCCCGGGATCGATGACCTTCGAGCAATTGTGTTAAAAAATAACGACCTCATGATTGTCTCTCGGACCTTGATCGGTAAAATATTTCTAATTACAGCGAGGGAGCATTTATGTCATCAACACATGACAATCATGAGACTTCATGCCAATTAACTTCAAATCTTTTATCTAAACAAGTTTCTTCATGTTGGCGAAATGTAAGGGACGGAACTTTCACGCCATGCAAGCACCGCAGATTCGGTTCTCTCGGCCTTGGACAGAGTGTAACAAGCGGGGAAGATACATTCGTCCTTTATCGGTCCTTGTTGGTGCTAACTCGGTCGATGTCCATATCAACCAAGTCAAGCCGTGCGTTGACACCATCCTTTGTTTTGTCACGAATGTTGATGAGAGACCAATCAAGTTGTCACATACATTCTTCTCTCGTGCATGGCGTCGATCACGATGGCGAACTTCTAGGTGCTCCCAATAAGGTAAGTCCCAAAATATTGATCTCTTCTTCCACATGTTCTTCTTACTTGTCCTCGATTTACATCCCTTTCCAAGCACAACATCTAAATCCTTAACCATACCATATACCTCTTTTCCGCTTAAATGCCTTGGAGCTGACTGTCCTCTTTCTCTCGTCAATTGTTTCTTCATCCTGCGGTATGGGTGAGCCCTCAGAAGGAACCTACGATGACGCATGTACGGTTTTCTTGTGAGTGATTGACCACACACTCTCGGTATCATCTAAGCGGTGAGTATAAGCTTTGGCCCCTTTTGTACTCGCGGCGACAGTTAGCAAGGGTAGGATAATCATTTATGGTGCGAGAACAACAAGGAACGTAAAGTGAAGTTCTCTCGTTTATGCGCATCCCATACCTGTACCCTTCAATCCACAAGTATTTTTAGATCTTCCATCAATGGTGCTAGGTACACATCAATATCATTCCCGTGTTGCTTGGCCCTTGGATAAGTATCGACAACAAAATATACTACGCTTCATACACAACCAAGGAGGAAGGTTGTAGATACTGAGCGTCACGGGCCAAGTGCTATGTCATTTGCTCATGTTACCGAAAGGATTCATTCCATCTGTACTCAATCCAAACTTTATATTCCTCGGTTCCGCACGAAGTTTGCAAACCTCCTATCGATGTTTCTCCACCGGGCGGAATCGGCGAGGTGTCTTAACTTTCCGTCATTCTTACGCTCCTCTGAGTGCCAATCTGGCAGCTTTTGCATTCTTTGGGTTATAAAAAACCGCTTCAAGCGGGAATTACAGGAAGATACCACGCCACCTTAGCAGGAGGTCCTTTCTTCACCTCGATTCTCTCGTCGTCATCTGATTGCTTCTTACGCTTGTATCGGGATGCGTTGCACACCGGACATACATGCATGTTTGTATACTCGTTACGGTAGAGGATACGATCGTTCGGACATGCATGTATTCTTTCTACTTCCATTCCCAATGGACAAAGAACCTTTTGGCTTTGTAGGTGGTTTTGGGCAACTCGTTTCCCTCCGGAAGCATGTCCGCTAAGAGACCTAATGACTCCGTGAAACTCTTGTCGGACCAACCGTTGCTTGCCTTCAATTTCAGCGGTTTAAGCATGGATGACAACCTTGTGTATTCGACTTGCGGCAGGGAACAAAGGTTTCTCTGAGTCCTCCATCACGCCCGGAATTGAACATACTCCCTCTCATCACGGTTTCTACGCATCGTGAAGCATCGATCTAGATTGTCATCGTCAGACTATCCAATCGGAACCACAATCGACATCATTCGTGACATATCGTTGACTTCTGTATAATATGCATATCGTTGACTTCTGTATAATATGCTCTTCACCGTGGATGGTCCAACATGTATAACCCTTTTGAAACCCCTTGAATCAAGTGTTAGCCGATTTGCGCTCGGTTGTTAAACATCTTGATTCTCGATCAATGCATGGGCGGTACATATATTCCGCCCCTTATTCAACATATCCTCCTCGGCGGCTCTTGTAAAAGCAAACACGCCATTAATGTACTCTTCACTCACACGGTTCTCGGTGTACATCGACCGGTCCATCACACGGTTCGTATTGAAAACCACGAAAATAAATAAAAGGTGATGACTTTCAAAGCGTATTTTACGAGGCTTAATTACGATTTTTCATTTTTACATTTTTCCGGATTTTATTAACTTACATGTGGGCCCTACTTGTCGGTGACTCATTTTTTATTTCATGATTTTATTTATAAAATCTATGGCGATCCCACATGTCATAGACTCGTTAGTTTATTAACTAAATGATTAAAAACAGTAGGATTAATTTGAAGCTCAAAGCTGGGCTTAGGGTGACATCGCATTGCTATATAGTCGTGGCTCTCGGCCCTAAGGTCTCTTTGAGGCGAACCGCGGTGATGTCCCATGGGGCGCTGAAACTAGCGATTTGGCGTAAGCGCTGAAACTACTCAAATTAAATGATGCTTATGCTTCAGTATCTCACCTCGATCACGAGGAAGGTGTCAATGAAAGTCGGGGAAGGACCAAGGCGCGGCTGGGTCGTCGATCGGTGAACAGAGAGGCGACGGCGGCAAAGCTCCTCGGCGACAATATATAGTTGAAATGGACCAGCCGGCTCGGTGTGGTGAGGCGATGTACTCAAACCAAGACGCAGGCGCCATAGACCTACCGTAGCGCCAGAGATGGAGATCAAGAAGACTATATCTGTTGGCCGGGGAGGCGGAGCTATATATACGTCTGTGATGAGTTAATTATCACGGACGGTTTTTAACAAAAACCGTCTGTGATATTGGGTAATATCACAGACGGTTCATGTTTGGAACCGTCTGTGAAGTATCACAGACGGTTCTAACCAAAAACCGTCTGTGATATTGGGTAATATCACAGACGGTTCATGTTTGGAACCGTCTGTGAAGTATCCTGAGCGGTTCCAAACATGAATCGCTCGTGATATGACATCTTCACTGAGCGGTTTTTAGCACGGAGAATAACACGAGGCGGTGGGTAAACAAAAACCGTGCGAGATTGTGTTTATCTGAGCGGTTTCGATGAACCGTGCGTGATCGGCGTCGAGTATTAGCATTTCTGTAGTAGTGGAGTGGTTAGTCATGCCGTTTGGGTTAACTAATGCACTTAGTACATTCATGAGATTGATGAATCATGTTTTGAGGCATTTCATTGGGAAATTTGTGGTCGTGTATTTTGATGATATCTTGATTTACAGCCATAATGAATCGATCATCTTGACCACATTAGACAAGTGCTACTGGGGTTTTATGCAATGCTAGGTTGTTTGGGAAATTAGCGAAGTGTACTTTTTGCAAAGATCGTGTAATATTTTTGGGCTATGTGGTTTCGGCACAGGGAGTAGAGGTAGATGAGTCTAAAATTGAAGTAATTACAAATTGGCCTACACCTGTGAATGTTAGTCAAATTAGGAGCTTTCATGGACTCGCTGGTTTCTATTGGCGTTTCGTTAAGGATTTTAGCACCATCGCTGCACCCACTGAATGACTTAACCAAAAAAGGTGTTGAGTTTACATGGGGGGGTGGCATAATAAGTCTGCATTGTGAATTGAAAAGCGCTTAAGCGAGGCACCGTTACTTGTTTTACCTGATTTCACTAAGAATTTTGAAATTGAATGTGATGCTAGTGGAATTGGTATTGGTAGTGTTTTGATGCAAGAAGGTAGACCGGTTGCATATTTTAGCAAGGAACTCAAAGGTGCACAATTGAATTATCCGGTCTATGATAAGGAGTTGTATGCTTTAGTGTGAGTTTTAGAAGTTTGACAACATTATTTATGGCCTAAGGAATTCATTATACATTCTAATCATGAGGATTTAAAATATTTGCATGGCCAAGCTAAGCTAAACCGTCGACATGCTAAAATGGGTGTAATTTATTGAGTCGTTTCCTTATATTGTGAAATATAAGAAGGGAAAGGAAAACGTGGTTGCTGATGCTCTTTCTAGGAAAAGTGTGCTTTTAAATCGCTTAGATGTGCAAGTTCCTGGTTTAGAGAGTTTGCGTGATTTATATGCTAATGACCATGATTTCGCTTCACCTTCTGCGCATTGCAAAGATGGAAAAGGTTGAGACAAATTTCACATTCATGATGGGTTTTTTATTTCGCGCTAACAAACTATGCGTTCCAGAATCGTCCGTGTGTTTGTTATTATTGTAGGAATCTCATGCAGGTGGATTGATAGGATATTTTGGACGTGAGAAAGCGTTGTCTATACTGAACGATCACTTTTATTGGCCTAAGATGAGGCGTGATGTGGACAGGTATGTACAATGGTGCATAACTTGTCATAAGGCGAAATCGAAGTTGAATCCACATGGTTTGTATACTCCTCTTCTAGTTCCTAATGCACCATGGGAAGATATTAGTATGGACTTTGTTTTAGGACTGCCTAGGACTAAGAGGGGAAGAGATTCTATTTTTGTCATTATGGGTCGATTTGCGAAGATGGCACACTTTATTCCATGCCATAAGAGCGACGATGTGTCGCATGTTGCTGACTTATTTTTCAGGGAGATAGTGCGGTTGCACGGTGTGCCCAGGACCATTGTCTCGGATCGTGACGTCAAATTCATGAGCTATTTCTAGAAGGCGCTTTGGGGAAGCTAGGGACAAGGTTGTTATTTAGCACAACTTGTCATCCCCAAACCGATGGTCAAGCGGAGGTAGTGAATTGCACCCTTCGATCTTCTTGAGGACCATGATCAAGAAAAATATCAAGGAGTGGGATGATTATTTCCGCGCGTGGAGTTCACCTACAACAGAGCCGTCCACTCTACTACACAGATGTGCCCGTTTGAGGTGGTGTATGGTTTCAAGCCTATTACGCCACTTGATTTGCTGCCGCTTCTAAGTCAACAATGAACAAATATGGAGGCGTCCAAGCGAGCTGAATATGCGAAGAAATTACACACCAAGGTGAAAGAAGAAATTGAGCGCAAAGCAAAGTACTATATTGAAAAGGCGAAGAAGAAACGAAAGAAGATGCTATTTCAGCCGGGCGATTTAGTGTTGGTACACTATCGTAAGGATCGTTTTCCGGATAGGCACAAATCCAAGATTGCTGCCAAGAGGAGATGGACCTTTTAAGGTGCTTGCAAAGATAAATGACAAAGATTACAAGATTGAGCTACCAGGGGATAACTATGGCGTTAGCTCTACATTTAATGTCACTGATTTGTCTCTGTTCTTCGGTGGTGATGATCCCACGTCGAGGAAGACGCTTTTTCAAGAGGGGGAGGATGATGAGGGCATCCCTATCACTCCATCTTCTTCTCCTCCTACACAAGCACATGGTGAAGATATTATAATAGACTTGCCTCTGAGACCTATCACTCGAGCTCGCGCTAAGAGGATCCATGATCAAGTGACCTTGTTTCTTAAAGAGCATGTTATTAATTCTAGCGAGCAGTTTATACTACATAACGCTTGTACTCTACTAGTTCTCAGGTTTGAGAAAGGAGAAGAAGAGTGGTCGTAGGTGGTACAGGAGTTGGCGCCACTATGCCTATTAGTAATTCCAGTACAAGAAGGTGGGAGACGGGCTCGGTGCTGTCCTGAATCAACGCGTCGAGGTCATCAAAAGAATCGGCTGGCCGTAACTTGTTCTTGCCAAACGTCAAGCCATATCATGTCACATCTATGACTTGGAGATAACACATTAGGCATGTTTTTTTATTGTTGTGCCTTGCATTGTTCGGTTGTAACGTCAAGCCATACCATCAAAAGAATCAGCGTGCCTTGCATTCAAGCCGTATTAGTGATTGCAACTGTATCAAAAGGAATCACCCGGTTGTAACACATTAGGCAAGTTTTCTTTTTTTAGTATTAGTGGCAACAATTGGAAACCCACTTAATTCCTGGCAATCAGCAGGCGCATGGTCGTATCCTGTTCGGTTGGAACAGAATCGCCTTGGTCGATTAATAGCTGGGCGCATGCAATATCACAGTAGACCACGTTTATACAAAGAATAGACAAAACTATTACTTGTTTCTTTCATACCGAGTTCATACGAGGATTTTTGAGAGAGAATTAGGTGATCCATTGTTAGATTACGCAAATGAAGGTCAAGTTTGCTTTTCCGCTTGGAATTGAGGGCTTGGCGATCTCCGCTCGTGGTCTAGCGGCGATCACCCTGGTGCGTGTTGGCGAATATCCATAGAGCTGCAAGTTCGTGCACTAGCGTGTGGTGTACAGCTGAGCATTGTTCGTCGTCAAACACTATCTATCCACAGTTCTACTTGAGAAGATCGGGCCACCCCGTATCAGAATGCCCCATATGCGAAATGCGTTGTGAACCCGAGGAGTTCTGTCGCTCGTCGCCATTGTGCCACCGATTTTGTCCACCTCACTGGCCACTTCCACCTCCCCTGGCATCGCATGGATGCCCTCTACCCATTTCTGGGCTCCCCCGAGCCTTTCCGCGCACGCCTCGCCGCCGACATGCCCCTCTCCCTCTCGGCCATGTGCGCGCCCAACTCCTCCCTTCCTCTCTCTCTCTGCCAGTGGGACCCACGTGTTTAAAAGTTGATTAATGCTTAATGACAGTGGTTAAAGGTACTAAGTGGATGGCAGGTGGGACCAGTAGAAAAGGTAATCAAAAATCTAATTTCAAATGTGTTTAGTGAATGAGTTACTGACATGTGGAACCACGTACTATTCTCGATTTTAAAACATATTTTAAAACCGAGAGACTAACAAGTGGACCCCAACTGTCAGTTAATTAAAATCAGAAAACTTCGCAAAATATGCTTTCGACGTCACCCTTTTCTAATTTCTGGAATTTTCAAAACGAAACAAATTGAAACCTTAATAACTTTTGCATACAAACTCCAAATAAGATGAATATTTTTTTCTAAATTCATCTAAAATCATGATCTACCTAAATATGCAAAAATATTTGGATTTTGATGCTGTTGAAATTATTTTGCTACATTTAATTTGCTTTTGGCTCTTTTAATTAGACGTTGATTGTTCGGACGATTTTTACGACGATACTCCATCCTCATATTCAGAGCAACCAGAGCAAGGTAAGCACCCTCTGTGACCATGTTGATCCTACTATTTTAATTAATGTACTTCTTTTTACAAAATCTATTATGCATGCCTGTATATTTGATTAAAATTGCTATATTCAGGGTTAACGGTACTTGTAATCCTATTTGATGCATGAACCTGCTTGAAATATTGATATCTTTACTGGTGTAGTCATTAGTTTATGGTTTAGACAATGAATGATGTAAACTTGGGTTTTTCAAATGCGAATCTCACATAATTGCTTAGTCAAGCTTTAGTCTTTACTAAAAATTGCTAAAATGGATGACATGTCAAATGTGAGTTTGGGAGTTTTTGAAATGAAGATCCCGAGGGGTTCACCTCTGTTATTTTGTATAAAAATAAAAATAAAAAAGTTAGTTTTCGACGCGGGCGAGTTATATTATATTATGAGAATTGTGAGAGGTATATATATCTCACAAGTAGAAAGGGGGAGATCCTGGCCCAGATCAATTAGGGTGTGTTGGTAGGGTGCATAAGTTTGGACCGGGCTCATCGGTCTGAGAATTTTTTGGTTTTGCTTGTTTGGATGGTCGCACGCCAAAAGCAACTTTGGTGACGAGATGCAAAAGGTGTCTTCGAGCCATCTTTGGTAAACGCATAATTTCTCTGTTTCTCTAGATGCAGGATCAGTGCATATTTGGTAGTATTAGAGTGGGTTAAGGTAAAATGATGGCTATTAGAATATATTAAGACAAAATTAAAGCCATGCTAACATTTTCTTTCCACCATCTCTTGCATCTACGCTTGCAGTCAACATTCTTATACACCCAACCAAACAATATCTCAAAGACAAATTTAGCCCAATGTAAATGACCAACCAAACAACCCATATTGCATCCATCTGATCCGCTCGCCGACCGGATGACCGTGATGAGCCAAAGCTAAGGGTATGTAGGGAACCAAACACACCCTTAAGGATCGAACGCCAACAACTCCAATCTAAGCCTAAGCGTACAACCATATGCGCCAATATGGGATGACGTTAGTTAATTAAGTCATTGAAAATTAGCCCTGTACGTTGGTAGGCCGTAGTACTGCGAGCATGTGTGATTGCTAGAAGGGACTCCCTTCACCACGGTGTTGGACACAAAGCTTGTTGACACACCGGTGAATGCCTCATTTGACAGTGATGAGCCAGGGCAAAGTGAGGGCGATCATTCATCGGACTAGTGCAAGGATAGGACTAGATGATGTAAAGGCTTCGATACGTGCTTTAGACTGCTTACCAAAGCTAGTGAGCGGTGGTATCAATTGATGCCAAACAAACTAGAGAATTTATGTGCTATGGGTAAAGTTGTACACCTCTGCAGAGTGTAAATCTATTTAAATAGCCGTGCTCGCGGTCATGAGCATGCTTAGTGCAGACTTAATGGGTATAGTCTTGGTTTTCGTAAAAACAGTTTTGTTGGAAAAACGTGGGAAATGGTTGTTTGTTTATATTTGAGTTGAATGCCATGTATATAGATGAAAATGAGATGTTACTCGCAACCGATGAGGGTTACAAGTCGTTATTTATTCATTTACTTACCTGTTGTCCTTTATGTATTTAACTGCTCTTTAAATTTTTTGTTGCAAAGTACTACATATTGTTATTGCAAATAAAACTTGCTTGATACTGAAAATAACTAGTAGCATAGAGCCTCACCCTTTGTTAAGCCATGCATGTATATAAACTTTGTAAACACTACAAGTTTTCTTTGAGTACGATGTAACGATATTGTTTTAGGACTTACCTCCCAGGCCACCTTCTCTTTCTCTCCCTCCCGCTAGCGCCGCTTTGGGTCACCAACTCCATGAGCCTTCCCGTGAAAGCCGCGCCTCGCTTCGTCGCCTTGTCTTGTCGCCGCTCCGTCTCGTCCACTGCTTTGCTCTGTGCGCCTGCAGCAGCTGCTCCCCTACGCACGCACGCCGTAGCAAGACGCCGCGCCTCGAGCCCACGCAGCTGCGCCAGACCGGACCCCCCTTCTCGGCCCTCTTCCTCCTGGCCACGCCTCCCTATAAAGCTCCTCCTCCCTTGCTTGAGCCTCCACGCCGCCCGAGCTCCGGTAGCTCTAGGGCCAGCAGCCGCGCCGCCTCCTCGTCTCGTCGTCGCTTGGTGGTCGCTGCCCCTCCCCGAGCCGCTCCGCCACCTTGGCCTCCCCTCGCCGGTCTTGACGCCTACCAGCCGCGGGCGCCGCCTCCCCATGCCACCAGTGCCGCCCATGTGCCGTCATCGCGCTTCCGCCCCAAGCGCCTCCCTGCCTCTCCCGAGCCGCCCCCCGTGACCCCCACCCCGCCACCCGCCGGCTTCCTCCACGCCTTCCCTGTGGTGCCGCCTCATGGCTCAGCCCTCGCTCATGCATGCTCTGCCCGCTCTCGAGCCTCCGCCAGTGGTCGCCACCTCCGCGACCTCCACGCCACCCGCCGGCCGCCACGCCCGCCACGGCGCCACCTCCGCCCGTGCCTGTGTGCCTCCTGCTCTTTCCTCTGAAGCAAAGAAGAAGCAGAGAGCAAATTGGGTAATTGGATTTGATTTGGGGACTGATTGGGGATTAATTTGGGATTTTGGGCCCACTTGTCATAAGGCTTGAGCCCTCCCTTTTGGCTGCCAAGTGGGCCCGCGCCCCACTATTCCCGTGGACCAGCCTTCCCTACGCGCATAAGCCCGGTCCACCACACTGTGCCGTGGACCACAACCTGATTTCTCTCTTTTTCTAAAGCCATTTAATCTTCAAAAATTCATATCTCCTTCATTTTAACTCCAAAAATTATGAAATAAATTTCTAAAAATTTGTTAAATCAAGATCTTGCTAATGGCATAGGACTTGATTAATTTGGAGTTTATTTATTGTTCCTTATTTATTTATTTGCTCTCTTTGCCGTTGTGTCTTTTTCGGTATTCTCGCGATTAGGATTTGAAGACACCGGCGACCCTAGTGATCAAGATCAAGATCCCTAGCCTTTAACCAAGGCGAGTCAATACTTTGACCATATTGATCCTACATTTTATGCAAATTATATTAATTTAAATTAGCAAAATTGCATGCTTTATTTCTTTATCAAATGTATGTTAAAGCTTAAGGTAGTTAATTACCCCTTGTTGATTAATTAAATTAATATGCCATCCTTGATAACTTGAATCCGTTAATCTTTGTCACCCTAGTAACTATATGGTAATACTAGTTATGGGTTGTATAGCGACATGCTAGTCTTGCTTAAATCTAGGTATTAAATACCCCAATCATCATTTCCTCAAACATAAAATGTTTGGGTAGTCATTGGTGGTCCATTAGCTAAAGGTTGTGAAAATAAATTGGTTTTACTCCCCAAAACCCCAATTGCTAGTTCTATCTGGCGGATGGTGAGGCGGTGGGTGCTCGGGGAGCACACGGTTGGTTGGCTTGTGGAATGAACCGCCGAGATAACCCTAAGGACTTAATCTTGTCACGACCTCTGTGTTAAACATGTGCAACCACAAAGCGCAAAGTGCAACTTGGCCTAGTACAATTATCAAACCTCTGAATGTGTCTCACGGTGGAAAAATGTATCATGCAAGCTTGCGGTAAATAAGGCTTGAAAGGGGCACCGAGGCAAGGGTGAAGTTGCTGCATTTGGGGTAAACTAACTACCGGCAATGGGGTAACATCCCACATGAACGTATGGGGGCAACCCCATATGGGTGAGATGACTAAGGGCGAGGTAATTAGAAAAGTTCTGTGTGATTTGTCGCCCAACTACATGACTACTGGAATCATGTGGGTAGCAGGTATGACTATCTCTTGTGGGTAAAGTGTACAAACCTCTGCAGAGTCTAAAAGCTGTTTAAACAGTAGTGCCTCACGGTCAAAAGCGGACATGGGAATCATAACTTGAGTTAGTTCTATTTCAAAAAGCTTTGTGGGTGGAATGGAAAAATGGTGGAAGGGCTCACCTAGCCCTGCTTTTGGATTTTCTCTGAGTCATTTGAGCTCGTGGTGTGGTCTTTGGGGCAGCCCCAATTGAAAGGATGCATGGGTAGAGTTTCATGGGATGGATTCTCTACTAATATAATTATTGCACATTAATCTTTTAAAATTGCAAATTTGTTAAAAATGCTAAGTCATAGGATTTGTAATTATAATATTGCAAAAGCGGCTTTCATAAATAAAAGAACCTGAGCCATCCTTGTTAAGCCTTGCATGTATATAATTGCATTGTGTGTTGGCTCGCGAGCACGGTAGTAGTGCTCATTCTCGCTTCTCCCCCAACCCTTCAGATAATGAAGACGACGGAGATTACGCCTTCTATGACGGCCGAGAGATGATGGATATGGCTACGACGAGGAGTAGTGTAGTTCGTAGTTTAGGTCTCGCCAGTCTAAGTAGACTCGTTGGTACTCAGCATACAACCGATATTATCCAACTCTTGGTTAATATCATGTCGTACCTGAGTCACCCCGTCGCTTGTGTGAGATGAGCCCTACTCGCCTTTTTGCTTCGGATGTAGGTTACGTTGCTTGTATGTGATGTAATCAATTTGGCTGTTCGCCCCTTTTGTAAAACTCGACCCGACATGGTCTATGTTACTCGGTTGGTTGTAATATTTTAATATTTCAGTTCACGCTTGTATGAATGAATCGACAATGTGTCTTGTGAAGTGCTAGCTCTTGATCCGGGAATAGCACGTTGATTTCACAGAGGATTTGGATTCTCGAAATCCGGGTCCGACAGTACGCAATGTACTCAATCTTGCTTAATTTATTGTTCAGACTTAGAGGATGAGTCTACACCGGACGACGCCTTCTTTGCACCCGGAACTGGTGGGTTTGGTGACGGGTCTTTCTAGGACTTGTCTCTGGTTGGTTGCCTGAGGGTTTGGATGGACTTGCCGCTGGAATTTTTGGACTTCTTACATATTTTGCTTCCATTGTTATATTTGCTACTTCTGATACTTAAACTTTTACTTTACCGGTCGGCCATTGTGCTGTTAATAATGTAACCGCTTAAGTTATGTATCATACTTTGTTGTGTTTTGTATGTATGAATGTATGGATGTGATTATCAATGTTGTGGATGTGTGTACTAGTCACTAATCATGGGACTAGTACAGTACATATGAGAACTTCGGGTATTCAAAGCTTAGGGTCCGACAAGCTAAGACTGATGGAGTTGTTGATTTCAACATTTGCACTGCATATATGCTGATGCTTTGTGTCAATGCCCTGGTCGTCCCCTCTGCCTACTGCCGTTTGCGACGACTCGCCGGCCGGCGCCGCCGTGTCCTGTAGCGCGGGCAAATGGTGTGTCCTCCAGCTTTGGTATTGCCGTAACTGTGGTGCCTCGTCTTCACCAACTGGTGTGTCAACATCTTGTTCACAGTGAATCATCCTACATCTGGTTACGAAGTAAGGTATTTGCCGTGCGGAAATGCTCCACACACGATAGTCTAAGTACGATCCTAATACGACGAATCTCCTCTGCACATCCCTTCCTATTTCACACGGGAAAAAGGAAATGCCTTCTCTATTCTCTCCTTTTGCCTTAGCCCTGAACAACAAAAACCCATAGACCTTCTGTACAGATTCGGCTCTAGCAAAACACCGATCCCCCAAACAAGAATTAGCACGGTCAAAAGTCAAAACTAATCACGAATCTTGCTCCAAGCAAAATCTGAAGTAGCGAAACCTTCGAATGTTTTTACAGCCAAGTATGAAGTATAAACTTTAGAGATCATTGCAATCCCTTAGTTCAATCCTCCGTTACGTTTGTTTATCTCAATCCAATGAAGTCTACTAGTAAGCACAACCTCAAATTTCTAGGGGGCCAGGACTCATCATCACCAATGGCGTCAGTGAACTTTGCAGTGTGGATCGTGGCGAGAAGCAGACGCGGATGAAAGCCCCAGAGCCATATGGAAACTTGAGAGACCAACTTGCGGTTGTAGAGACGAGAACGAAGAGAACAGGCAAATTGGGTTAGAGTTATAACCTTCTGATGCCTTAATTTCTTGATGTTTTCTCATCGACTTAGGCGGAGGAAGAAGAAAGACCATGCGAAGAAACAGATCACGCGACCCTGACCCCTGTCGTACGCACAGCAGCGCTGATTTGCTGTGTGAATCTAGAACTCTGTACACTAAGGCCCTATTTGGGGAGCTTAAAGCCAGCTTTGGCTTTCAAAAAACCGGTAAGCTTCTCCAAACGGGCCAGCTTGCAAGTAACTTATGTTATAAGCCAAAAGCTATATATAACTAGCAAAAGACAAAAGTTAGCTTAGGCTGCTCTCAATGAGCAGTATCTTAGTGTAATTTTTTTTAGTGCATGAGAAGTGTTATGATACTATCTTCGTAATGTATGATTTCTTATAGTGTAGTATCTTAGGTTGTTTCATTTAATTACATGCATGATCTTTACTAGTATTTGAGCATTGTGGCCTATTTGTGGCATATATTAAAGCAATACATGTTTGTTGACATACACAAACGTAAATACACGGGATCGATCACAATAAATTTTATTCGTTGGATTTCGAGACCGAACCGGTATCCAGATTAGATACTAAAGTACCATATCTCTTCATTAACTATGGTGCTACATCATTATTTTATCTACCTAACAGATTTAAGATACCAACTAGGGTGAGCACTGGAAGCAGCCTTATGCGAGCGGGCTAAACTTATGAGTTTGCCCTTCCAAGCTAGAGAAATTTACATGCAAACTGCCATATGATAAAATCAACACCCGACTCCCACCCGACGCCGGCTGTCCTCTCCCTCTCCAGGCCTCCCCTCGCCTTCCCCCACCCGTGTGCCACCATCGCCTCCTCTAGCCGCACCCCCGCTCCTCCCCGGCCTCTTCCTCCCTCGCCTCCCCCCAGCCGCGCGCCGCCGTCGCCTCCTCTCCCCGCGCCTCCTCCTCCCAGCGAACTTCCGCTTGTGCTCGCTCAGATTCAAGGTCATCGACTGCTCCCCCGACAGCAAGAAGATGAGGAAGAGGAAGAGGCTCGTGGGCTCCTCCTCCTCTCGACGCAATACCATTCGACAGCCTCATCGTCTAGTACTAGCGGTTGATTATTGGGGATTCTGTTTTGGCCATTGTGTTTAAGAAGGGGTGAAGATGGGGACACTATTTTGTAGCTTATATAATGTTCTTGTTGTAAAAACGTTATATCTAGCTGGTTTGTAAAGGACGATCAGATACGCTGCCTGCCCTATGCTTATCACTAAGATCTGGACGATCAGGTATACAACCATCAGCTACAGCTGTTTTTCATCCTAGAAAGTCAAAAATAGCTTTTCAGAAAAGCTACGACTCCCTCAAACAGGGCCTTAGCAGGATTGATTTGCTCCTACGTAGAGGTGGATAACGAGCTGACTCGGCTCGTTAAGCTAACGAGCAGAATATCAGGCCCGACTCGTTAAAAAGCTCGAACTCGGCTCGTTAAGAAAGTCAAGAGATCACAGTTTAGGGCTCGTTAGGTCATTAGGCTCGCTAATAAAAGAAAAATCAACCTAATAAATTTTTTAGAAAGTTAAGAGATCACAACTTAGGGCTTGGACTTCTCTGAACCGTCTAAGGGTTCTTTGGGTTATTTGAGATGGTCTTTGCTTTCAACTCGGCTTGATTTTTAACGAGCTAAACGAGCAACTCGCGAGCCAGCTCGAACTCGGCTCGTTAAGAAAACGAGCTAAATTGCCGGCTCGGCTCGACTCGTTAAGGGACCAAGTTCGAGCCGAGCTCTTAACGAGTCGAGCTGGCTCGTAAGTTTTGAGCTTTTTTTCCACCTTTACTCCTACGTCATGTAATTAATAACCTTGTTTCTTCGATAATGAAACAAAAAGATAGGTAACAGACAAAATGAGTAGCTACCAACTTACCACTACTGTTGTTTTCTTTCTTATGTAGATTTAAACTTAACTAGAAGTGAATCCGTGCCAATCGGCGCAGATACGATCGTTTATAGTTTTCAGGAGATCTTTTTTTTATGTGTTTGATGTCCCTCGTGAGATTCATAAACTGATCATACGTATGCAGTGGCTAACGGCGAGAGAAATCAGTTGGGGTGCGGGGATGGAACCGTTGCTTATCGTTAGGCTATTAGTGACAACGTATTGGCGTGATGAGTTCTGTATGCTATTTTCTGTATAGTGAACTGTCGTAGATTGCAGTCTGTAATAAAGCAAGCGAGTGAGGAGCAATCACGCCATGAAAAGAGCTGTGGGCTCGGTAAATGTCGGGCTAAAAAAGTAAGTGCTGGCCGAGGAAAACTACGATGCAAAGTAAAAAAAAACATGTGTAAATAGCAGAGTGTATCTACAACAAAACTACATGTTGTCAGGACTAAGTAGCATATCAGTTATGTGTACGTTGAGTCGTTGAGCATGCAAAATGAAGCGTGAAGATCAGGGCATCAGCGTGTAGTCAGTAGTCACTGCTGGGATGGTACGTACCACCAATGAACATAGCTGAGATGGAAAGATTTACATAACAACTTGGGAGAGGACTTGCAGGATTACCAAAATACTGCAGGCACTAAGTAGGGAAGATAGCTAGTAGTAAGGAAATATGTATAGAAAGCCACGTCTTGCTGGTGGGGAGGCTTCTGTTCTACCGTATGGTGGTGAAGCTACATGTATAGAAATGGCACAAGACAGGCGTTAGATATAATAGGCAGTGTAAATGTATAATGATGTATGGGAATTCTATTTGGTGTTAAAGCTGCAAATTGCTATACCTGAACTACGAGAGTTTTTGTGTAGAGCGTTTGTATCACTCTGTATTCGTCTGAATTGGTGGCCGGATTCTTTTGTTCTACCGGGTGGATCAGGTGATGACTGGCCAGCTATCGATGCAGATCTGCGGGTTAAATTGATTTCCATGGTTGTGACGAAGGAGATAAAAGTTACTAACTAAAGAAAGGTGTGTCATAGTCTTTGACAGAAGCGATGGGGAGGACTTACCTCTTAGTTGGAAGAGTTTGTGCAGTCTGATCCGGTGGTATGATAGCTTTTTCAGGACGCGACTCGTCACTAGGGCGCTGTATGTGCGAAAGACGTGAAAACATTTTTTTGGTGAGAAGAGAAAACAATGGTAAGTTTCTGTGGTTATCACGGTGCACAAAGTATGCCGACGCGAATGGAGCTGATGCGGGTCTAGGTGTATGAAGTAGACATTTTTTTGTGGTGTTGGAGGAACATGCATCTTCTGTGCTGTAACATATGGCAGCTAGACCGCGGTAAGTTACTGTCTAAATGCAAGTACTTTATCTCATTGAGGTACGATAGTTGTAAGAAGTCATTGGTTTCAAAGGATACCGCGCTACACAAAGTTGGTACAAGAAAGCTGAAGGAGGTAGAGCAGGAATTATTGGTCAGGCACTAGATTGCTGGGCAATGTGGCTGGCATCTTGCACTTTGCTCTTTGCTGTTTCAGTTTTTGTAATAGGTGTTAAAACTTCTGTAAGTAGGAAGGTAGCTGATGGCTATGTCCTTGTTTTTTTTCGTTTTCAGTTTGTCTACTGGATTCATATATCGTGGTTTCTGTTAACGGGGGATTCATGTATCGTGGTTTCTGTTAATGGAAACAGGGGCATCGCCCTTTTATAAAAAAAAAAAACACAAAGTAGGTACACAGATGCATGAGACGAATAAGAATGGCAGCAATAAGAATATGTAACATCTGGAGATATGCAGCTGGGATCTTGGTAGGTAATGTGTATGGAGAGCTGAGATCTATACGTAAAAGTAACACGGTTACCTGCGTATCGGTAGCGTTTTCTGCAGATGTGTGGTCAGGAAATAGGTTTCTGCGTGCAGTCTGTGATGCAGGGCTGGTTTTGGTGCTGCATCGAACAACATTCGTGTATAATTTTAGTGTAAAAAAGCAGGCACGCTGGCAAGGCTTGCTGACCAGTAGTGCTAAATAAAGTTTTTCAGACATAAAAGTATATACCTGGAGGAAGCGATAGGTAGGGTTGTTTGTTTTTTCGTTGGGACTGGCACGCTCTGAGGATGATCATCGCCAACCTGCTTTGTTATCAAGGAGTAAATTTAGCATGGCCAAATAGTAGGGAGCAACTGAGGAGGATCACAATAAATGATACCGGTATACACCACTGAAGAACAGGGCAACGATGATAAAAATCATAAAATAGGCTAAAGCTATCAGGCAGAATCAGAGTAGATGGCAGTGATAGAGTAAGGTGAGTACAACAATTCAAAAGGGTAACATAAAAATGAAACGACTGCTAATGAACATAAAAAAAAGCGACTGCTAATGGCGACGGTATTATCAAAGATAATGTGTAAAACAGGCTATGAAAACTGATATGTACAACTACAATGTGGACAATGAATCCTGATAATGAGGGGCATGTCTAACTCCAGCCCTAATCATAGCAGTATGCTGTACAGGAATCCATGAGTGTTTCTCATTGGAAATAAGTTGATACTATGTGAAGGAAAGATCTCACGTAAACGTATGTGTATGTAATATACAACAGAGGTAATAGGCATGAGACTGAAACATATGAAAATAGCAGGACCCGAGTGTTTCTAACACACAGATTAAGAGCATTAAAGGCAATCTGTAGAGTGACGATGACACTCATTTAACATAATGAAACAGATAGATCAACGGTCTAACATCGAGCTATAAATCAAACAAACTATAGGTTACCTTGAATGCGACTGCTAGGTGCGATTGATGGACTGTTAATGCAGTTGTTTGAGTGTCTCTATAGGTATGAGATGACATTGGTAGCTCAGTATCGGTTGGCAGGATGGTTTGTTGAGTTGGAGTTAAATCTTTATGTAGGCTAGATGTGAGGAGCTAGAACCGGTATGAAAAAGCGAAGAATGCAACTGTTTTCCCAAGACGGTATCGATTAAGGTTGTTGTCGCAAGAAGCTTTTGTCAGTTACGGATAACGCAAACCTGTATTTCTGTGACACGATTGCAGCAATCTCGCTTGGTATGTAAGCTCGTGCTCGAACAGCAGAAACAGTCTCATGCAAAGCCTCATGCACAGGTCAGTCTGCACGAAGCAAGCTAAGGAGTGGCTTGCGCACAATTCGTTGTCCAATTTTACCAACAAGCACAAATTCAGCTTTGTCAGTACCATCTGAGCCTATTAAAGAAATGCGGTACCTAACATAGAACAACGTCATCATACTAAGAAATCGCCGACATGAATCAGAAATGGTACTGGACCTAATTCAATGTAAAATAATCTGAGCCTTACTTAGGTTCTGCATCTCTAGATGTACATGCCGGATCAGAACAGTTGTCAAACAATCCATCTGGGGTGGCTGTCTTGTGGCAAAGCTGGCATGAAGGAAACCACCAACGTCATCCTGGTGTTAGACGACGTGTAATCGTGACAGTACACATGAAATAGATGCCCTATGAAACATGTAAACAGATCAATGCTATCGTCTATGTGATGTATGTACACGAACGATAAGTAATATTACAAGGAAACGTAAGTAGCATACCTCACAATCAAATAGGTCAAGATGTAGCAACTCTCTAACAGTCTTCTCTTCAATAGCTGCCTGTTCTGGCGCTGTAGAAATGTCTTGTGCAGAAGGCGCAATGTTCTTAAGCGGTTGGAACTTTTTGTGGATGCCGTGACAGGCCAAATAGGAAGTGGGAAGGAACTCATGATATACTAACAGATGAAGGAACACACCTCGCATGCAATGCGTTGATCTCAGGTATGTCCTATGTACCACCTGCAGACTGAACTCCCGCTTAGGCTCGTTTGTCCTATGCATGTCATGCAGAAAAGATGGAGTTTACGCATAAGAACGTAACAATAAGAAGAGTATTATAAGGGCATGGAAGGATAGCAGCTACGGGATTGTGCCGTCACCTTTGAATGTCTTTGTCAAAGCCCCGACAAAGATGGCAATAACAGGGTCTTTCTTATAAACTGCCTGTACGGTCTCGCCATCAAACCGTGCGGCACACATTCACCCCACATATCCAGCCTGATCTCTGATCTCATGATCACTGAATGGAAACTGAAAGTAAGTACTGTCCATATCTGGAGACAGTGTATATTTTGAATGTTGTTGAAATAATTATCTATACTCAGAAGCTCGTACGTACCTAATGTCACGAAGGAAGATTGTTGTTTTTAGCGAAGGCATGGAATGCAAGGCGGACTGAATATGTTCAACACTTGAGACTGCAGAGATAACACCCAGCATAACATCTAGGACAGAGGAAATAAACAGTAGAAGTTGTAAATAAAGAGAATGGCTAACCAATTGCAGCATGATAAAAAAAAAAGGTAACGAAACGGCTATGTAAGGCTGATAACACTGACCAACAAAATATCCAGGTGCATTGGTAGGCCTAGGAAGTTCTGCTAAGGGAATAGGATCATATGTCCACCTCGGGAAATTGTCGGGCATGTCAATCTTCTCTTCAACAGTCGTGTCTTGTAAAGCAGATCATGAAAGGTGCTTTAACAGGTTTGAATGCGGTTTTAGGTGGAGCGACAACAAATTTTCTCAGTTCATAGATTTTTTCCTTCCTGCATTGAAGACTCGACTTGGGTAACATTGTCAACACCTATTTCGGCATACATAAGAGTGCCCTGCAAAAACAGAGTGAGTTAAAATAAGTGGCAGACTGGTGCCTGGCGGACTCAGTATGCACTGTGACAGTACTATGACATGTTTTAGAATTTTTCCTCCCTGATGTGACCCGCCTGACTCGTAGCAGCGTCTTTGAGGTCTTCTTGTCTTCTCTGATGATGCAGCCTCCTTGAAGTAAATACGCAAAAGACATGTATAAAAAAACAAACCTTTCTTCCGGAGCAACTGCTCCCCTTTTCCCTTTCTTATTGTTCTGCTCAACTCTTACTTACGTTGCATATTTGCTTGCACTCGATGCTGCTTATAAAGGCTGTGAATATCAGACTTTACGCCGGACTCGGTAGCTACAGTAATTAGACTTGCTACAGTACTCAACCTCTGTATACGAAACGGACTCAAAAAACAAGAAACCGATTTGGATACGGCAAGTAAACCATAATCTAATATTTAAACAAGATTAACTCTAACAATTACCCCCTTAATCTTATTCCTTCACTTTGATCACGCTGATCTTTTCTCTCATCTGAACTTCCAAGCCTTCCTCTTTTACCTGCACTCCTGTGCGTCATTCCTTCCTTGGTTGATATCGCCCTACCGTCTGTGCTTGCTCCATCCTGAGCCATGTACAAACTAACGCTTGCCGCGCCTCGCAGCTGGACTGAACCCATCCTTCCTTGCACGCCCGCCTGGGCTGGAGCACCTGCTCCCACAACTACCTGGGCTGGAGCACCTGCTCCCACGACCGTCTCGGTTTCATCATTACCTAAGCCTCTCGCTCTTCTCTCTTGGACCAAGTCTGTCCACTTCTCTGCATACATCTTAGCTGAGGCTACACCGCCTCTCCCTCCTGTGTCAACTTCGTGTACACCGCGCCCTTTATGCGCGTGGGACTCACCACCCCTCTACTCCTCAGCGCCTTTGCTGCGCACCGCTGGATCTCCTCCGAGACTCTACTGCCGCGCATGCGCTAATCGTGCCATTCTGGGTCCCGCCATGTCCTTGACCGATATCTAAGTTCCACTCTGGCTCCAGAGACTGTCCTTCACACAAACCGACTTACAAGTTTTCAGAGAAATTTTGTACAACTGGTTTGGGGATCTTTTTACCTTCATCAACAGATCTTTGTTCTTGTCGTAAACACGCAAGAACTCATCCTGTAGCTCCACCCTGCACCCCCGTTCTGCCAACTGCCTGAGACTGAGTATGTTGTTGCACAAACTTGGTATAAAGTAAATATCGCAGCGGTATCTTCGATCACCGTTCTTGCATCGCAACAACATTGTACCTTTGCCTTTTATCTGCATCAGTGGAGCCGTTGCCAAACTTGATTTCTCCCGAAATCTTCTCGTCGAGCTCATGGAACATGGAGCGATCTCCCGTCATATGATTGCTTGCTCCACTGTCCAAGTACCACTTATTAGTATGATCGTGATTTCCTCCCTCCGTGCATAGTTTAGGAAGTACGTTCTCCTCGTTCAACATTACCATGACCAGCGCCTTGTTGACACATAAGGAGAGAAGCAAGGTAGGATCGTCGTCTTCATCTTCACAGCTTCGGATGAGGTTTACCTCCTCGTTCTTCTTCTTGTTTCGGCAATTCGAAGCATAGTGCCCATACTTGTCACAGTTGAAGCACTTTATGTGGCTGCGGCACTCCGATGCGTAGTGACCATACTTATCACATTTGAAACATTTGATATGTGACTTATCATAGGGTCTGTCACCATCGCCTTGCCCAACCTTGTCTTCACGGCCACCTCTGCCAAATCGTCTGCCATCGTTTCTTGTATCTCCCTTTACCAGCAACGTTTGCTCGTTATGGGACTGATACCTTTGCTCGTTACGGGATTGATACCCCTTCAGTAGCTCCTCATGCGCCTTGAGGGAACCGGTGATCTCCTCAATCTTCTTTTCCTCCAGATTCGGGGAGTACATGAGCGTGGTGACGGCAGTATAAACTTTTACGGTAGCACGCGCAGTACTTCTTCACTACCACAGATTCCTCCATCTTGTCGCCGAGAGACAATATCATTGTATAATGAAGACAGCTTACACGGGCGAACTCGTCCACCGACTGGGTTTCTCCCATCTGGAGATTCTCGAACTCGGTATGCAAATTCTGGAGCCGCACCTCTTTCACACGATCAACTCCCTCGTGCATCTTTTGAAGCGTCACCCACGCCTCACTTGCTGTCTCCTTGCCGATGAGCTGCCGCATCATGGAGTCTGGCACCGCCTGGTAGATGATGGCCAAAGCCGTCTGGTCCACCTTGTCGTCCACCTCCTTGTCATTTGCCTTCGGATCGACTGCACCCCAGACTCCCTGGGCGCGCATGTTCGCCTTCATCTTCATAGCCCACACCGGATAATTGTCGGTCGTCAGGACAGATATAGGAGGAGATCACCCATCCCGGTCTTCGCATTGTCACCCATGATCTTCAAATAGCACCAAGATCAACAGCTCGATACCACTTGTTAGAATTTTTCCTCCCGATGTGACCCACCGACTCAGAAAGCGGCGTCTTTGAGGTCTTCTTGTCTTTCTCGATGATGCAGCCTCCTTGAAGCAAATACGCAAAAGACAAGCATAAAAAACAAACCTTTCTTCCGAGCAAGCGCTCCCTTTTCCCTTTCTTATTGTTCGCTCAACTCTTGCTTACGTTGCATATTTGCTTGCACTCGATGTCGCTTATAAAGGTGTGAATATCGACTTCACGTCGGACTCACTAGCTACTGATGGTGGACTCGCTTCTGATACTCAACCTCTGATATCTTAAACGGACTTAAAAACAAGAAACCGATTTGGATATGGCAAGTAAACCATAATCTAATATTTAAACAAGATTAACTCTAACAACATGCATGTGTGAATGGTTTGTTGGAAAATCGAACATAACTCCTTTCGTCAAGGAGAACTAAATGGATGTAATCAATAGGGTCGGTATCGGTTCCTCCGCGGTAGTGCCAACGACGAGAAACCCTAACACAAATAATCCACTGCGGTGGTTGGATTAATCTGAGAAAGCGAGCATAGGCCATCCGTGCTTACGAAATTGTCTGTAAAAATCATGCCGATATCGGTGGTGCGCTATGTCGAACAGATACATATATGCTCTATCACAAAGTAATTCAAGTAGTGGCCATATGGACAAATAAAGTGCTGAACTATAGACCAACAGAAAGGTGATTCTGCAGAACTGTCTGCATAACTTTTGAAGGGACGAAAGAAAGCATATATACGTATGGTACACATACATGCATGTAAAAGAAGCAGGTTAACGGAGAATTTTTTATTTAATCCTTTTTTAATAATATTTTAAAGTTAATCCCTCGCGAACTTTATTTCTAATTTGACCCTTTGGCCACGCCACCACCCGTGGCATAGCCAAACGGTTTTGTCATCCCGTTGTTCTCGGCGTGACAAAACATGCTACGCAAGCCCTCGTCCGCCCGCCGAGCCAGCGTGGAGGGCTAGCGTGGCATCTGTCTCACCGTAACTCACAGCGTGACAAGCCTATCTTGTCATGCTGTGAGAGTTGGCGTGACAGGGTCTAACGTTCTTCACATGCGTAATTGCATTTGGATTGTTAAATTATGAATCGAGCTCATAGTTGAATTTAATTTGGACTTGATTTATGGAATTTAAATTAAGGAATTTCGATTCTCGATTAATCCTTCCGATCCAAATTAATTTCCTTTGATTGTAACTCATATTTTGCTTGTAAAGAGACAAGTTTTGAAATTGAATTTAATCGGATCATGAAAACCTATTGCAATGATAGGTGGTGCTCGTCTTCACTTTGGGGTCATAGAACATTTCGTGCTTACTTCCCAAACACGTTTTTTTTATGTTGTTGGATGCCTTGCTACGCGAAGAATTGAATTCAAAAAAACGACGAGATTTGCAGTTGCAAATTAAAATAGACTTTATAATAAAGCTAGGATTTACACAGCGTACAGGGTTTGGTTACGTGCATAAGAAACAACATCATGCACGATGCAACAAACCGAAGTACTTCTACGATATATGTGCGCCCTTTTGGAATGGAAATAAATTTGACCTTCGGAGGACTAGTACGAAATGGCTCGACCTACAGCGTGGACCGGGGCCATTTGCACTTCCTTGCGAGATCGGCGTTGTACTCCTCGCCGGTCTCCTTAGCCTTGGCCACCATTTCCTTCTTTTTCTTGCGCTCCGTCTCGCGAGTCTCACGCTCCCTGCGCCTACACGCCTCAAGATGTGCTTTTGTCTCCTGACAGATACGCTCGTTTTGCTCTTTGTTGTGGCGCTCCTACTCCCAGATCTCGCGGGCCCTTTTGGCATCCCACTCCTCATAGTCAATTTACAACTGGTCGTGTGGGTGGATCTCTTGGTCGGTCCACTTGCAGTAGCCACATAGCGGTGTAATATCTCATTTAACATTAGAGAATTAATTGAAATGAGAAAGGTATTTAAGAGGGTTTAAAAAGAGAATTATGATTTTTAGAGGAAAAATAATCTTGGGCTTTTGGCCCACGTTGTTTGGCCCAAGTGGGAAGTTGGTTTAAGAAGAGGGCAACCAAACCCTAGACACTACTGTAGCATGTGGCACTATAGCACGTTGTTACTGTAGCATGCCGTCCTCCTTGGCCAAGCCATGTTGCCCCCTTGCTGTCGACCAAGGAAGAAAGGAAGAGAAAAGAAGGAAGGAAGAAAAAGGGGACTCTTGTGGAGACTGTTCCGTGTTCTTTGATGTACCGCCGTGGTTCCAAGGGTACGAATAGATCTCCCTTGTTTCGTTTAGCACTTTTGCTAGTTGGGAGAATTGGGTAGCAGATCGGGTATTCTATTGTTCGAATTGCTCTGTAGTTTTGGTTAATTTCAGTACAAAATCTTAGAAAGTCATCTCCTAGAGATTTGTGGATAATTCAAATATCTTTCCAGAGAGTATTTGCGCATGTTTTTAGATGGGTAGATATTTAGTTATGATTTTTACATTCCGTCTACTGTTTAGTTCTTTGGTTTCTAGCAGCAGGCATGGTTATATAGATTAAAATTGTAAAATGGATGAATTTTGGATTTTTATCCCCATGAAATAGATATATAACTTTGTTATGATCACAGAGAGTCCAAGAATACAATTTTTGGACAAGTAAAATAGGAGTTATGAAATTTTGAAGTATGCATTTCAGTTCTAAGTTTCTGCTGGGTACATTTGGGGAAAATGTTAAGTTTGCAAAATTAGATTCAGAATAGAAAATTTGCATAACTTTATTATGGTAGATAATTCCTTGTGGATTCTAGAATGTGTTAGATCACTATTTTTGGATGAACCAATTAAAAATTATGGAATTTCTAAGTCGATATTACCGAAGATGACAGATCTGTCTTCGGAGTTAAAAACAAGGGTTTAGACGAAATAATCTGAACTTTCAATCACCTGAGAAATTGTGGGTGTATGTGTGTAGATTCTAGAAAGTTTGAGTTCTTGATTTTTCGAGCTAAAGATCGAAAGTTATGTTTTTTTCTAAGGTGACTATTCTGTTTTGGACAGAATGGTGTTCGGGAAGGAATAATATCGTTTTGGGTTGCGATTAGGAGCGGATATGTCTATTTAGTATTATTGCAATGTTGTGTGCTTTTGAATGGTATTCTTAGTATGTGTTAAGAATGTCACGTGGTTGTGTGAAACTGGGGTTAGAGCCCTCTACTTGTCGTTATCCATCACACGATTGAGGCAAGTGCAATTTGTGTGTAACACATGTGGATAGAAAAGTCATGAGAATGCTATTGTTTTACTTGTATGAATTTTATTCATGATCATGCTGATGGATGATATATGCTCATGATTGATTAAGTATATTATGCTCATTTGCATCAAAGCATTCATTCTTGAGTCTTGGACTACGTGGTAGACAAGTATTGATTTATTTGAGGTCTCCGTCATGTATTGGACAGGCATGAGGTCCTCTCACTCGTGGAGTGTGGGCTTGAGGTCCCTGTGCTAGAAGGCATAGGCTTGAGTATGCATCGACGGATGCACTACTTCGCATTACCGGTAATTGCAAAGAAGAGAGTTGTATTCTTGACATCTGCATTGCATGAAAGTAGAAGGGACTAATTTATGAATTTAGTCTTTATGGCTATATGTGAACAGTATAGTGTTCAATATTTGTTTATGTTGTTAAGTCTGTTACATTGGTTGTACTTTGCTGAGTCGAGGACTCACGCTTGTTGTTGATATTTTCTTTAGGTACTCCCCGTGAAAGCGGCATGCATGGGAAGGGATAGAATTTTGGTGCACTTCACTCAAGATTACCTATGGCAAATAAAAATGGCACATTCGTTTAAATCAAAGAGAACCTGTTGTTACTTGTTTTCTAAGATTGTGCTCACCCTTCGTCATGAACTAATTACTTTATAATTGAGATAGTTGAGTACTTCCTGCGGTTGCTTTTGAGTATGCTTTAGAATTTCATTATTGATTTATCAAATCCCCTCATGTTAGACTGTTTCGAGAATCTTGTTTAGTCTTAAAAATACAAGTGAAACTCTGTCGAATTTCAAAGAAAAATGTATAGCTAGTAAGGAACTCTTACTCTTTATGATAGAATATTTTATTATGACGGGAAAGTTGTTGAGCAAGAACTAGATAGTTGCTTAGACTCCTTTTATTCATTCCATGATGCTCAATAACATGGTTATGTGTATCTTGTACCTGTTATTTAGATTAACTAGTCTTCAATCCGTGCACCCACACGGGCCACATATTCATAATATTTTTAATGTAATTTTATTTTTTAATTATATATATTTTGATAGCAAGGTTTTAATTCAAAAACTGTTCCAAATTTGGAACATTTTAACTTTTGATAATTCAAAGTTTTGATTGCCCATCATTAAATTTGAGAGTTTTAGTTTTATCCCAAAATATATTACCTTTAATCTTTTAATTTAGAATTCAAATATACTTTACATACTATTTTTCTTTTGGAATTTTTGTTGCAAATTAAGTTTTTCAAACATTTGATTTCAATTCAAACTTGTATGTACTATTTAGGACATGATATCTAGAGTCTATATTCCAAAAAATGATTTGTTAATGGGAAATTCCTACTTTGTAGAGAAACCATTATAACACTTTTAGCGGGGTTATAAACTATTTAAGTCTACACCCACGATTTCCACCATGAATACACGGTGTCTTATTTGCTAGACTACTGATATACTCTATAATATATATATTTCTATATTTTAAAATTGAGAAGAAAAAAATTAACAACAATATTTACTAAAATTTTTGCATTATATAGCAAAAGGAAGATGATTGCACAAAAGTACTCGCTCTGTTTCACATTATAAGTGTATTTCATTGGGATGAGTTGTTTCACAATGCAAGTCTAATGAAGCTATTGCAAAATTTCCACTCTGTACACGTGCTTTAATGCGTATAAAAGAATGAGTTGTTGCAGCTTGCTATTTGATAGAAGTATGTACAGTCCATTAATGTTAACTTCTTATAAGATTTTTTTTTGTCTTGTTCTATTCGCATGATGAACTTGGTGTTATATCGTGAAACAGATGGATTACTTTGTTACTCCTTTACTATTCGAAAGAGCCAATACTTCACTTTGCCATGTCTTATCGAGACATCGTAGAGATTACGTCCATGACAAGGATTTTCGTATGGATATAGTTGAGACCCCTCTCTTTGTATGCATGCAAAAAACTACATCATTCAAAGAAAAAGAACTACATATACATTCAAACAGACCCAGATTCTTCTTGAAGAAGAGATGCATGCAGATAACCCACGGTGACACACATGGTGAAAACACGAATGATAACCCACGGTGACACACGTGGTGAAAATACGAATAGGTGCAAATTCGATTTTCACCAAACTTTGATGCTTCAAGAAAATCCCAAACAATTACCGCATGTTCTGGAGTATATGTTCGACATCTTCAATCGAGTTTGATCTTGAAATTTTAGTTATATGTTGAACCTATGCTCCACAACATGTACTAATTTTGTGAGAATTTTTCAAAACTTCTAAATTTGGTGAAAATCGAAATTTTCAAATCAAATTCCCTTATTCACATTTTCACCTAATAGGCCCCATGGCCCGATCTTGTAGGCATGAGAAGAATTGTTCAAAGCGAAGGCTGCTAATATAAGAGTACATGACATCTAGAATTATTGATCATGTGTTTCTTTGCCTACGGAGGGACTTTTTGGACCGAATGCAGGAAGCTTATTTTGAGTTAGATACTACTATATTAGTACTCATGGAGTCACAATCTAGGTAATAGAAAAAGATCTTGTTAGTTAATTAGTTGATACATGAGAGATAATGATCTTGCGTTGAATCTGCAAATTCTTTTACCGAGAACGATTAGCCTAGCGTGTCCGGCCACATGGCTTTTTTTATTTTCGTGAGTCGGTCGGACTCTGCATTGAACTGCTGATGTTTTTTCCCCCAATCGAGAGTCATGTATCCGGCCGGCCAGATGGCAAACTTTTTTTTTGTTTGCACAAGTCCGGCTTGGTCTGTATGCTGTGATTGTTTGATAGTTCTACGGGCTACGTGGTTTCTATTTCTAGTACAAACTCTGAATTAAAAGCTATTCACACCATATGGATGGTTAGGATTTTTTTCATTTTTTCTCTGATTAACGTGGGAATTTCTAGCATTTTTCTTTTTCTCCGATTAATCTGGGAATTTCTAGCCTTTTTACCTCCTAGAATTAATATGGGGGCTTCTAGGAGAGCCTCTAATTAGTATATATATATATATATATATATATATATATATATATATATATATATATGCTAGTTTAATTGATGAAGAGAAGCTTACTAAAATTTTATTGTAAGTAGATGTAAAGTAGATTGTTAAGGTAGTTTAGTAGCATTCCGGGCTCATTGTTGAGCTAGGGTGTTACAGTTGGTATCAGAGAGGGCATTAGATCCGTGGTAATTGAATTATGAAATTGACACACTGTGCACAGTAAGATGGGAATGGGTCAAGCATTGCATTTACCTTTCCGTTGTGTCGTATTGATCATTAGTGATATGAAATGAGTATGAATGCTTATGATTTGCCTATATGATTGTTATGTGTGATGATAGTAGATGAGGAGAGGTTTAGGTCATGGTTGTGGTTGTGGCCTTGGGTTGCCAGGTTGTACCACCGTTTGGGTTATGAGAATAGTGGAGTGTTTACCTCGAGTCGACTAGTTCAGATGTTGGGTATAGGTTTATCTCGAAAGGTTATTGCCTTCCTTGTGTTTGGAATGGTTATTCTTGTTCAGATGCAGTGGATGAATTTTCTTGGGTTAGTAGTTCATTGCAGTTGATGGGTGCTCATCGGTCTTTGTTGGTTCCTTAAAGCAAACATTTGTTCTCCCGAATTACGAGTTGCTTTGCTTCTTGTAAACGTAGTTGATTTATAAGATTGATCTTTTATTGGGAAGTTCTGTCCTTCTTGTTGGAAAATACAACTCGTTTAATTGCTTGGTATTTTGGTTAATGGAAGCTTTATTTTGCATGTCCTTAAGCGTGAAGAAGCTTTGGCCCCAATGTATTTTTTTCGGGTAATTTGAGTATGAAGTTTAATACTTCTTTTTTTTGACTAGGGTTGGGCACGAGAGAGGAGAGGGTGAAGATAGGGAAGACAAGGAAAAATAAAGAACGGGCTAGGTCTGCGTGAGCTAAGTCGCCATCATCACGCCACGAGAGTTGGCGTGATAAGCTCCCCTAGTCACGCCATGGGATTTAGCATGACAACTACCACGCAAGCCTCCACGCCGCACGCGCCTTAACGAGGTTTGCGTGGCATGTTTGGTCATGCCGATACTGTGGCGTGTGAGAACGCTTCGCCACACCACGGGTGGTGGCGTGACCAAAGGGTCGAATTAGAAATAAAGTTAATGAGGGGTTAACTTTAAAATACTAATAAAAAAAGGATTAAATAAAAAAATTCGTTAACAGAAGGATCTAGTACTGTAACACAGCAACGCTGTTATGCGGAGATTTGCATGTACGAACGGGACATTAAATGTAAAGTAGGCGCACCATACCTATAGCAGCGAGCTAAAAATCTAAGTGAAACCACAGCTTCCATCGTCATTTTCGATCAGAATTTTTAATGAGTTTCTAGATGTGACAGGCGAGACAACAACGTATAGCTGACCATGTGTGAAAACATGTTTTTTTAGGTAGACACCAACAGAGGCTAGAGTTTGGCCTTGGCTTTTGTTTATGGTCATTGCATAGCAAAGCCAAACTAGGAATGGGCGACGTTGAAGTCTGAAATGCCACTTAGAATCACGATTTGTTAAAACAATCCTAGGAATATATACAATGTCGTAGCATGTGAACCGGTGATAATAATAGCTTCAATAACATGTTGTGCAAGATTTTGTACAATCAAGCGGTGTCGTTACGTGGTCGTTAGTCCGATTAATGTTTCTAAGAAGCATAATAGGAGAGCCAACTTTGAGAACTAACTTATGTTGGGGAAAATTGTTAATACATATTGTATTGAGGAAGTCAATTGGGTAGAACATGTTGGCTTCACTGTCTGCATCAGTCAAGCTAGCTATTGATTCACAACTAAGATACTCGCTAGCATTACCAGGAGCCATCGAAAGGATATAAGAATTTAATTCATCACCACCTCATTTGTCGATTGTTAAAATGGCTCGTTCACGTGAATGAGCAACGTCACGATAGTTTGGTCTAAAATATTCGTAGATAACCGAAACAATTGCAGCTACCTTATCACCATTAGTTCGAATAAGAAGGTCATCTGGAATTTCGATCCAAGTACTGTCACACTCACCTTGACGTGCATTAGCTGGCAACTTTCCATCTCCAAGATCTAGGATCCATTTACTAAATACCGATCGTCATTTTCTTGATCTATTTGTCTTTGCTTGATTAGTAATTCACATGTTGATTGTTAGTTCTAAAATCGTTCTGAGCCAAAGTGGCGAATTTATTATTGTAGCATTTATAATCTATGGTCGAGTCCCTCCTTCAATGACTAGTAGTATTTGTCTAAGATCACCTCCTAGTACAACCACTTTACCACAGAAGGATACATGCAATAGAAGGGTCGCTAGCGAGATAAAAGGTCACGAAGCTCTATCTAAAACCTCAAAACATTTTCTATGTGTCATCCAAGCTTCGTCCCAAATAACCAAAGAATTTTCATTAATAAGATCGGCAAGCATCGTACCTCACCTGATGTCATAGATAGCGTTCTCGTTTACCTCAATAGGTATTTTGAAGCGTGAATGAGCGGTTCGCCTTCCTGGTAAGAGAAGAGCTGCAACACTTGAAGATGACATAGTCAAGAAAATTTTATTTTGTGTTCTTAAAAAGGATACAATCGTGTTCCAAAGAAAAAATTTCGATCCACCGTAGCCGATACAAAGAAAAACACGGTAAGCCACTAAGGACACAACTAATAATGGATGTATAGGCGGCTACGATAGCTATTAAGTTCACCAAACAAAGAAGCGGCTTCATGTGCAAGATGAGTGGCATCATAGGACAACTCTTCATGAATAAGTATGTTATCATAAAATTTTTGTGCTAGAGGTTACATTTGGCGATTATGGTTACATTTGGCGATTATAGTTAGCTATGTTTGATCCATTTACATTGAAGACGTTCTCAAGTTCTTCAAGAAGCATGTTCTTAAGAGATGTTATAGGCACTACATAAGTAGGGTTTTGCAAAGCAATCCTGACACGGTACTACAAATCGTCAGCAAGATCATTCTAGCACTTATCAAATAATTTTTTTCATCTTTAACATGGCAGAACATAAGAACAATAATGAAAAGTTGCCTAAGCTATGGTTTGTTGGCTGAACATAAAGCCTCATCAAACGCGTGGTACCACTCATTATCGTCACCAAGTAACCGTCATGCAGCACATGCTTGTTTGAAAGTGATACAGGGTGGCTCGATCTTCTCGAGTAGAACTCTGGATAAATAATGCTTGATGATGAACAACGCTCAGTTGTACACCACATGCCAGTGCATGGACTTGCAACTCTATAGATATTCGCCAACATGCACCGGGATGATCGCCACTAGACCAGAGCGAGAGATCACCAAGCCCTCAATTCCCAAATGAAAAAGCAAACTTGACCTTGATTTCTTTGAGCGAACAATGGATCACCTAATTCTCTCTCAGAAATCCTCGCATGAACTCTGGTATAAAAGAAACAAGCAATAAAAGGTTACAACCCATCACATGGATTCGGTCCAGTGCATGGCGCAGAACCATATCCACATCACGTAGGGTTGATTTCTCCTGCCTTGTACGCATCAACACCTTCCATATCATTTTCTCCCTGCCTTGTACGCATCAACACATTCCTTTTGGGGACTTCAAAGCTGGCTTCAGCCATGCCAAAGGCAGTGTGTCATCACCTTGAGCCAATAAATTCGGAAGAACCAAAGTCGTAGCTTCCCGGTTAGCAACGTGAAGTGGATGCATAGGACTCGGGGCAGCACCAAGCCTGTCTCCCACGCCTTCTTGTGCTTGTGCTTGAATCGCCAATAGGCAAAGTGGCGCTGAGTCCTGTACCACTTGCATGACTCTCGTCTCTTTCCTCAAACCTGATAACAAGTAAAGTACAAGCATTAGGTAGTATAAAACGCTCGCTAGAATTAATAACATGCTCTTTAAGAAACAAGGTCACCTGATCATGCATCCTCTTAGCTCGAGCTCGAGTGATAGGACCAGGAGGCAAGTCTATTATAACATCGTCATCATGTGCTTGTGTAGGAGGAGAAAAAGAAGATGGAGTGATAAGGATGCCCTCATCAGAAAGTGTCAAAAATCTTGTTGATGTATGTCCTTACATCGACATAGCATGTAGCACATCTAACAATCATGAGAAGCATTCTTAGATAATAGAACTCATCGTTCGAAGAATGAACGTAATAGATACGACCTCTCTTTCGACGCTCCCATGACCTAGAACTGATATCCCATGACCATTTAGTTGGAAACTCATAATAAGTCAACGATCGAGCACGTGAATTCCTTTGATTAGCTACAAACCACTTAGTAAGCATTATGCATTTAATAAAATTGTTAGACACAACGTTGGCTAGAATCGACGTTCAGCGGAACTAAATGAAACTCGTGCCAAGCATATGAACCAGGATCTACTCTACAGTAGGGATCTAGCTATGGATGTCATAACCGTATATCCTCCAAAGTGTGTCTAGCTCACATATATACCGGCATTCTAGATATTCTTTTATCTCATCTATAAAAGGAGCATTATCATCACCATCACCATGAACGGTTGAACGAATCTTTTTGAAAAACATTTTTGATCGGTCAGGTCCTTTAGTGACATATTTAAATAAGTACTTAACAACCTTTGTTTTGTTGCACCATTCCACATTTATATGTGCTTGATATTTTTTAAGGAGAGGCATGTTGTAAGGGACAACCCATCTATTGTCAAGCAGACATCCGTTTTTAACGATATAACGGTTATTATCAGAGCGTCTATAGATAGGAAAGCCATTAGCATCGATAGTGGTCTCATGCTGGAATTTTTTTGGGTAATGTTTAGAGCAAACATCGTTCTTCATAAAAACACATCTTTGATTAAGATTTTCACACAGGCCATGCATCATCAATTCACTAACTAAAGCGTAACCTAGAGGATCTGACACAGGATCTAGAATTTCAGCACTTATGAAAGAATCAATAAGAGCTGGGCTAACTTTCCTATTGTCTCCCACCAACTACGCAAGGATATGTGCATGTGGTAAACCTCATTTCTGGAACTCGACAGTATGTAGAACTGCAAAGGTAAAAAGAATGCCTACATGACGAATATAACACCAAAAAGGGAAAGAATGAAACATAAAAGGACGATAATAGCAAAGGTAGCGGGAACTGCTTACGAGCTTTAATGGGTCCAAACGCACATCCATCTGTTATGTCACTAAGATATTCATTCAGCTTCATGTTATAGAGTCTAATAGCGATGTCAAGTCTGTCCGTCGATCTTTGGCCAGGCTCAGATAGTAGAGCTTCATTTATTTCAGGCCATTTAGGATTGCATATAAAAGTCATAAATGGGTCAAGTGGACCATGAACACGATAGATCGCTATCGCATCTTGGTAATTCTCTTGCATGTACCGGTGACCGCCAGTAAAGCTTGAAGGTAAGACATTTTTCTTGCCTATAGTATTGCCGTCTAAGCAACTAGAGCTAACATCATCTATGATACCCTGATAATGCCCTGCTCTAAATTGGTCCTGGCTTCTCATAATGAACGTTAACCTACACTCGTGAATGCATGCTTGAGCATCGACCTTAATCTGGGCGGACAACATGCCACAACATAAATATGGATTGTAGTCATCTTTTCTGTAGTGGCAGAAGTAACAGTAATAGTCCTACATAGTCATCTTTATACGGGTGTTTGGATGATCTAGGTCAATACCACTATAAGGAACACCTAATTGGAATCCATGATCACCATATGGAAAACGAAGAGGTTATTGTAACACCATAAAAGCAGGATGCAAAGACGAAATTTGGCGCAAGCCAGACGATCTGTCATTCACAACTCACTACTACATACAGCCTCATCACAGACGGTTTGGAACCGTCATCACAGACGGTTTTTGAACCGTTTGAGTTTGTACATCTGTGATAACGTTGGTTATCACAGACGGTTCAAAAACTATCTGTGATACGGCATAACACAAACGGTTTTTTGTTGAAACCGTCTGCGAAGGCATAGTATCACAGACGTTTTCCATTAAAAACCGTCTGTGATACGTAGCATATCACAGACGGTTCTATTTACAAAACTTGAACCAAGGCTGGATCATGACCTTAAGAACCTATCCCAACCAAAAATCTTGAAAGAACTTAAGAGAATTAGGACATTTTGGTTCGTGAAGCTCTACTGCACCAAAACTAGGTCAAAACTTTAAAATGAGCTAACTCTCAATCCAAAGCTCCAAATCACTTGAAATTTGGTATGCTCCCTCTCTAGGATGTCAGGAACCTATTACAATCAACGATCAAGAAAATCGTTGCCAAAGTTCGATACTTTCTTGCTTGAAGGAAAGTTGCACAAAAAGCAGGCAAAAAACAAACATAGTAAATATGACTTGCTCGTGGATGGATGATGGCCAAAATAACTCTAGATGTGTTCCCACATATCACAGAAAGCAAGAACACCAAACATATCAAGGCAAAATAGATGGATCAAGAAATCACTTGGAGATGCCAAAAAGAGCAAAAACTGGGTTTCTTCATGAACTTGTTGTGAAAGTGCCTAGATGGGTGGAGATTGATTTTCAGAGGTTATCTCCATCTCTTACACTTCCTTGGCACAACAAGATCAAGAAGGGAAGAGAGAGAGGAGGAAAACCAACCAAATCAAGAGCAAATCAATCAACACAAAAGAGATTTATGGAAATAAACAAAGATTGATGTATTGCTACTTGAGGATGAAGGTTTTACAGCCACTCCACTTGGAGGACAAGAGAGCACACTATAGTACTCAACTTCTCTCAAACCCTAACTCTAGAACTCATGAACACTTGATCTCAAGAGAGGATGGTTGGATGGATGACCACATCCAACCCTTAGTGGATACTATCCACTTAGCACAATGGGAGAAACCCGATAACCCCCACACACACGGGTTTTAACTCACACTCTACTCTTATGCACGTTTTTCCAAGCGCATAAACCCGAATCCGCTAAGTCCTTAACCTTGATCCAACTTGATCATACCAGCTTCTCTATGACCTAAACCGTCTTCCCAAACGCCGCTCAAGAGCTGCGGTTTTCTTCTGAAGTAGTTTCCAGTATTTTGGTCAAACTACCAAAATACTCTTCCTTAACCCGATATTCTCCATCCATTGCAAGCAATCGCCATGCTTGCCACGTGTAGATGCACCACTGGCTTGCCACGCGTCAGCAAGTCTCTCCCGTTCGGTTCCACTAGACCACGCCTCACTTGGACCGACCAAGCCACATGGTGCAATCCCACCGTTTGAACTTCCCTTCAATATTTTCCACCTTTCACGTGCCATGCTTGAGCTCACCACCTCACCTAGCATCCTCGATCATTCTGGGCCTCGACTCCTGACCGTGGTTGACTCCAAGCAACCCTACACATCCAAAGACAAAGAAATTATTTTCGGCCACATGGTTCTTCACAACTTGACCCACGTTAGCAGTAACATGTCTCATGGCAACCTATAAATTCTGATAGATTTGCAAATCAATTTTTGGACATTCTCAAATTGCAATGATTCATTACAACATAATTGAGGACACTCGCATGGTCCTCCAAGGTGCGTTTGGTTGGTGGGGCGAGGTTGAATGGGATGGGATGAATGCGGGTAGGATGGGATCGTCCTATATAGGATGGTGCAGTCAATCTGTTTGGTTGGTTGTATGAGATGATCTGAGGTTTTATTTGGTTGGTTGTATAGGATGATTCGGATGGTTTAAGATGTTGTTTGGTTTGGTGGATGAAGTTGGATATGATAACCCTCTCACTAGAGGTGGTGAGTTCACCTCCTATCATTGTGAGAATTGAGTTTAGAAATTGATTTGAATTTAAATTCGAGTTTGAAAATAGTTTTGCAAACAATTAATTATTATATTTTTTGCCAAGACGAATTTGAGGCAAGGAATTTATTTTAACTTTCGAAATTTAACAATATTTAACGACATTTAACAATATTTAATGCCATTTAACGATATTTAACAACATTTAACGATATTTAACGATATTTAACAATATTTGACAACATTTGACGATAATTGACGACAGTTGACGACATTTGACGATAATTGACAACATTTAATGACATTTGACGATAATTGACAACATTGAACGATATTTGATGATAATTGACAACATTTGACGACTATACATGTTGAGACATCTAGAGTTACTTCATAGTCATTGTAAACTACTTCTGAGCAAGTTTCACTGATCCTCTAGATATCAAGTACACCTTACCAACCTCAATTATAGGTCATAAAACTGATCAAGCACCGAATTGAATCCATGCATGACTTTTTGGAAACTTTTGCATATTTTATTGCACTTAGAAAATCTCAAATAAAGTTTAAACCTACTACTTAATTATAAGTTCCAAAAGAAAACAAGAACAAAAACTCTTGTTCATCTTCTGGAAATAATTTATTGAAATACTATAATAATTATCATGTATTAATATAATTTTATTCCTATTTTTAAAGCGTTGGTCAAACCCTTTTGTTTCAAACTCAAATGAAAGACCTATTCTAAGTTTGAATTTAAATTATTCAAATAAATCTTGAAAAGTGAAGTTTAAGATTTTAATTGAGTCCTAGGATGCCCCAGGAACCCCTCTGATTTATTTTAAAATTTTAGGAATTTTATTTCTATTTTTAAAGCCTTGGTCAAACCCTTTTGTTTCTTGGTCAACTGTTTTCAAAACTTGGACTAGCACTGTTGGCTCGATCGCACCCTGGCTCGAGCCCGACGCACCAACTTGGCTCCACCCAACCGCCTAAACGAACTCGCACGCGGACCATCGGATCATGATCGAAAGGCCCAAAAGGAGTGGGCGTTCGGACCGTCCGAGCAAGACCGCGACGCGAGCCTACGATCAAAAATGAAGCGGCCAGATCGTTGGGCCGTTCGGACGATCGAGCAAGACAATAGATGTGATCTTGTTCGATCGCATCGATGTCCCAAAAGCGGTAGCGATGAGGTGGTGCGAACCAAACTCGGTCTGTGCGATGGGGTTGGGTTGGACCAAGTCGAACGAGTCCGATCGGTTTGGAGTTTGGGTTAGGGTTTAAAGGGTTTTGACCGAAAAGGCAAAAAGTTTGGTGGCCGATTTAAAATAGAAGAAAATTTTGAAAATTTCTAAATTTTTGAGGAGGTTCGAGAATCAACTAGGTCTTAGGAAAAATATTTTTAAGCATGTTTCATACTAAAATTTGTCGAGAAATAAATTATTTTCAAAAGCTGAATTAGTGAAAAGGTTTAAATTTTGGTGAGATCAAAATAATTTCTAAAAAATTGTTAATAATAATAATAATTCAAGATAAATAATCTAGTATTTGAATAAATTATTTTTGACAACTTTTACTCACATAAATATTCTAGATTCAAATAAAAGATGGAAAACAAGTTAAAATTTGAAATTTCGGGCAAACTTTATTACAATCAAACAAAGGTTTTACAATAACACATAATTTGGGCTGTACTTTTTGTACTAAAATATACCAATAGTAGTCTTGTTTTGTTGATTAAATGACAAAGAACACAACGGTTCAATCGGATTACAAATCGGATACTCGGTTTAGGAAATATGGTCATTTGAAGCTTGTAAATTAGATTGCCACGTCACCTTTTTAATTCTACATGTTCTGTTTGAAGCAATGGTGTGGCGTGGGAGAGAGAGAGAGAGTGAGCGGCGTAGTTCGGGCTTTTTGGTGAACAGGATGATGATACAACATATTAAGAAAATATTCTCATTTCTGAAACCATCAAATCCTGAATGGTTTAGTACCATCCACCTAACCAAATGACCAAATATACTTATTTCCCAAATGGGATGGTCCCATCTGCACAGTATTACTGTTGATTATCGGTCAAATGTGCATCTATCTCACGGCATTTTCAACCACGGATTATCACCTGTCACATTCAGACCAAATGTGGCTGTGGTTTTTTGAAGTGAAAAAAGTAATGTCATTCAAATTCACTGTCAGTTAAAAAATTTCTGACCTATCTGACCAGGATGACCATTATAGTCCGCAAATATTAAATGAGTGACATAATGCAAAAATAATAATTTATTTTTGAGGTTTTTATTTTTCAAATTGGATCCACTCCTCGTACACACACTCCAAGGTCCAAGGCAAAGATTTTCAATAATGGAGCTTACAATCTTGGTTTAGGTTCATTTGAAACTCGGGAATTTCGTAGGATATTTACAGGAACTATATACCGTTTTTCTGCGAAATTCTTATGAAGCCTACTTAGAAGCCTGTCCAGTGTCCACATGCGAATGTGGTGACCGTTCACCACGTAGCCGCCTCAGTTCTCGTAATTTTTAAGAGCCGAAGCCAGTTTCTGTCTCTGAGCTTGAAGTTGGTCACTTCACTCACTAACAAGTAACATCATCTCTGCACATTTTTGTTGTAAAATTAGCAATTTTAGTAAATATTTAGAAATAATTCAAACAGTAATTATTGACAATTAAAGCTTATTTCCAATAGCATATAAATGAGAATAAACATATAAACATGTAATATCTTCATGTCAATTAAACAAGATAACATGCTTATAGGATAGGACCGAAAACAAATAAAATCAGCATAATTCTCATATTTAAATGTTTAGAATTGCTCTTAGATATTGGAGCTCTTAGATATTGGACTGACACAAGATTAAATCTTGGCCTCCTCGTCATATTTGTCTATACTATTCACTAATTAGATATGGCAACAATAAATCGACTTTGAGCTCAAATTAATGTTTTACTAATATGGCAAGAATTATCTCATAAACAACAATTTATACTTTCACCAACAGAGGATTGATTTTGTCCCAACATTTCCTCTCACCCACAAATTGGGCCCCACATCCTTTTATTTCTTTTTCCTTTTTCTTCTTTTCTCTAATTGAGAATTTACCAAATAGCCCTCAAAATACAACAATTTTTCTTGTGCTTGGATTGGGAACTCTATGCATTGCAACCAATCAGTAGATAGTCGTGGACACTAGACAGATATTTTCTGAGAAAATGTTTCACACTCGCGTTGCACAAGTCTGTTTCAGGTGATCGTTGCGTGGCTATTGTAGCCAGAGGCGGACTCATGATTTATCGAATGTGTGTTCAGAGTTAATAACATATTTTTCAATGAAAAAAATTAAAGGTTCACATTAGCAAATAACAAAGTACAAATTTTTTGTATTAGAGATAACACCACAAAAATTTAGAGAAATTACAAAATATATTTTTAAATTTTTTTTGTTGAATTGGGAATTTAGGATTTGAGACCGAGGAATGGGGATACACATATACTGTTATCGACGTGTGCGGCCTACCTCACTGGCCCCAACGGCCCGGCTAGGTCTCACTCAATGACTGTTTTCTTGGCACTTGCTTCCTTACTCCTACCTTCTATCTAACGTGGTGTCGCCGAGGTCAAGTCGAGACCCCAAGCTCGCCTCGTCTTCTCGCTTGGCACCAAATCGCATTGCCTCGTGGACTCATGTCTTTGAAAACTATTGAGTTGGTGGGTTGAGCAGCACTAATTGAGACAGATTGGAGAGAGGTGTGAAGTGAGCTCTTTTGGGTATAAATGTAAAGTACTTGATCTAATTATCAATATATATGCCTAATATATCTACTAAATATAAAGTATTTTGAAAAAAATGGGCATTCAAGTGAACACCCATGACCTTATTGGGCCCGCCCATGAAACAGTAATAAGAATGCCTGCCACTGTCTGCTCCTCGTGCGCGCACTCTCCAAATCCAGAGTCCCAAGGCCCAAGACTTGCACTAATAATGGAGCTGCTCACACCAACACAGTCCATGGCCATGGCCATGGTCACCATCTTTGTTGTCCTCATCCTCAGCTCCATCGTCTCCCCGCGCGGCCGCCAGAGGGCGCTGAACCTACCGCCAGGCCCGCGGGGTTGGCCGGTGCTAGGCAGCCTCGGCGCCCTGGCGGGCACGCTCCCGCCGCACCGCGCGCTGGCCGCGCTGGCCGCGCGCCACGGCCCGCTCATGCACCTCCGCCTCGGCTCCTTCCACGCCGTCGTCGCCTCCTCCGCCGAGACGGCCCGGCTCGTGCTCAAGACCCACGACCTCGCATTCGCCGATCGCCCACGCACCGCCGCCGGCGAGCACGCCGCGTACGGCTACCGAGGCATCGTGCACACTCCGTACGGCGCCTACTGGCGCATGGCGCGCAAGCTCTGCGCCACCGAACTCTTCTCGGCGCGCCGCGTCGACTCTTACGAGCACATCCGCGCGCAGGAGATGCGCGCGCTCGCGCAAGGCCTCTTCGAGCCTCGCGGCCGCGCCGTCGCGGTCAGGGAGCACCTGGCGAACGCCACGCTGCGGAACATCCTCCGCATGTCGGTCGGGGAGAAGTGGTCGAGCTGCTACGGCAGCGCCGACGGCGAGGAGTTCCGGCGCACGCTGGACGAGGCGTTCGCGGTGACTGGCGCGGTGAGCAACGTCGGTGAGTGGGTCCCATGGCTGGGCTGGCTCGACGTGCAGGGCTGCGTCCGGAGGATGAAGCGGCTGAGCAAGGTGTACGACAGGTTCCTTGAGCAGATCCTCGACGAGCACGAGGAGAGGCGGCGCCGCGAGGCTGCGTTCGCTGGGACTGGCGAGTGCGCGGCGAGGACCTGGTCGACGTGCTTCTGCAGCTCGCCGAGGAGAAAGACGGGCCGGAGTCGGAGGCCAGGCTCACGCGCGACGGAGTCAAGGCCTTCGTCCAGGACATCATAGCCGGCGGCACAGAGAGCTCCGCGGTGACCATGGAGTGGGCCATGTCGGAGCTCCTGCGGCGTCCGGACGCCCTCGCCGCCGCCACCGACGAGCTGGACCGCGTGGTCGGCCGCGACCGATGGGTCACGGGCACGACCTGCCACACCTCCCTACATCGACGCCGTGGTGAAGGAGACGATGCGGCTGCACCCGGTGGGGCCGCTCCTCGTCCCGCACCTGGCCCGGGAGGACACGATGGTCGCCGGGTACGACGTCCCCGCGGGCGCGCGCGTGCTGGTGAACGTGTGGGCCATCGCGCGCGACCCGGCGTCGTGGCCTGACCAGCCCCAGGAGTTCCGACCGGAGCGGTTCGCCCGCATAAGCGCCGTCGACGTGCGCGGGCAGCACTTCGAGCTGCTCCCGTTCGGCGCCGGGCGGCGGATGTGCCCGGCGTACAACCTGGCAATGAAGGTGGTGGCGGGCGGCTTGGCGAACCTGCTGCACGGGTTCGCGTGGCGGCTTCGGACGGGGTCTCGCCGGTGGACGTGAGCATGGAGGAGCTGGTCGGGCTGTCGACGCGACGGAAGGTGCCGCTCGTCGCCGTCGCCGAGCCCAGGCTGCCGGCCCATCTCTACGCACCAAAGTCGGCTGATTGAAATGTCCAAAACAACTTACATTTGGAATGGAATCGAAGGGAGTAAATAATAAGGAGCAACTATCGCTCGGGTGTATTCCTCCGTATATATTTCAATTAACATAGAAAGCCAAAAAAAAACCGAATTTATATTGTACTTCCTAGTAATTTTCACAACATAATCCCCTCTATTTAAGCGGTAAGTGGATGAATACGAAATTATTCATCCTTGTATAAACTAGTTGTTCCAGAAACGGGGGAAAGGAGAAACTTGATGAATATATGTGTTTATCAAGGAGGATGCCCTGAGTAGTAGAAGATACACCAGAGGTCCAGAGCAATGCGACAGCACTACGTACAGCTCGGAGAGCTAACCGGCTGTTGCTACGCTGAAATTGCAGAGATGCGTCGTCTCGTCGTCGCTACGTCATGTATAATGAATTTACATTAGCTGTTTATAAACACTGTCACATAAGATTTAAGTTAGTGTGAATGAAAGAGAATAAAAAGGGAGAAATATGTTGTCTATAATCCTATAGCCGATTGTATCACTAGAACCAAAGAGACTATCCATGAAAGTATTAAAAGATTGTGTAATCGATAACGATAAGTAAAATAACAATTGAGCTGTCTTTAATACTATCTATAAGTAATATAGATAGTTGTTATAGGCAATGAGTTATCTATCACGATTGTACATATCTTGACATGTACGATTTAATACTATCTACAAGTGATATTGAGAGTTGTTATAGATAGCAGCTGTCTGTATGATTGTATATGTCACCTGCAGGCAACACTAAAGATAGCTCATACAATGGGTTGTGGTGATTAAGTCGGCTATAGGATTGTAGACAACACACAATCTTTTAATGATTTTCTTGGCTCTAGTGCTACAGTCGACTACAGGATTATAGACAGCACATTTCTCTCTTTTTATTCTCTTTCATCCACATCAGCTTAGATTTTACTGGAGTATAAGCATCTTTTAATTTGAGTAGTTTCAGGCGTTTACGCCGAAATCGCTAGTGAAGCACATGGCATCGCCACGGGACATCACTGTCGGTTCGCCTCAAGCGACCTTAGGGCCCTGAGTTACGACTATTAGCAATGCGATGTCACCCTGAGCCCAATTTGAGCTTCAAATCCTACTGTTTTTAATCATTTAGTTAATAAACTAACAAATCTATGACATGTGGGACCGCCATAGATTTTATAAATAAAATCATGAAATAAAAATAAGTCACTGACAAGTAGGGTCCATATGTAAGTTAATAAAATCCAAAAAAAATAAAAAAAAAAGACACCTTTGGTTAAAAGAAAAATACGCTTTCTTTGTTGGAAAGCATAATTAAGCCTCAGAAAATACGCTTATTTATTTCCAGGGTTTTTAATACGAACCGTGTGATGGACCAAAGTTGGATGTCCGTTGAGAACCGTGTGAGTGAAGAGTACATTAATGGCGTGTCTGCTTTTACAAGAGTTGTCGAGGAGGATATGTTGAATAAGGGGTGGAATATATGTCTTGTCCATGCATTGATTGCGAGAATCTAAAAATGTTTAGAACCGAGCGCAGATCGAAGCACACTTGATTGAAGGGGTTTCAAAAGGGTTATACACGTTGAACGATCACGGTGAAGAGCATATTATATAAGAAGTCAATGATATGCCCTTTGGATGATGTCGATTGTGGTTCCAATTGGATAGATCGCACGATGATGACAATCTAGATCGGATGCTTAGCGATGCGAAAGAACTGTGATGAGAGGGAGTATGTTAAATCTGGCGCTTGATGGAGGACTCGGAGAAACCTTTGTTCCCGAGTTGCAAGCGGAATACACAAGGTTGTCATCCGTGCTTGGCGCTAAAATTGAAGGCAAGCAGCGGTTGATCCGACAAGAGTTTCACGAGGTCATTAGGTCTCTTAGCAGACATGCTTAGGAGGGAAACGAGTTACCAAAACCATCTACAAAGCCAAGAAGGTTCTTTGTCCATTGGGAATGGAAGTAGAAAAAATACATGCATGTCACGAATGACTATATCCTCTACCGTAACGAGTATACAAACATGCACGTATGTCCGATGTGCAGCGCATCCGATACAAACGTAGAATCAATCGGATGACGACGAGGGAATCGAGGTGAAGAAAGGACCTTCCGCTAAGGTGGCGTGGTATCTTCTGTAATTCCCGTTTGAAGCGGTTTTTGCGAACCCAAAGAATACAAAAGCGCTGCATTGGCACTCGAGGAGCGTAAAATGACGAAAGCTAAGACACCTGCTGATTCCGCCCGGTGAAGAAACATCGATAGGAGGTTTGCGACTTGGTCGCGGGCCGAGGAATATAAGGTTTGGATTGAGTACAGATGGAGCGAATCCTTTCGGTAATATGAGCAATGACATAGCACTTGGCCCGTGGCGCTCTATATCTACAACCTTCCTCCTTGGTTGTGTATGAAGCGGAAGTATATTTTCTTTGTAGATACTTATCCAAGGGCGAAGCAATCTGGGAATGATATTGATGTATACCTAGCACCATTGATGGAAGATCTAAAAATACTATGGATTGAAGGGGTGCAGTATGGGATGCGTACAAGCGAGAGAACTTCACTTTACGTTCCTTGTTGTTACGCACCATAAATGATTATCTTGCCCTTACTAACTTTGTCGGGCAAGAGTACAAAAGGTCCAAAGCACATGCTCCTTTGCTTAGATGATACCGAGAGTGTGTGGTTTGAATCACTCGTGCAAAACCATGTACATGCGTCATAGTAGGTTCCTTCGGAGGACTCACCTATACCTGAGATGAAGAAACAATTAGACGGAGAGAAGGAGGATAGTTCACAATTTTAATTACTATTTTTAAGCAACCAGTCAATCTAAGAAAAATCAAAAGTCAAACACCACATTAGAAACTTAAAATAATTTTAGAACTTGTAAAACCCTAGAAAAATTAATTAATGGATTAACTAATGTCAGGGACCTTCCCTAAAATTTTCATCAATTTTGGAGCTAAGAATCTACCATCAAAAATTCATTTAAACCCCCAGCCTTTTCCGCAAAATCAAGGCTGTCACTATTCATTCGATTGAGCCTGAATGTTCGGACCGACCGAACGTTGGGCAGTTGGCTCAGCTCAACCCGCTCGTCTCCTTCTTCCTCTGACAAACCGGCCGCCCACAGTCATCCTCCTCCACGCGGCGCGCGAGCTCTGAAGCCGAGCGTGCGTTGTCCATCGTCGAAGCTTGCATCGTCACCATCGCCCTGCATGTGCGCCAGCTCGCCACAGCCCATGTGCATGTCCATGATGTCCCGAGCGCTTCACTGCCTTGAGCCCTCCACTGTCTCCTTGCCTATTAAACTTGCAACCTTCTTGCCCCGGGCCATCTCCTCCCTTCCCCATTTTCTTCTTCACCGAGAGACACAAAGACACATTGCCGGCCCCTTCGCCTCCATCCGTCGCCTCCGCCGCCGAGCTCTCCTCCCACCCTAGTCCAGCGAATGGCGCCGCCCCCTGGTGCTCCTGCACGGCTCCTCCTCTGGTTGGCCAGTGTCCAGCCCGGCTGCTCCCTGCGCTCGACCCGGCCCGGCCCCTATGGCTCCGCCGCCGCTGCCTTTTGGCCCATCCTCAGCACCGCGTCGGCTTCGTCTCCCTCGACTCAACCCGCGTCGCACCCAAGCGACCCGAGCCACCGCCGTCGCCTCTCGGTCTTCTGTCGCGGCAACCACATCGCCGCCGCCGCCATGAGTCCCGCCGAGATGCCCGCCTCCACCCCTCGAGGCCGCCTCGCTTCGTGCAGTTCTGATTTCATCGTGGTCGACCCTTCTTTGGTGTTCCCCTCGCCGTCGGCGTTCTTTGGCAACCGAGCCACTTGGCCTTGGTGTTTTGGCTTCTTTGTTCATCGGTTTGCAGCTCCGGTTTTGATTATCCATACTTTATGCTCTCCTCTGTGTGTATGGTATTGGGTCACATTTGAATTAGCAATCTGAAAGTTTAAATTGTTGAGAGTCTGATTGTAGCACTTATGTCGAGGAGAGTTTTTTGTTGTAGTGCACAAACATTAATCTAAAAATAGTAAGTTTTGTCTATAGGTTAATAACCTTGCTAATACAAGTAGTTAGGAATGTCCTTGGCTCATTTAGTCATTGAACTTTTATCTAACAACAGCAGTTGAATCTGAAAATCCATCAGAAGGTGAATTTCAGAATTCAACAGAGAGCAATCAATTCTGTTTGTTGAACTCTTGAGTTAGTAATTTATAAGTTTGAGTTTTTAGCACTTAAGATTCAGAGAATCTTGCTGGTAGGTTACATGAATAGTCTGAGAATTTAAAAGGGAGGCAAGTTTGGAATGCAATACTCATCTAACTATGAGATAGAATTAATTCAAAGGCCAAAGCATTTGGATTAGAAAATATAATTGTTATCTTTTAGCATCTAATCTATAAGAGTAAAATGAATCATGAGTCCAAAATCGAATTGTGGTTAGTAAAACAACATTTGACCTTATGCCATAATTTTAACTTCAGAAATTCATAACTAATTCAAATCAACTCCAAATCCAATGATTTTTGTTCCTAAATTTATCTAAAATCATTACCTACCTTTTCTTAGTTCTTAATTTTTGGAGACTTTTGGAATTTCGGTGTTTATTTGATGTTTTTGCTTTGTCGATTCTTTTCGTTAGATGATGATGATCCGGAGTGCAATTGAGAAGTTCGCGAGAATGTCCAGAGTACCAGCAAACAAAGGCAAGCAGTTTTCCATTGATGCATGTTGATCCTATTACCTTCAAAAACTATTATCTTGTTTTGCAATTGTATGTATGCATGCTTTATTTTGTCAAGTTACTTTTGTCGATTAGATGTAGCTAATCCTATTGCATGAATTCTCTTAAATTGTTCATCCCCTGCCACTAGCCTAAGTTAATAATTTCATTTGGTGAATTAGAACCCGGTGGATGTTATATGGTCTATTTATGTTTAATCGGTGTTATGCTTAGCAATGCTTAGCTACGGTAGAATTAGGCGGTTATCGACTTATTCGATAACTTTGATCACACAAATCATTTTATTACACTATGTCCAATTACCTTGTGCTATATTACTTTGAAAACTAAAAGTGTAAATAAAATATTTTAAACTTGGGCGATTGGTTGGATGGTGTGCTATTGGGTGTGTGCTTGATGCGAGTCAACAGGACCGAGTTACTTGTGTCAGCGATCCAAGCGTTTTTGCGTGCATTCCACATGGGGGTATTGGGAACCCTCTTGACTCGGTACTTTGGGAGGAGTTAATTGATGAGTCGCTGGTGGTAGATGTTAGGAGAAAAATGTTCTATTGTTCTATTGTTATTGGGCATGTCTTGGGATGGGTTCCAATTTAGGTTCCTCGCCGAGGAGCATTGACGATTCTTGAGGCTAGGCCGATGTGTCCGACACAACATGTGGGTCCTCCGTGGGAGCCCGGATGGGCGGTTCATGGAAGGATTAACCCCATCGTGCGACTCTTAATTAATTCATTCCATTGGAAAGCGTCTCGTAGGACTTAGCCTTGCCGGTATACCTTAGGAATTGTGCTCTATTGCATGGCGAAAAGGCGGTCTAGCGTGTGGGTACAGTTGTACACCCCTGCAGGGTATAAACTATTCGAATAGCCTCGTCCTAGGTTATAGACATGCTTGGCTAGGTCTTGCAAGAATTAGACTCAACATTTTGAAAATTTAAACTTAAAACTTGTTCGGGCGGCATTGAGAATGGTCTGATGCTATGTTTGTGAGCTGCGGGGCAGCCACCTATTGTTGTTAGATGTTGTCTAATATTTACTTAATCGCTGTTATTTAAAGTATTAAAAATGTTTGCTCACTTGCCATTTGAATCTACTACATTGTATTTAAATTGAAATATTGCTTTGTGCTAAAAATGAACCCTATAGCTTTCTCCTTTGATTCAGCTTGTATGTAGCTATGTATAGGTTTGTTATACGTAAGCCATGCGGAGTACATTCGTGTACTCACTATTTGCTTTTATTTACTAATCTAGACAGCAGGTATTGAGATCGAACCAGGTAAGGAAAAATTGTGCAGGAACGTCGATTTGCTATGGTTTGAACCCAGTCGGTTGCCCTGTGGGTTATGGCAAGCCATTGGGACTTTATTAATGGTTAATTCATGATTTTATTTCAGTTTATTTACTGATTTCCGCTGCGTACTTGATATTTATCTTGTTATTTGGCCGGTCAGCTCTTTTGTACGAAACTGAACCTTGTAAGTTTAATATGTTGTAAATTATGAAGTTTTGATATTGTAAGAACTTGTGTATGAATTGATATTGATGTTTGTGATGGTGTATGTGTACCGCTCACGGGAGGTACATAATACACCGGCGGCAGGATATTTAGTTTGTGATGCTAGAGTCAAGTGGATGGCTAAGCATTACGGGCTAAATCTACCGAAGTCTCACACTCGGCTTGCCCGATATCGGGTAAATCCCGATATGGAGGATCGGGACCATTGTCAAACCGTTTGAATGTCTCCGCCATTTTGCCGAGATCATCGATGAGCGCTGGCTGGTTAATGGGGGAGGTTATGTACCTGCTCACGGGGAAATCTCCTTTCCAAACCCCCAGACGAGGAGGTGTCCTAGCGCCTAGTAAGATATCGAACTACCTAGTTTGTAATTACTCCATAACTTCATAGGAAGTGAAATGACATGTCGGGCTATTGCAGATAACGATGAGTGCACAATCTTCCCAAGGCTCATTCCAGCGGAGCGAGGAGAGATATACTCTCTGCTGCCCTAGGAAACAATGAGTACCCGGTCGCACGACGAGACGCCGGTCTTTATGTTCCATGGAAAGATTGATTCGGCGGACTCCAAATCGCACGGAGTAGGAAGAGAGCCAAAACCGAAGCGCGATTTAAAACTACGAGAGGAGATTCGTGAATCCTCAAAGATGAGATCCATGAATCCCTCGGAGATGAGATCGATGATCACATCGAGTCTGACGAACCGGCAATTTGGAGAGCTTTGAGGAAAGGCTTAGGGAAGTTTAGTTGCAAGTCCCAAATCGGTTGCAAGCCCCTACCCCTCTTGTGCTAGAAGCCCCCAAACTTCCGAGTAGTGCGCAAGATCCAACCCTAACCCTACCACAATAGGCGATTTACAGATTTCTGTCGATGACATCGAGGTAATAATTATTATCTCTGGAATGCTTGATCCATTACGAAGTGCAAGCTCTAAGTGAGATATGCCTCTATTGCCCTATATGCTACTTAGGGCCAGGTGTATCCATGTAGTGTCGGGGCTTTGGTGTACGGTGTAAATCTAACGCCGGGTTTCGCAAAAGTGAATGTGAACGGCGTTAATGCCAATTTCAATGTCTGTCACGCATATTCCCCCCCCCAAACGATGAGGTCATGACTCTAGAGCAAGTTGTTGGAGTATTCATCCGGTGGCCCAAGAGGGACATCTGCCTGGAGCTACCTGCTCTGGTGTCAACTTCACGGGAATGTCCTGCAACGGTGTCAAGTCCACAGGAGCTAACGCTGCCGGAGCGACTGCCTTTGACGGCGGCAAGGGCCCAGGCATCGGATGCATCTACACTCGTGCTCATCGACTCTTGTGAAGTCGACCTCTACAAAGCGAGGCAAGGGCAAATCGAAGACGAGTCGACTCGCTCGATATCCCCTTCTTGCCGTTGGCGTAAAATTTATGCTAGACGAGCCGTTGGTCGAGATGTTAGATAGCCCTACCCTAGGATTTGCTTTGCGAGATTGCATACATGGTACATGGAACAGCCAACAAGACAGATGAATAACAATGCTCGGGTGTCACGTAAAGTTCAAGAAGGTTCATTTTAACCATGAGGTTCAAGATCGTGTCTTCACGGTGACCTTCGAGGATTTGGTGCTCTCTTCAACCTCGACTCTCGGCGCCTCACTCATGCGATCTTTGGACAACGTAAGTGTGTACAATCACAGTCAATGTTCATGTAATATCGATAAATGTTATATATAACTCCTTGCTTTTGTATATAGAAACATGTTTTTGGAAGCCGAATTAAGGAATTCACCAGATGTTTCCTTGACCCACTTAGTCTCCAAGCAAACCATCAAAGAGAATGCAAAATTTGTCGAGGATTGCATTATAGAGTTTTTGCTGGCTCACCGCAACAAGGAATTCATACTTTTGCCCTGCAACCAGGAGTAAGTGTTGCACTACTGGCTATACTTGTTGATTTGTACTTTATAAGCAACACGAACTTAGGTTTAATGACCATGGTGACATACCGGTGTAGGTTCCACTGGATTTTAATTGTAATTATACCAAAACGGAACACGGTAATATACCTAGATTCCCTACAGGGGGCCAAACACAGCTTCATAGTTGTCTAGCATTTAATCAACAGGTAAACACATTTCCTCCATAGAAACTCTATTGTAGTCTTTCCTTCCTTTGCAATGGCTAAGGCTAACTTCTTGGAATCACGTAGGTCGTTCGCCGTGTACTTTGCTAAAGGAGGGAAATCCAAGGGAAGGACGTTGCGACACGATCTAAAATTACCGGTACTCGCTAGCTAGTACACATTAATCCTATATAACACTTCGTAGTAATGCCTCTCGAACTAACCAATTCTATTTTTGCGGTGCCACTAGCGACCTTGACTGCAACCTCTGTGGATACTATGTTTGCCACAACATGCAACTACTCATCGATTCCGCGATAACCAATGATCCTCTGGTTTGTCAATCTTGAAACAATTATTTCATACTTACCCATTTATATAAACACGAATTTAATCTTCCTAGCGACAGGTTGCGAGTATCGCCGAAACTGCATTGGAATAGAGCCAGCTCATAAAAATTCGAGGATAGTTGCGGCATTCTTGAACAGTCAGGTCATGAATCCAGATGGGGTGTTCCACAATGTAGATTGAACTTGATTAGGATAAAATTGAACTTGAGGGTACATGTGTGTAAATGTACATGAATGGTTAATTTTAGTTAACTGATTTGTAAATTGGATGTGCTTGTTGTTATGAAATGAATCACTAATTGGATGTGCTTGTTTTTGAAATGAATGTGAATTGGATGTATACAACTTGTTGTGTTTCAACTTGTTCGAGAGGGCATGGCTAGCATTTCTGAGCCTAGCCAATAAGCGTAAATAGATTTAGCAATATAAAAGAATATCACAGATGGTTCCTTAGGACATACCCTCTGTGATGCATCATATATCATGCGGTTTGTAGATGAAACCATGTGATAGTAACCAGCATAAACGGTTTGTAGATTAAACCGTCTATGCTAATCGACTATCATAGACGGTTTCATCTACAAACCGTGTGTGATAGTCGATTATCACTGAGCGGTTTTGAGTTAATAACTGTCTATGATAGTATGTATCACAGACGGTTCAAAAACGGTCTGTGATGATCTCATGTCATTACTGACCCATAAACTCAGATGGCTCATGAAACCGTCTGTGATGACGTTTTTGAACCGTCTGTGAAGACCTTTTCTGTAGTAGTGGTTCTCTTGACAAGGCAATGGACTAGCTCTAATTACACTTGGTGTACTGATTGCTATGCTAATACTTCAGATCAAAACTCAATCGTCTATTGATCTTCTGAATTGGATTGTCTTCTGCCACTTGTGTTCTCCTTTCAATAGTCGACGAAGTGGTGACAGTTACTTCTTAAAGAGACGTCTGTTGGAAGTGTTGCGACTGGTCAGAGCGAGGCAGCAGTTGGTAAAATATCATCCGTTCGACAGTTGTGTGCTTGTGAGACACTCAACCATATGGTGGTTGTTATCATTATCTTAGGACCATGAAATGTCGTGTGATATGGAGCAAATATAGTATGTGTTCCAATTATCAAACGGTAAGAAATATACTTGGAGTTAGATCCAGATGTTAGTTCATTATTTCTACGAGCAGTCATCTGGTCGAGAACTAGGTATAGGACCTTATCCGATCAGGGTTCCCATTATATAGCCTCTGGAATCCTTACGACCACAAGGGTTGTTAGCCTTAGGGGTTACGACCACGAAGATATATGGTCTTTTAGTTATCTATTAAAGTAACACATAGAGATTTTCATCCTCGCCAGCTAGCCCCCAAACTTTAAATGAATTGGTCATGTGAACACTTTCTCCTAACGGTCAGATCGGCAAACCTCATTTAATCCCATA
>JAYEVD010000250.1:0-60985 GCA_036346405.1 Phyllostachys edulis
GCACCGAGTTTGAGATGAGTATGATGGGTGAGTTGACCTTCTTCCTTGGTTTCCAAATCAAGCGAGACTCGGGAGGTACATTTCTTCATCAAGGAAAGTACACTGTGACCTCTCAAGCGCTTGACATGAGTGATGGGAAGCGTATGCCGACTCCCATGGCTTCTGACCTATCTTGACCCGAGATGAGGATGGCGAGCGCTTGATCAAAAGGAGTTTCGAACATGATTGGTTCCCTCTTGTACCTCACGCCCGAGACCGGACATACATTTTTACGTGTGTTTGTGCGCTCGTTTCGAGCTTCTCCTCGCGTTTCTCACGCCAAAGGTGAAGCGCATCTTCGGTACCTGCGAGCTACCATTGACTATGGTATCGGTACTCTTCCTCATCTGTCTTTCCTTGAGAGCCCGGATGCGAGACTTTGTGGTATGGGATAGATAGGAAGACACTTGCACCTGCCAATTTCTTGGCACTTCTCTTGTTTCTGGTCTTCAAGGAAGCGATGCAGTGTTGCAGATCCACCGCAGAGGCCGAGTATGTTCTTTGCAGCCGATTCTTTGTAGTCAAGTGCTCTGGATGGCTTTTGACCTGCGGGACTTTGGGTTAGTTATCGGCAGTGTTCCACTTTTTGTGATAACGCCTGCGATTAACATTGCCAAGAACCCAGTCAACATTCGGACCAAGCACATCGATATTCGCTTCCACTTCCTTAGAGACCATGTAGAGAAGGCGATATAGTGCTCGGTTTGTGGAAGTGACCACCGGTTGGCGACATTTTCACCAAGCCATTGGATAGTTCGAGGTTTTGACTCTGAGGAGAGCTTGGGGTGGTTTGTCCTTATGGATTTGTAGTGAGGGAGCTTTGGGTTTCTTGCTTTACTATATTATTTATGCTCTTGCTCCTTCTTGTTGCATTGCATTTTGGGTGCATTTGGGATTAGTCCTCTAGCATAGATTAGAGTGCTTCTTTTGTCTAGTTGTTTAGATTTGCTCTTATCTTGTGATTCTAGGATCTTGCTTATTAGTTGTCTCTTCTCACTAGGTTGAGCTTACTCACTTCTTATAGGTTCTAGCAAGGGTTGGGCCACCCTTGGGTAGACAGAACGTGTTTGCTCCTTAGTGTGTTAGCAGGCGATTGATAGTCCTAGAGTCATATGGGGTAGATGAGAGTCGATCGAGCCATAGTATTCTCTATATCTTATCTATGCTTTAAGGACTGCCTGCATTTTATGTTTTCTTTGCGCCTTCTCGATTTATTGTTTTGGTTCAAGGGAGTTCTTTTGGGAGCTTACGGAGCTTAATTTTGACTTAACTCAACTTGAACTAAAAGTTGCATCTATTGTTGAGGGGCTGGATCTTACGCATTCTAGCATTACGCATTGTAATATAACTACATTGAGCCTTGATTATTATCCTGCTATGACATGTTTACAATGCTTTACACCTTGCCATGACTTGTGCTTATTTGCTAGATTTATCATGACTTCATATGTGTAGCCTAGCTTTTGCCATGATAAGATAATTAAAATTGCTCAACTTAAACTAAAACTTGTCATGTTAGCTTTTCGAGATTAGTCTTTCTTGAGCTATCCTTTTATGATTCATGCCATGTCAAATAAATTTGGGTAGAGTGATGAATCTATATTGAGCCTTAGATTGATTTGTTTTAGTCTCTTGATGATACATGAGTTAGTACAACTTGTTAAAAGGCAAAAGATCTCTTTTGTCGAAAAACCGACTTCACCAATTCTTCCCTATGAGGCGGCTTGTCATTGCACTTGACATGAACTTAGGGGAGTTTTGGATGACCTAGACTACCTTCTTAAGCTTCTCGCTTGAAGTAGTCGCATAAGGCTTGAGGTCTAGCACATGATAAAACAAAAATCTGGTTGTCAACAACCTTGAATTTCAAAGATCATATATCATTTGTGCTCAAATTTGCTTAAAGCTATCAAAAGAATCAAGTACTTAACCAATGTTTCAATCTTGAGCTTATAGCACTCTTTTTGGTCTCAATTTAAGCTTCTTAGTTCCGCTTAGCTTATTGACATGGCTGCATCATCCTTGGATATCTCTAGCGAGACTTTGCTCATTGATGACTTGACTTGCTCACATAATGTACCTCATTTTCAGATTGTCATCTATGTGTTCTAGCTAGCTTATACATATCTTGTCATGATCTAGATAGCCTTTTATTAAGTTATGGCTTGGTGTATTACATGTTGGTCATTATGGATAATTCTCATGGCTCAAAATGCTTAAATAAACAAACTTCAGCCATTTTCATCCTTTAACATGTCATATTCTCTCTTGAGCATTCTTGATGTGTTTATTGCCAAAAGGGGGAGAATAGAGAAGAAAAAGCAAGTTGGGATCATTTTAGAGCTTTGGAGAACAATTTGCTCTTTTAGTTGTTGCTCTAGTGTTCCTTCTGTCGACATGGTCAATTGTTTCACTCTTCTTCTTTGGACCATGTTGGATTCTTCAAACTCAAACTCAACTTTGCTCTTTTTCGGAGTTTGTCAATATACTCATCAAGGGGGAGATTGAGAGACCATGTGGAGGTCGTCCCGTGTGAGTGATGAGTAATTGACAAAGGTTTTAGGTCGATCGAGTTTGGTTTGTGTGGTCGGACTTTGTCGTTCTTGTGTTCACGCGTTTTGTGAAGTCAATCGTTTGTCGGGGATAATCGGAGCAGGCGTGTTATGGGCGATACTGACCATGAAGCGGTTATACCGATTAGTAAATGGCGGTTGAAGAATTCCAGAGAATTTGTTTCTCGTGTTACAGTCTTCATTGGAAATCGGAGCGGCCGCAGTATTGGGCGATCTGACCGAGTGCGGTTGATCCGTGGTAACATGCGGTTATCTGGATTGTATTGTGAGTTCGGCCATTTTGGTGTTTTGAGTTTTTGGATAGGTCATATCCAGGTGTGTTCATGCATATGTGTTGCATATTGCATGTTTGAGCTAACGTTGGGTCAAGTTGTGAAGAACTTGTTCCGGTTTCGTGTTTCTTATCGTGTGGTCTGCGGGGCGTCGAGCGGAGTCGTGGCGAGACACGATGGACTGGACTAAGCGCAGTGGCGCTGAGGTCGAAGCAGTCGGGGATGTGTCGAAGGCAGCGTGGACTCGAGGTGGTTGCAGGCGTCTTGAGACAAGGGCTTGAAGCTTCGGGAAGGTGCTGAAGGGGCGAATCGGGAAGTGCAAGGGCGCTGTGGCGGGCTCAGATTGGACTTAAGCGGGCGTGGGGAGGAGACAGTTAGCCAAGGCTATATAAAGGATTGGAGGGCTGCATGCCCTCTTGAGCACTTGAAAAGGAATTAGGTTTTGCTAGAGTCAAAAGAGTCTTTAGTGGGTGTTTTTGCTTTAGGCTTTAGTGGTTGAGAGTGTTGGTGGAGGCGGTGGGTGCTCCTGCTTGTTCCTTTGTAGCTCTCCCATGTGAGTTCTTGGCTTAGGGAGAGGAGAGGATGGATTGATGAACTTGTAATCATTCCTCTTGTTTTAATGTCCATGCGTATGGGGATGTATCTCTTTGTATTTCGCTCTTGATTCAATGAATGGAAATCTGAAGTTTTCTTCTATTAGTGCTCTCTGTTCTTCGTTCTCCTTTTTGTGATTTTTTTTTTGGGGCTTTCGTCAATTCGGGAGTTTTGCTTGGTTCTTCCTCTTGATCTTGCTTCTTTGGGACATGTGAGAACCTATCTAAGGTCATCTAGATCATCATCCACCCACGAGCAAGTCGTTAGATCAAGTTTTGTTTTTGCGGGTTTTGAACCCACCTTCGTTCAAATACAAAGGATAGGAACCTTGGCATGGATCTCTGAAATCGTTGCTTGAAATAGGTTCCTAATATCTTCAGGAAGGTGTGGTTCAATTTTGGTCAAGTTTGGCGCGTAGATCAAAAGTTACGTTGATTTTCGTTTTGAAACCCGAGAGATTTTTGCTGTTCGGGACAATCGGATGAACCGGGCTTAACATCGCGGTTGTCAGGATATGCGTACAACCGCCGCTTGTTCTAGCGGTTGTATGCCGGATCATGCCAGACAACCGGCCGTTTCTATGGTTGTCTGCGATTGTCTGATTTGTTCGAGAACTTCCTGTTTTTTGTTTCTTTGTTTGTGGGGGTGAGAGTGGATTCAACATAAGACTTCCTCTGTGCTTAATCTTTGATCTTCATAGCTCTCATAGCTATTGGAGTGATTTACAAGTTGAATCCATTCTTTGCGAAAAAGATTAGGTGCTCCTATTCACCCCCTCTAGTCGCCTTCAGGTCCTTCACGTCTTCTCCACGAGCGCCGCCCCCCTCGCCTCGTCCCCGCCGTGGCGGCGCACCTTCGTCTATGACCATCGGACCGCGCCACCCTTGGTGAGTTCGCTAGCTCCTTGCGATCCGTCTCAGTCGGCATTGAGCGAACTCACTGCTAGCCTGGTGGCGAGAAGTTCGCCCGGCTACGTGACGAGCAGCGCGTGTCGCGTTCGGACCATCACTGTTCACACATTAATTAACCAAATCTCGGTTTAATTAGCGCTAATGAATGATTAAGAAATTAATAGCTGTCGAAAGTACTTAATGCGTCACTTACATGTGGACCCCCTTGAACAGAAATTGAGGCATTTGTTTAAACCGGTCTGCACTTGAGTCAATTACATGTGGGCCCCAGGCCATTAGGGCACAGTCCAGCCCCGGTGAACTCGTGGACCGAGCTCTTGGCTTCTGGTCCATGAACTGTGCTTGTAAACCAAGTCTATGACTAGTGGGTCTCACCTGTCGGTTCTAACCAAAAATCAATTGGAAAATGAAAAGTGACACTGTGCACTGGCCCCACCTGTAAGTGACCTTGGCTAGATCCCTCTCGGTACAAAAAGTACTAAATGCTTATAGAAATTCCGAAATGATTAATTTATGCACTGAAAAATTGAATAAATTCTAAAATACATAACTAATTCATTCTAACTCCAAAAGCAGTGAAACCAATTTTGTTATTTTTAATTTTACATGAAATATATATGAAAATAGGTTTCAACCTTGTCACTATCACATAAAATATAGTTATTGGCGATTGATCCAAAACCCATTTATTTATACACTAGAAAATGCCTTTAACTTTAAAAATTCATAACTATTTCATCTTAACTCCAAAATAGATGAAACCAGTTTTGATAATTTTCATTTTAAGTGAAATTTATTTTGAAATAGGTTTAAAACATGTCTCTGTAGCAGTGAATATAATTTTGTAAAATGATCCTTAACTCTATTATTTTTACAATAGAAAAGGTCGATAACTTTAAAAATATATAACTAATTCATATGAACTCCAAATGAGATAAACTCAGTTATTTTGATCTTATAATTTTATCCTCTATTTATCTATGTCATCCTTGTATCCATCACTACTCTACAAATTTTGACCAAATAATTTAATTATATGAACAGTAACCAGTTGTATTTAAATTGCATTTTTTCGAAAACTGAGATTCAAACTGCTATAACTTTCACATACTAAATCCAAATGAAATGAATCTTTCACCTAAATTCATCTAAAATCATAATCTACCTACTGTATAAATTTCATGCATTTTTGAGTATTTTGAATTTTTGGCTTATTTGGTGTTAATTGCAATATCGTTTTTTCGATAGATATCTCGACGATACAAACATATTCATGAGTGTAAATTGATATTGAACAAGTGGTACAGCAAAGGTGCAAGCACCCTCCTCTTGATCATATTGCTCCTACTGATTTTAAAATGTTTTGTATGTGTTTTAATCTCTCAATTGCATGCTATTTTGAAAAGTATGTTCATGGGTAGAAGTAGTTAATTTCCTACTTACTGCATTGGCCCTCCTTTGAATGTTGATTACCCTTTTACCTTGAATGATTAAGGCTATATGTTATATGGGATTGTTTGCTAATTTGTAGAACGATGCTTAGCCATGCTAGTAGTTGTACCCGAAAGCGGTTGATGGAGCTAGTCCATTGGCCGATGGATCGAATCGAATCTTAATAAAATTTGAGGATTATATGGATTTGATTATGTTGAAATTGAGGAAAATGTCCAGATATTCGTATCTGAATATTATGAACTTGTTGATGGGTTGTTGTTGTGTGTTGGACTTGGACGGGTGATAGGGTGATGAAGGGGTGGTCCCGGAATCGCGTAGCCCCATCTGGGTATTTGAGGACCGGTCTGTGGTGTGATGAACCAAGTCTTACGTGCAACCACACGCCGGGATAATGGCGAAGGCTTGGCTTAATAATTTGCTGTGTGTTAGCTATCAGAACACAATCAGATTGACAATTGTTATTGTTATTGTTATTGTTTAATTGTTCTTTTGTCAATCTGGTGGGGCATGTATATTGTTCTCTTATGTGCTCTTAAGGGTCTCTTGTTGATAGGGACTTAATTACACAACGGGGTTCACCTGTAGTGCAGGCGCTTAGTCTGCTATGGGATTCTGATCCTCGGGTGGGTTGATAGTTAGGACATGACATTGTAACAGCCTCGTTATGATATCTCAGTCACACTCCTTCGGAAGAGTGCATGGTGAGAGTGGGAGGTATTCATATCGTGTGGGTAAAGCTATACACCCCTACAGAGTTAACTAAAATCTATTCGAATAGCCGTGTCCCCGGCTATGGACATCACTTGTGGGAAAGCATGCACAGTTAGCTTATGGGAAATTAAGTTTGGGTTATGGTTAAAAATGTTATGTCTTTATGTTAGTTTGTCCAGATCTGAAATGTTATCTCGAACGGGATGTTCGCTTGTTAATTTTGTTATGGAATTAATTGTGTCGCGAATGGGATGTTCGTGTGTTGATTATATTTGGAGATTATACTGTTGATGATCATTGCTTATTGTTATACAATGTTTTAAAAATGGCAATTTGAATCTATCTTTGTTTATCTAATTGCAAAACTTGCTTTATGTGAAAATTGACTAGTGTAGTAGCCTTCCTTTGATACTTACATGCATCCTTATTTTTCTTGAAAAGTCTCATGAGTACAACTTTGTACTTAAAATTGTCCATTTGTTCGGTGAGAAGTCATTCAAATTGGGTAAAGTACTTGAGACGCTATCTGACTTTAATCCCGCTTGGTTGCTTGTGGGATTGTGGGCATGCCAACTTGGTTATTTTTTTTTATTTTAAGTTTGTCTTCCGCCATGCATTTATCATTTGATAATTACTTTTGGCTGATTGGCCCTCTTATGCAAACTTGTACATTATGTTTCTATTCAATGATGTTGTATTTACTGATTCTATTATTTTTGTATATTTAGTATGGATGTGAATGCAATGTTGTGTTTGGATATATGCATGCTAGTCACTGATCCTTGGGAGCTAACATGAGACACATATCTGGGCACTCGGAATCGTTTTGCTTCATGTTAAGTATTGTGCTCTTCAAATAAGTAATTACTTAGCTTCAAATGGATCCGATCTCGTGGTCCCCATGATGGGTCAAGTTATGAAGAACTTGTTTCCGAAAACGATTTCTTGGTCTATTGTTGTGCAGGTTGCTTAGAGGTCAACGGCGAGGATGATCGGGACTAGGCTTGAGAGCTGAGGTTCAGAACGATCGAGGATGCTGGGTGAGGTCAATGGACTGAAGCATGGCGCAAAATGGACAAGGATGACCGAACGGGCAGTTTGGTGCGACGGGTTGGATCAAGCGGCGCGGGGTCGATGCAAGTGCCATGGTGGTTTCGGTGGGAGCCGGATGGGAGAGACTTGCCGACATGAAGAGAGCCGTTGATCAACTTACACGTGGCGAAGCATGGGATTGCTTCATGAAGATTAGACTTGGTCTTCGGAGAAGGATCGAGAAGGGGTATTTTGGTAACTTCACCTAAATACCGCCTTGGTGACCTTTTGCTAACCCACGGCACAAGATGACGCAAGGAGAAGCGGTTTAGGTCAAGAGGAGATGAAGACGACGCTTTAAAATACGTGCGTAAGTGAAACCCGTTTGTGTGTGGGTTTAACGGGTGCCCGTTAGGGTTATTCTTCTAGAAGCTAGTCTCTGCTATAAATAGGGGAGGGTGCTGGCCAGCAGCTCCCAATCCTCATATCTAAAACCCTAGTTTTGTGTTTTAGGGTTAGGAGAGAATAGTGGAGAGGTTAGGGTTCTAGGAGAGTTTTGTTGATTGTGTGCTCATGTATTGAGTTTTATCCTCCTTGATGGAGTGGCTGTAAACCAATATCAATCTCAAATCAATCCAAGCAAGATTTCTCAAGATGACTCTCTCTTTGTTCTTGCTCTCTCTCTTTTGGTGATTTTGAGCTGTTGTTGATTCATTGGTTTTCCTTTGAGTTCTTGTGGTGATCTTGCTTGTTGTGACATGTGGGAATGTATCTAAGATCATCTTGATCATCCTTGACCCACGAGCAAGTTTTAGATCATATTTAGGTTTCAAACTTGGTTTTGAAGCAACCTTCACTCAAACGGAAAAAGGTTGGAACTTTGGCAATGATCTTCATGATCTTTGGTTGGAATAGGTTCTGACATCCTAGAGAGGGTATGTTTCAAGTTTCATGAAGTTTGGAGTTACGGATCAAAAGTTTGCCGACTTGGTAAAATGGTGTTCTATTGTTGTGCAGGTTGCTTGGAGATCAACGATGGTCAACGGCGAGGATGATTGGGACTAGGCTCAAGAGCTGAGGTTCAGAACGATCGAGGATGCCGGGTGAAGTCAGTGCATTCAAGCATGGCGCAAAATGGACAAGGATGATCGAGCAGGCGATTCGGCGCGACGAGTTGCATCAAGCGGTGCGAAGTCGGTGCAAGTGCTATGGTGGTTTCGATTGGAAGTTTAATGGGAGAGAGTTGTTGACATGAAGAGAGTCGTTGATCAACCTGCGTGGCGAAGCATGGGATTGCTTCATGAAGATTGGACTCGGTCTTCGGAGAGGACCGAGAAGGGTATTTTGGTAACTTCACCTAAATACGCCTTTGGTGACCTTTTACAACTCAGCGGCGCAAGGACGCGCAAGGAGAAGCGGTTTAGGTTAAGAGGAGATGAAGGCGCGCTTTAAAATACGTGCGTAAGTGAAACCCGCTTGTGTGTGGGCTTAACGGGTGCCCATTAGAGTTTTCCTTCTAGAAGTTAGCCTCCACTATAAATAGAGCAGGGTGCTGGCCAGCACCTCCTTAACCCTTCATTTGTGAAACTCTAAGTTGTGTTTTTAGGGTTAGGAGAGAATAGTGGGAGGTTAGGGTTCTAGAGAGTTGGATTTGATTTTGTGCTCATGTGTTGAGTCTTTGTCCTCCTTGATGGAGTGGCTGTAAACCAACATCATATCAAATCAATCCAAGGAAAGATTTCTCAAAGATGAGTCTCTTTGTGTTCTTACTCTCTATTTTGTGATTTTGAAGCTTTCTTCGATCCGCGAGTTTTCCCTTGGTTTCTTGTGGTGATCTTGCTTGCTGTGACATGTGGGAGTGCATCTAAGATCATCTTGATCATTCTTGACCCACGAGCAAGCTTTAGATCATATTAGGTCTCTAACTCGGTTTTTGAAGCAACCTTTTCTCAAACGGAAAAAGGTTAGAACTTTGGCAATGATCTTCATGATCCTTGATTGGAATAGGTTCCTAACATCCTAGAGAGGTTATGTTTCAAATTTCGTGAAGTTTGGAGTTGTGGATCAAAAGTTATACCAATTTTGGATTTCGTTCTCGTGCTGATTTCTAGGACAATTGGTAGTACCGTTCCTTTGCCTACGGTAGTACCGCTCTGTACACTACGGTAGTACCGATTATTGGTAGTACCGCTGATTACACTGTGGTAGTACTGATTTTGGGGTCTTTTGTGTTTTTGGCTGTTTCTTTTGGGGGTTTGAATTGGATTTAGTTCTAGTCTTCCGCTACGCTTATCTATTGATCTTCATAGCTCTCATAGCTATTGGACTCAAGATCTTATTGAATCCGATCAAAGCAAAAAAGAGATAGTGCTCCTATTCACCCCCCTCTAGTCGTCGTTTCGGTCCACAGGAATCGATTAAAACACAGTTGAAGACCAGTCGTAATACATTGTCAAGAATTGGTCGAAAACCTGGTCGAAGACCTAGTCGAATACATTGGTCGGAGCCATAAACTAGTGAGGTTGAAATACACTGGTCGAAGCCATAGACCAGGGTGGTCGAAATACACTAGTCGATGCTATAGACTAGGGTGGTCGAAATACACTAGTCGGAGCTATAGACCAGTGTGTAATCAGGAACTAATAAACACTGCATAATTACCATTAATCTATTTTGAATTAGCAGTTACGAGTGGTTTAATATGAGCTTTATTAGGCAGTTACTAGAGAGTAATTGTCTCGACCTTAAAAGGTTATGGAGACGTCCCGACCTAAGAATAATTGAGTTTTCTCACATTCTTCTTCTTCCTCTCTTTTCAACTGTGCTAGTGTGCTGTGCTACCGAATCGAGCCGTCCCTTCTCTCGAACCATTGCCATAGAGTTCACCTGCATGAGGTGACAATAAGGTTTCTGGGCATCATTTTTGTGTGATCACTCACTACATTGCTACTGCTACGTCGTACACTTCTTCGAGCTTGAGTTGCTTCTGTTTCTCCAACAACCTCACTATAAGATAGACTTTACAATATTATTGTGATTATGTGTTTGATTCAAATCATATTGTTTCACTGCCTGCATCTACTCCCGAATGTTGCCTCAATAGTCATTTGCGAAATACGCTTCCGGTTAACACTTGCAATTAGAATATTGTCCAAATATCCAACATTCCAGAAACCTTACTGTGGGTATTTTTGTGATTCAGCAATGGTTGATGCTTCTGATGCTATCAAACCTTAGGGGTTTTCTGATCAGAACTTTCACAGATGGTAGACTAGTGTCAAGTTTTGGCTCATAACTTTGGGGCTATGGTGGGTGATCCATCCATAGTATCCATTTATGATTGAACAAACCATGCGGTTTGATATTGCAAACAACACTGCTCTTATATGCATTCTGACCATACTGGCAGATTAGCTCTATGATGTGTATATGGACTTCAATTCAGCCACAAAGTTGTGGGATGCACTAGAGCACAAATATACAGAAACTGAGACTGGTCACTGGCTCTACATGTGTGATCTGTTCATCGATTTTAGCATGGATGAAGCTAAGTCGATAGTTGAACTTGCTCATGAGCTTCAGCTGCTAGTTGGTGATATTGCACATTTGGGTTGTGTGTTTCCTCCTAAGTTTGTGGCTGTGACAATTGTTGCCAAACTTCTCTGCTACTTGGCAGGATTTTTCCACTGGCTTGAAACATAAGAGGGAAGAGATATCTATTGAGGATCTCATTGCTGCCCTTGATGTGGAGGAGAAGGCAAGAGCGAAAGATGCACCCAATGGCTCTGGTCAGAACAATGCTAATTTCACAGAAAAAAAGTCAACGGACAAGAAATACAAAGGCTCTAAACTAAACAAGACAACTAGCATTATGACAAAGAAAACTAAGAAGAAGAACATGAAAGACATTATCTGTTTCGTGTACGGCAAAGGCGGTCATATGGCAAAAGACTATCTCTACCGCAAAGATAGAGTGAATGAGCAGCCAAAGAAGAAGGCTGCCAATGTGACTATAGGCGAGGCCTCAATAGGAGGGTATGGTAATTCATTTGTTATTTTTTCGCACGTCAATCCACTGATTGGTGGTTGATACTGGAGCAAATGTTCACATATGTTCTGATAGTTCCTTGTTTTCTTTTTATCAGGCAGCAGTGGCTTCCTCTGTCCTAATGGGAAATGGGTCACATGCTTCTGTTCTTGGTGTTGGCACGGTGGATCTGAGGCTTACTTTAGGGAAGACTATCCACTTGAAGAACATGCAGCATGCACCAACAATAAACAAGATCCTTGTTAGTGGTTCTATCCTATGCAAGGATGGTTATAAGCTAGTCTTTAAGTCAAATAAAGTTGTGATGTATAAGTTTGGGAACTTTGTTGGTAAAGGCTATGAGAGCAGATGCTTTTTCTGCATAAGCACTTTAGAGGCTTGTTATAATGAGAATATTGCAACTGGTTTAAATAAATGTGAAGCCAATGTTTGGCATTCTCGTTTTTGTTATATTGGTTTTGATAGCATTGGTCGAATGTCCAGATTTGAATTAATTCCAAAATGTGAGGTTGTCAAAGGATCAAAGTGAGAAACTTGTGTGCAAGCAAAACAGTCTTGAAAACCCTTTAAGGTGTTAGAGGAGGAAAAAAACTTGGTAACATTAGATCTTGTCCATTCTGATTTGTGTGAAATGAATGAATAGTTGACTAAAGGAGGCAAAAGATATTTTCTGACTTTTATTGATGATGCAACACGTTATTATTATGTGTTGCTTAAAACAAAAGATGAAGCTTTAATCTATTTTAAAATTTATAAGACCAAGGTTGAGAACCAACTAGAAAGGAAAATTAAAAGACTAAGGTTTGATCGTGGAGGAGAGTATATCTCTCATGAATTCTCCCAATTCTATTATGAGCATGGTATAGTCCATGAAGTTACACCACCATAATCATCCCAATCAAATGGGGCTAGCTGAGAGGAAAAATCTGACACTAACAGACTTGGTGAATACCATATTGGAGAGTGCCAGTATGCCTAAGATATGGTGGGGGGGGGGGAAGTTACATTGGCAACAACTTTTGTCCTAAACAGAGTAAGAACTAAAATGTGTGTGATTACTCTGTACGAGGGATGGAAGGGGAGAAAACTCAATCTTAATTTTCTGCGAAGTTGGGGGTGTTTGGCAAAAGGCAATATATCATTGCAGAAAAAAAGAAAGCTTGGACCTAAAACAGTCGATTGTGTTTTTCTGGGATATGCTCATAACCACTCGACCTATAGATTTTTAGTAGTAAAATCAGAAATTCCTGAGATTATTACTAACACAATAATGGTGTCAGAGATGCTTCATTTTTTGAGGATATTTATCCTATGAGAATCAGAGGCGATTTCACGAAATGAGAGTGATCAAACCATGAATAATAGTAATTTTAAACCTACCACTATTTCTGAAACAATGAGTGACATATCACCAGTATGTGTTATTCCTGTGGCGGATAACATCTTAGTCGAAAAGGCTCCTTGCAGGAGCAAGCGACAAAGGGTTGAGAAAATATTTGGCGACAACTTTTTTGTATACCTCGTGGGTTATGTGTGTAACATCCCAAATTTTGACTTTTTTTAAAAAAATATTTCAAAATAATTAATTCAAAGAGTTGGATTTTAAATTGGAGTTCCTGCTAATTTAAAGAGCCTTTTCGAAGATTTAAAAATAAAATGAATGGTTTGCATTTTATTGGATTAATTTAAAGCTTAATTTAAAATTTTAGAAAATAAAAATTTAAATGATTAAAATACACATCAATTAAATTCAAAATTATTTTATTTAATCTATTTAGGTTCCAAGGATTTTTGTGGAATTTTCTTGGAATTTTCTGAATTTATTTTATTTTTGGATTTTATTTTTGTTTCTTTTTCTCTCCTAGTCATCATCTTCAACCTTAGTAAGTGAGCGCATGCAGCGTCTCAGTCTTTGTTCTTCATCCGAAAAACCAAACAGGCAGCAACACCTTTACTCTTTTCCTATATCTTTTCACTCGTTTCATCAAATCCAATTTTGTTTGAAGTGAAACAACCACATCATTATCACCCACGTCTTGGCACCATCAATTGCCCATCATTGCCGCTGGCCATCAAAGCAATTGCCATTTCCTTTGTCATTTAACCCAAAACGAAATCAGAGTCTGTAGTTCTTCGCGTTACCGTTGATTCGTTTCATGCTTGAAGCTATAAATTGGTACTCAGCAGCTCTTAGACCCCATTTGCACTCTCTCCAAGTCTCATAGCCACTGGAGCACCGACGACATCCAAATTCTTGTTTTCCTGAACGTCGCTACTCTCACCCAATTTGAGCATTCTCCATTCCGGTGAGTTTTTCAATCATCCTAACACGTCACATTGTGTTCCCGAGCATGGTGAACAATAGACCTCTACAAATTTCTTGTTTCATGTAGTGATTTGCTCGAATTTTGCCGTTCCTCCTCCTAGGCCTAATTCGCTCCCGACTATCGATCTTATTCCTCGTCGTAATTCTTCATGTGAACCCGCCACGGTCGCGTTCTGCAGACCTTCGCCGTCCTTAACCCCCGCTCAATTTGTTGGATTACTCGCTATGGTTCACCACCGCCGCCGTCGCCGCCTCATGTCGCCCGTCGACGTGGAGGCATCACCTCAGACCACCTCCGGCTAATCCGACAGTACCTACGCGCTCCTTGGGTCGAGGCCATGCCTGTGCTCACCCTAGCTCTCTCCCCACACCTTCGGGCCACCGTCGCCACCATGAGGCCTTGCACCACTGCCGCTCTGGATGATGCCGCCATCGCCTCATTTGTCATATAGGTCGAGCCACTCAGTTGCCTTCCCCGAGGATCCCTCGACCCATTTTTGCTAGTTGGCCATGCCCCCATGCCGCCCCTCGCCAGCGCAAGCTGTGGCCAGAGCTGCCTTGTTGGTGCTTGTGCGTGTAATAGAAATAGTCTCTGTTCCTTGCATCAATTATTTTGGCTTTGAGTATTTGTCACATGAACACTTTGGTTCTATTGGCTAGATGAGGCAAGTTTGTCCATTGTTGCCTTAGCTCATGGGTTCAAATCCTGAGAACCCCATTCAAGTTCTTCAATTCTTTTTCATGAGTCAATGACAGCTGGGCCCCACACGTTATACACCCATTTAAAACCAAAATTCCAGCCAAAAAGAAGATTCCGAGGAATATTCCCTTGTTTTGTAATTTTTTGGAATTTCCATTCCATTCGATCTTCCGATCGCTCGTTCTCCGTCGTCCGAACTCCGAATCCAGTGATTCGAGTTTCTAAATTCTTATAAAATCCTAATATTTCTTTCAGTATATATTTTATATTTTTGTGATTTTATTTGTATTTAAAAAGAAGATTCCGAGGAATATTCCCTCGTTTTGTAATTTTTCGAATTTCCATTCCATTCGATCTTCCAATCGCTCGTTCTCCGTCGTCCGAACTCCGAATCCAGTGATTCGAGTTTCTAAATTTGTATAAAATCCTAATATTTCTTTCAGTATATATTTTATATTTTTGTGATTTTATTTGTATTTATTTATTAGTATTTCTCGTTTTGTGCGTAGAACCCGACGTCACCGCAGGTTTTCTACCAAAGAAGAAGAACTTTTCGCCGATGTCAACGAAGGTGAGTCTCCTTTGAACACTTTGAACCTATGGTTTGTAAATTATGTTTTCAGTTTTAAAGTTATGCATTGCTATTTTATGTAAATGATAAGTTTAAATCAGAGGTTGTTTGTTATTATCATCCTTGATATTTGTTATCCTGTACCCTTGTAACCTTATCGTAGAAATTCCACATTATTGAATACAACTTTGCATAATAGTTTTGTAACAATAGAATTTCTTAGACATACTTTACAGCTTAATTTAACCTTTGGGGGAGAAAAACCATTATTACCCTTTATACTTTGTTTGGAAAATGCATGACATTAGGCAATGTCAGTACTTGGAAAATAAAATAAAATGATGAAAATATGTTTTAGACTTGGGTGGATGGTAAGTTCAGTGGGTGCAAATAGAGCATGAGAAATTGTATTGTGTAAAGTTCTACCCAAGTCATATTAAGGACCGATGCTTGTGATTATCCAAACTGAGCAATATCGTGCAACCACATGTCCTAAATGAGGACCTGGCTAAATAATTTACTATGTTTTAGCATTACGCCCACAGGCTGTAGATGGTAGGAGTTACCTGGGTAGTGCAAGCGATGGTAATTGACGTCCATGTCTGTTAGGGCTTGCGCCGGACGATGGTAATAGACGTCCATGCCTTGGTAGGTTATCCCCACAACGGTAAGCTCCGGGTCGTTGGTAAATGATGTCCAGACTTGGGTTTAAGCTCATCGGACGGGCTAATATTAGGATAAAGTATTGTAAAAGACCTATGATAATCGCTTAGTCGCACGCATAAGGAAGCGTGTCATGGCCGACATTATAAGTCGATTATCTCGTGTGGGTCAAGCTGTACAACCTCTGTAGAGTGTAAAATTATTCGAATAGTCATGCCCACGGTCAAGGGCGGGCAAGGTGCGTTTTCACATGGTAGATTTTGGTTTTGATTTCAAAATAGTAAATTTTGGGAACCGGGAGCAGCTCTGACTCTCGGGTAGTTTTCTGGCAGCTAGAGCCCTGTAACGTCCCAAGTTTTTCCTGAGTTTCTGAGTTTTCAAAAATGAAAAAGAACCATTCGGTTTTGTTCAAGTCCTAAAGATTAACTTGAGATTTTGGAATTTAAGGTGTTTAATATGACTAAATCCAACTTCAATTAATTTGAGTTTGGTTCCTTCGGAGTTGTTGGAGTTCTCTGGTGTTGTTTTTCCCTTCTCTGCTCGTTCCATTCTCCCCACGTAGCCGGCTTCGCGCCTCCTTTCTTTGCGGATCGTCCGATCTGTGCTGGACGGCCCGATCTTGTTGGACGTTCAGCTAGTCCAAACGTCCCCTTTGTTTTGAACCATCTGATCTGTGTTGAATGGCCTGATCTGGTTGGCGCGTTCAACCAGTCCGAACGTTCACCTCTTTTTGAACTGCCTGATCAAAATCAGACGGCCCCGCCTCGTTGCGCCTTTCTTTGACCTCTTTCTCGTTGGATCTCCCTTTTGGTTTAGACCTCCCTGGTGATCTTGGAGATGGTTTTTTTTGCAAAGACCACCCTTTTGGGCCGTGACCACCCCTTTGACTGCGACCACCCCTTGAGTGTCGAGACCACCCTCTGGTCTGTTTGCAAAGACCACCCTCCCGGTCTTTTTGCAAAGAGCACCCTTTTGGGCCGCGACCACCCCCTTTGTGCTGCGACCACCCCTTGGTCTTTTTACAAAGACCACCCCTGGGGTCATGACCCTCCTTTGGGTCACGACCTCCCTTTGATCGTGACCTCCCCTTGGGTTGGACCATCTTTCTGAGCTTGACCTGTCCCACTTGGTAGCTCTGTTCACCTTCTCCTTTCTCCCGTTGTGTCATTGCTGATACCAAGGTACTCGTGCATTAAATGCTGTTATGTCACGTTAAATGCTGCTGCTTTTTGCAGTACCTATTCCTTCTCTTGTCCCTTCCCAGAACTGCTCTCCTCTTCTCCTTCACCTACCCGCACGTGCGTACCTGAGTTGTAGTGACTCTCTTCTTTTTCCTCCAGGCTATAAAAAATTGAGCAACCCTCTATCATCACCTTTTCCTCACCCAGCTCTCTTGCTCTCTTGCTTTCGCCTAGTTTTCACCATGCTCGAAGTTTCGCTAAGGAGCCGCTGGAGTTTGCACCGTCCTCAACCTCCTTGCTGCCGCAGAAGTTCGCCGGAGCATCTGCACCGTTCGCCATCCTCCTCTAGTGTAACACCCCAGCTCAACATTGAGCCTGGAATGCTACTAAAATAAAATTAAACAATGCTACTACGACCATTTACCAAATTTTTCAGCAGAACCTCCTTTGTATAGTTAACTATACCGAGGTTTCAGCAATTAAATATAACATTAACAATAATTCAATATCCAAATTCATCCAAGCATGCAAGATAGTCTATTCCGATAAAACAAGAATAAGCATAATCCAAATTCGCTAATCTCATTATTACAAATAAGCCAAAGCATTCAACCAAAGCTATGAGTGAATCTCAATCGGTTTACTTATTTATAGAGTATGAACTAAATTATATTCTTCATTTAGGATGAATGGTAGTGAGTGCATTCCAACAAAACTACTCCCTCCCATGCATGCCGTTCTTGCCTGTGGTACCTAAAACACAACAAAGCAAGGGTGAGTCTAATGACTCAGCAAGTATCTATAAAAGAAGCATTAAACACACAGATATGGCATCAACATGTCAAAAGCAGCATTACACTAAAAATAACTCCCATGCTTATGTAATGCGAACATGCAATGCATCTTTTAATCTATATCTCTTTTCGCATTTTATCGGTAATACGGGTATACAACCCGTCGATGTATACCCGTTACTGTGCCCTCCGCACAGGGACCAAGAGCTTATACTCTATGAGTATAGGGATTCATTGCCCATCATCTTCATGATGGGGACCTCTCTCAATGCTCACATTCCACGAATATGGGGACCACAAGCCCGTCATTTACATGACGGGGACCTCAACTGTATATATTTGATCACCACGTGACCAAGTCTCAAGTATGCTTTCGGTATGCGTATGTACTGTGACCCTATCTTTCATACATATGAATCAACAAGTACATACCATAACTTCAGATTTCACATAGCATGTAAGGCATTAACAACATACATAGGAAAGCTTTAGCCATAAACATGCATTCACCAAATTCTATTCATATTCATCACACTATCATCCATGTATGACTAATACGAATAAACGCAAGCAATCACATCAATCAATCATAATTGTGCTACAAAACATGATACTTGCCTCAACCGTGCGGAAACGGTAGACGCGAAGAGGGCGCTGCCCCTGGGACCGATCCCCCACCTGAACATAATTATGAACTAAGCTAAGACAACCATACTGGACCCAAGACATAATTAATAGCTAAAACGAAAAAAAAGCCAAACTCTCAAGCGCCTTCCAAACGTCCCACTTCTAACCATCGATCTGTCCCCTCTGTGGACCGTCAACTTCTAAAAATCATAAATTTCACTACAAGGGTCCAAATAAGGTGTTCTAGGACTTTCTGGAAAGGTAATTAAATTCTTCAACTAAACCTAGTTGGGGGGCCCTTTTGAATCGGCCATATATAATCCCTACCAAGCCAAATTAAAAGACATCAATTTTCACGTCGGGTTCTCTGGACAGTACACTAAAACCACCATAAATTTTGCTACGAGTATCCAAATCTTGCGTTCTTTAGCTTTCTAGAAAGGAATGGAAATTACCTACATTTTTTGTTATATCGAGATCCTCTGATTTCATCTTTAACTAATGGCTTAACCCAGTTTTCTACAAACTATCAGAAAACTGACAGATTAGCAGGACAGCGATACTAAAGAATTCATAACTCACTGACCGTTAATCGGATTTGTGTGTTCTTGGTGGCCATGGAAAGTTAAGGACATTACCCAACTATCTCTAAGAGATGGGATCCACGGAATCTGCCTCTAAAGCCATCAAAACCACTGTTCTATCTTCTGGACAGATTGGGATCTACACAACCGGCATTGCTAAAACAACTAATTAAACATCTAATCAACAGGAAACGAATGTTACCCTCAACGAGCAGCTGAAGATCACGAGCTCCCGCTGGTGATCCCTCTTCCTTCTCTTCTTCCCCCCTTCTCTTCCTTCCTCTTTGGCCGAACACCACCCGCGGAGGCTTCTCCCTTCCTTCTTCTTGGCCGACAGCGAAAGCTAATCGCGGGAGGGTACTGTAGCACGGCGTAGCACTGTAGCATGACGGCGGTACTGTAGCAGTGGTACTGTAGCAACCCTAGGGTTGCCCCCTCTCCTTCTTATGTGGTCGGTTTCCCTTCCCCCTTGGGCCTAAATGCTGTGGGCCGAAAGCCCACAGCCCAGGTTGTCCAAATTATGCATAAACCCCTCCTCTAATTTTTTGTTAAATCCACTTTTGTGATTGGTCCCTCTCTCTAATTTATTTCTTCTCAATTAATTTAATTTGGAGTATCACATCCAGTCTTTTCTCTCTCCCTCTCTTTCTCTGTGTGTGGGTGAGTTCCTCCGTGCCTTGCCCTCTTTTTGCTCTCACAACCACGTTGCGTGGTTATATCTCTTTTAAAACCACGTTGCATAGTTGTGTTCCTCTTTTGGACCTCCTCCTCAGGACCTCCTCCTGTGGACCTCCTCTTTTGGACCTCTACAGAAGACCCCCAGCTCTTCATCGAAGGCAAGTCGTAGACCTTGATCATGTTGAACCTAGTTTGCAAAAATTGCTTTGTTTTATATCAACATGCATGGCAATTTGTATAAAAATGGTTTGGAAATTAGTTAATCACCTACTTGGCAGTATGACCCCTTGAATACTTGTGTTCTACATGTTGACATGTACTCTTTGGACCACCATAGGTTGGGTAACCTTAGTTGGACCTCTTTGTGATAACCAACTTGGGTGTGTATTTTACTTAGACCTGCTTAGTTATACGACGTCTCGCGATCACTAGTCTCAATAATGAATTTGACTAAGAGATTATGGAACTGTGACATGTTCTGTCTTGGCATGTGTTGCAGGCGTGGCCCTGGCATGTGTTGCCATTAATAAAATTTGTTGTGCCATGACCAGGGAGGTCATTTGGCCGGGTTGAACCCAAAATATTTTGCTCAGGCGAGTGATTGTGCAGTGAAGGGGGTGTAGGAAGCACATTGGGGTGAGGAGGTCTCGCCTGAGCACCCACTAATGACTTTACCTTGTAATAGTTCGATCCAGGCCATACCGTGCAACCACATGTCCAGGATGGGGTGGACCTGGCCAACTAATTGGCGATGCTTTGATTCGGTTCCGTTTTGGTGGATGTGTGGAAGGACCTGAGTTTATGCCCACACTTGGTGCAAGAGGGGGCCGGGATGGCGAAACCTTAGCGAGCGGAACCGAGTCAGGGCAGAACCTTGTAAAGGCCTTGTCACATGCTCTAGCCTGCTTACCCAAGGTAGTGAGCAGGGGCATCGACGGGTGCCAAAAAAACTAGACAATTTGTGTCTTGTGGGTAAAGTTATACACCTCTGCAGACGAAAGAATCTATTCGAATAGCCATGTCCCCGGTTATGGACATTCCTGATGATTTCACGCAAGGGATAGATCTTTCTAAAACTTGTTGGTCTTGGCTGGTTTCGAGTGGTTTGGCTCATGACCAGGGTAGTTGTGAGTGGTTTAGCTCACGACCAGGGTGGTCATGAGTGGTCGTGGGTTGTTTCAAAAGAAAACTTGTTACTTATGTGCTAATCTTTCAACTTATGCCTTGCAATCTACTTATTGTATTTCGTGTCAACACTGCTTTATGCAAAGTAACCATAAAGCTAACCTTGTTGAGTCTTGCATAAATATTATCGTGATCCAATTCCTCACGGCTTCGAGTACATTCAAAAGTACTGTGGCTTGTGCCTCCGTTGATCAAGAGTTGATGAAGACCTCCTGTGGAGCTCCGACCTCTTCAAGAGGAGGTCTTTGAAGACCTCCCGTGCTAGGACGTCCTCCACTCGATTGCCTGTGGGTATATCGAATGGCCGCCACGTGTTTCTTTTGTTTCCGCTGTGACCTTTTTGTTGTTAGCCTTGCATGGCAAGACCTCTGTAAATAGCTTGACCATAAGGTCCTTGGTTGGTATTATTGTTAATTTGTCTACTTCATCTTTAGTTTGTTGTATGGCTGTGATGACATCGTTGTGATATCTGTGCAGTCCAGGCATTGATCATGGGACTGGTCCGGAGTACACAATGAGTTCCGGGGGTTGTTTATCCGGTGCGTCACAGGATGGTATCAGAGTCATATCGACTGTAGGACGTAACCCTAGTTAGCATGGTCGTCTTAGTCAAGCGTTCAAAACTTATTTTATAAATCAAACCAACAGAGTAACTGGAGTAGCTATTCTCCTCTTTTCTTATTGAGTTAATTCCTTATTTGCCATTGGAAGTTGGCGAGCTCCCTAAAATGCCATCGAAAAATTTAAATTTAAATTGTTTTTAAATTTAAATTCTTGTCCCTTATCCCCTCTTAAACCTTGTTTTCAAATTTAAATTGATCTCTCTCATCTCAGTGATCTCAATAGGATCGAGCTTTGCTTTCATTTGACCACCCAGATAAGTTAGGTTGGAAGTGCTTTAGTAGAGTGCCTCCTCAATTTAGTACCGTTTAGACCTCCTGGTTGAGTTTTGTTGCCTCTTGTAGCTCTCCGGCTATTCGTTCTTCGGGTTTAACCCACCTCCCCAACTAGGTTGTTCTATCTTTTCTCCCTTGTTCCTGCTCACCCCTGTACTTTTCCCTCTTATCTAGTATGCTTTCTTCTCCTCATCTATTAAGCTTGGGAAGTTTGTGCAGATGGTCCAGACTCACAACTCAGCAAGTTAGGATGAGCCAGTGGACCCCTTTTCTCAGCCACCACCTCCTTCGGTAGCCCCCTCAGATCAGGGTTTGGGACAGTTCATGGCAGCCCAGACTCAGTTGATGAATGCTATGATGCATAACATGACTTAGATGATGACTCAACAGAACCAGACCTCTGCTACTCTCCTTTCAATGTTGAACCAGAGTCACCAAGTAGCTGCCATGCCACCACCTCCACCACCAGTTGCTCCTCAATCAAGATTGGCAGAGTTTATGAGGACTTGACCACCCTTGTTCTCCAGCTCCTTAGAGCCACTGGACGTAGATGAAAAGAAGCTTGCTATCACTCGGTATGATGACCGTAAGAAGGTCTTGTACGCTGCACATCAACTTGAAGGACCAGCCGCAGCATGGTGGGAGAGTTTTTGTGCCACCCATGCAGATCACCAGAGCATTACTTGGGCTGAGTTCTTAGAAGCTTTCTGCCATTTTCTTGTCCCTGATGGGAAGGTGGAAATGAAGAAGAATAAAGTTCGTGAGCTGCGACAAGGCAATATGTCAGTGGGTGAATACCTCAACAAGTTCGCTCAACTCTCTAGATACGCTCCAGAGGACGTCTCTATGGATGGTGCACATCAGAAGCGCTTCATAAGAGGTCTCAAGCCCGGCTTGAAGGTCCAAGTCATTGGCAACAACTATAAAGACTTCCAGCACCTCGTGAACAAGGTCATGCTCGTTGAAGAGTCTCAAAGGGAGCTTGCCGAGTCTTATAAGAGGAAGATGGTGCAGCCTGGTGCTCACCAATGACATCCATAGAGGGTCAGGACGCCTCCACGACCTCCCCGCCTGCTTTTGCTCCTTATGTGGCTCCCAAGACCACCACTGCGGTGACCTCTCGCTGGTGACACACGGTCTTCGCACTCGCAAGCAAAGAACTAAGAGCCAAGGACCACTAACCCACCAGGGATCACTTGTTACAATTGCCACCAACTGGGACACTACGCCAGCAGCTGTTCCTTGAAGCAAGGACCTTCCCAAGTCAAAGTCAACGCAGGACCTCCCCCGACCAGGACCTCCCTGCCAGGAGCGGGATGTGGAGCTCCTCAGACCTCCTCTGCACTAGCCAGGACCTCCCAGAGAGGTCGTGTGAACCATGTTACCGTGGAGGAAGCCCAGACGGCTCAAGACGTCGTGCTAGGTAAGTTCCTAGTACATTCAACCCTTGCCACCGTTTTGTTTGATTCTGGATCTTCCCATTCGTTAGTTTCTCAGAGTTTTGCTGCAAAGCATCAGTTGAGAGTTTCAACTCTTAGGACCTCCTTGTTGGTCCAATCCCCCAGTTCGGAGTTAAGTACGAATTAGAGATGTCCACAAGTTAAGGTGATCATAGAAGGGGTATAGTTCATAGCCAATTTGATCATCCTCGATACCAAATCCCTAGATGTGATCTTGGGAATGGATTGGCTCTCGGATCACCAAGCCATTTTGGATTGTGGTGGGAGAAGCATCACCTTGGCCAGTCCAGTTGGGATTAGAGTGAAGTTTGAAGCCTCTTCGGAGAAGCTTGAAGAAACAGTGGTCTGTAGTGTTCAAGCCGTGTCTTTAGAGGACGTCCCAATGGTCTGTGAGTTCCTAGACGTCTTTCCAAATGAGCTACCTAGAATGCCTACAGATAGAGACTTGGAGTTTGTCATCAACCTTGACACTGGTACTGCTCGAATTTTCAAGAGACCTTATCGGTTGCCTGTTGACGACCTGGTCGAGCTGAAGAAGCAAATCGAAGAGTTACAAGTTAAAGGATTTGTCAGACCAAGTTCTTCACTTTGGAGTGCTCAAGTGATCTTTGTTGCAAAGAAGGATGATACTCAGCGGATATGTGTGGACTATCGTGCACTCAACGAGGTCATCATCAAGAACAAATACCCTCTGCCCAGAATTGATGACCTGTTTGATCAGCTGAAAGGAGCTGCGGTGTTCTCCAAGATAGACTTGAGGTCAGGATATCACCAGTTGAAAATCCGCTAAGAGGACATCCCCAAGAGAGCATTCTCAACCCGTTATGGACTGTATGAGTACACGGTCATGTCCTTTGGATTGACCAATGCCCCTGCCTACTTTATGAACTTAATGAATAAAGTGTTCATGGAGTATTTGGATAAGTTGGTCATTGTCTTTATTGACGATATCCTAGTGTACTCTCACAGTGAAGAAGAGCATGAAGACCACCTCCGCTTGGTCTTGAACAAGCTTAGAGACCACCAGTTCTATGCCAAGTTCAACAAGTGTGAGTTTTGGATGAAGGCGGTCACCTTTTTGGGACACGTCTTGTTGGCCGAAGGAGTCGCTATCAACCCTAGCAAGGTCCAAGATGTGCTGAATTGGGAGTCACCCAAGTCAGTGCCTCAGCTCAGAAGCTTCCTTGGAATGGCCGGCTATTACCAAAGATTTATAGAGGGGTTCTTCAAAGTGGCAAGACCTCTCACCTAGTTGCTAAAGAAGGAAAAGAAGTATTCCTGGGCACCAGCATGTGAACAAAGTTTTCAAGAGCTAAAGAAGCGACTAACCACTGCTCCAGTGCTGACCTTGCCTGATGTCTGAAAAGATTTTGAGGTTTACTGTGATACCTCACGACAAGGTCTTGGATGTGTCTTGATGTAAGAAAGGAAGGTAGTAGCCTACGCATCTTGACAGCTAAAGCCTCATGAGGTCAATTACCCTACCCATGACCTAGAATTAGTTGCCGTAGTGCATGCTTTGAAGATTTGGCGCCATTACTGTGAGAACCCGGGGTATTTAACTTGTAATACTTAACCATTAAGATGATTCGAGCATTACAAATCAAATATCACGACTCTCGGCGTATATGTACTTCCCAGAAGTGCAGTACACATACCCCATACAAAAATTATGCATCAATTCCATTCAACAAATAGAATCCAAAGTACAACTAAGTAATTCAAAAGACATACAAGATAGAGTTATTACAAAAGGGGCCGACTGGCCAAATAACAACTAAAGAGTCTTAAATAACAATGAACCAAGGTGCCATAAGATGGCGATAAACAAAAGCCAATTAGTGTGCCTTTAACCCACAAGGCAACCAACCGAACCACTAACCTAGTCGTCGAAACCACCGCACATCTCATAAAAGTGGATCCCTTGGGGATCAACTTCCTCCTCTACAACAATTTAGTTAAGCAAAGCAAATGAGTACAAAAATGTACTCGCAAGACTTACGTGTAGGGTAACAGGCCTATACATAGCTACATGCAAGCTTATTTAAGTGGAGGAGGCTCTAGACTTATTTTCAGCATAAAGCAAGTTTTTATTTGTAATAATGGAATAGATTTAAAGCAGTTTTACAATCTGTTTTTATTTGACAAAAATAGCGATATACAAGTAACAATAATAACAAGACATCCTGGAGGTGGCTAACCCAATAGCCACCACAACAAATAGCATGAATTCCCCATTCATACCACCCACATCAAGTTTTAATTAAATGTTATAGTCTAGTTCTTGCAACGACCTTACCAAGCATGTCCATAACCTAGGATGAGGCTATTCAATAGTTTGAACCCTGCAGGGTGTACCAATGTACCCACGTCGAGGATCGCCTTTTTGCCTCCGGAATAAGCACACTACCTTTGGTATGCCAGCACAAGCAAAGTCCTACGAGACATTTCCAATATTGTGCATTAACCACGAGTCGCCCATATGGGAGGAAGCCCCATACGTTGATGCAGAGTCATCAAAGATGTTCACCGCCTTTAAAAAGGGTGATGCTCCTTGCAGTGGATAACCTCCACCACTGCTCACCCAAACACACACAAGTTTCTTTTTCAACACAACGCACACAACCACCATGTGACCCGGAGCTAACACACGCCAAAGTACTAAGTCAAGAGAGGTCCCATATGTCTCTCATGTGGTTAGCATGCAAAAGTGCTTGGCTTAGTGACACAAGTAACTCAGTCCTTGGGGACTTAGGCACCATTCCATTCACACCCAACAGATCACACCAACATCCATTGTGCCCAAGTCAAGAAACAATTTTATTTTCAGTTTTTGACTTTACAAAGTAACAAAGCACAAGGTGCTGAGCATAATGATAATAATAATTTTGTGTGATCAAGGTTATCGACTAAGTCGATAACCGCCCAATTCTACCGGTAGCTAAAGCATTTCTAAGCATGACACCGTAAAGACAATAAAAGAGCATAATTAAATCACCGGGCTCTAATTGACCAGCGACATTAATAACTTATGTTTTGTGGCAAAGGATAACAATATAACGGCAACCATGCAATAGGAATAGCTACCTCTAATCGGGAAAATACACTTTGACACAAAAGCATGCATACATACAATTTGTAAACAAAGTATTAGACTTGAAAGTAATGGGACATTTATGATCAAACTGCTTGCCTTGCTGGGGATAACTTTCTTGCTGCAGAGGGTCACTCGCGCAATCAGTAATTTCGTTGGAACCTAGCGAAAGAAGTCGAAAGCATAATAAGAACGAAGAACACCGAAAAGACCCAAAAAATCAAAGTCATCCAAAAATCATTAAAAATTCACAGAAGGTAGAGCATGATTTTAGGTGAATTTAGCAACAAGAATCAATTTATTTGGATATTCTATGCAAACGTTATGACAGTTTGAATGTTAGTTTTCCAGAAAATCCAAATAAATTGCTACCGGTTACTGTTCATCCGAATTAATTATTTTGGTGAAAATTTCCAGAGCAGTGGCGTTCTAGAAATTTTTATGGTATGAAGAGCACCACATGAGATGAACAATAGAATTTGATTCACCTCATTTGGAGCTAAGATGAATTTTCTATGATTTTTCAAAGTTATGAATGTAGTGCACTTGACATAAGTGAAATCAGATTTTATGTGATAGAAACATGTTCAAAACCTATTTTACAATAAACTACACTAATAGAGGACTCCAAAAAAATTGAGTTTACTCAATTTGGAGTTACAGAGAAATACTTATGCATTTTTGAAGTTAAGGCAATTTGTAATGCAACAATATTACTAAATCTAAACTAATTATGCAAAAGTGTTTTCTGTAATAGTAACATGATTCAATCCATTTTTATATTAAATTACATTTAAAAGGAAACTAAAAAATTTGAATCATCAATTTAGGAGCTAAAATGAATTAGTTATGTAATTTTGAAGTTTAGCCAATTTTCAGTTCACAAATAAAGCATTTCGGAAATTATATAAACATAACATACTTTTTATACCCAGGCCAACCTAGCCAAAGTCACTGACCGGTGGGGCCAATTTAACAGTGCCATTTTCTATTTAACCTATGGATTGATCTGACAGGTGGGGTCCGCTTGCCATAGACTCATACACCGGTGAACTCAGTGCACCGCGCACTAAAATGGCTCGGGCCCACCTGTCATTCACTGCTAGACATCATTTAACGCAGCTAATCACTGGGATTCTGACAAAGATTGATGTTTTAATTCCTAACCAATGATTAAGCCTTAATGGCGCCAAGCTGAGGATTTGTTCGAAGGTACACGCAGGTCGCTGCTCCCGCCGATCCTTTCTCCGGTGAATCATTTGTTAATCCGGCCAGGCAAGGCGGTGAGTGATCAAAACGGACCCGGCTAAGAACCCAAAGACACGCGAAGAGGCGGAGGAGAGCTACGGCTAACAATGGCACAATGCGGAAAAGAGACGCCCACGACAAAATAATACAAGACGCTGGCGAGGGGAGTTCACGAGCTCACCAGATGACGCGGAACCGATGAGGTTGCCGAGTCGGGCGGCGGCATTTAACGATGGCGACGGAGTGGCTTCACCGAGGAGAGCTCGCCCTGAGCAGAGAGAGAGAGAGAGAGAGAGAGAGAGAGAGAGAGAGAGAGAGAGAGAAAGCGATGAGGGGAAAGCTAAAGGGTGTTACAGGAATGGTGTAAAAGCAGGGGATTGGTCAATGCCCCGTGCGTGCGGCCGGGGACGAAAGGGTCAAGGCGGAAAAGGGGAAAATCAAAATCCCGAGGCTCCTGTGAACGAAAGCCAAATTAGTGAAAGAGGAAGCTTGCTCGTACGCTAGGACACCTTCTGACGCGCTAAGGACATGATAAGCCTCACCGGAGCTGAAGATGCCAAAGAGGTTTTGCTCGGCGCGCGCTCTGGAGATGATGAAGACACGATGAAGAACCGAGAGCTACAAGCTAAGACAAGGGCTCTCGTTAGCAAAAATGGAACCAGCATCGAAGATAGAGTTGAGAGGAACCAATGCACTGGAGCTCACTTGTGCAAGGAGCCGACAATGGCGTCCTCCTCCTCTCGGTTGTGAGGAGAAGTGTGCAGATAAAATCTAAAAATTATGAAATTTTTCAGAGAGGCTCCTAGGATGATCTAGAAGCTAGGAAAAATATTTCTAGAGGATTATCACAAGATTTTATCATGGAGTTTTTTTAAGGACAAAAGCCTCCACAATAGAAACATTGACCTTTGAAAATAGGAAACATTAGGGGAAAATTTCTAGAAAATTTCAAATGGCATCATGAGGTATCAAAAGTTTTAATTTATCCTCATTTTATTACATTTGAAACACACACCATTGTTTGGGATGTTACAATTACTCATTGGTAATCATTTGTGAGGTCTACACCCACCATAAAAGTTTGAAGTACATTTTCACTCAAGTGATCTTAATATGATGCAAAGAAGATGGTTGGAATTGATCAAAGACTATAACTTGGGAATCTATTACCATCCAGGAAAGGACAATGTGGTAGTTGATGCTTTAAGTAGGAAGGTCTACTGCAACACCATGATGATCAAGAAAAACTAGCTAGCATTGCATGAGGAATTTCAGAAGCTCAAGATGGAATTGGTAGAAAAAGGTTACCTAGCTGCCCTCCAATTTTAACCAACCCTCCAAGATCAGATCCGAAGGGCTCAAAGAGAAGATGCAGATGTCCTGGAGATCAAAAGAAACATCAGGAGGGGTGCATTTTTGTAACATCCCAAGTTCTTCCTGAGTTTATGAGTTTTTAAAAATAAAAAGAACCATTCGGTCTTGTTGAAATTCTAAAGCTTAACTTGAAGATTTTGGAATTTAAGGTGTTTAATATGACTAAATCCAACTTCAATTAATTTGAGTTTGGTTCCTTTGGAGTTGTTAGAGTTTTCTGGTGTTGTTTCCCCTTCTCTACTCCTTCCTTTCTCCCCGCACAGCCAGCTCCGCACCTCCTTTCCTTTTGGATCGTCCGATCTGTTCTGCATGGCCCGATTCTGTTGGACGTTCGGCTAGTCCGAACGTCCCCTTCACTTTGAACCATTCGATCTGTGTTGAACGGCTTGATCTGGTTGGCGTGTTCAATCGGGTCCAACGTTCACCTCTTTTTGAACCGCCTGATCAAAATCGGACGGCCCTGCTTCACCGCGCCTTCTTCGATCCCCTTCACGTAGGATCTTCCTTTTGGTTTAGACCTCCCCGGTGGTCCTAGAGCTGGTATTTTTGCAAAGACCACCGTCTTGGTCTTTTTGCAAAGACCACCCTTTTAGGCTGCGACCACCTCTTTGTACTGCGACCACTGTCGGACCTGGGATTAATACCCCAAATCCTCTGTGCATTTCTGAACTAGTCCCATGATCAGTAGCTAGTTCACACAGTTAAACAGATATGGTAACATCCATAAATCGTATAACTTTATTAATAATTAACAAAAGAGTTTATTACAAAAGGGGCTTACAAGCCAACAATAAAGAACACAGCGGAAGACGAAGAAGATGTACTAGAGTCGAGTTAATCACGCCAGGCAATCGATGGGGTAGCGCCTAGTCGTCGAGATCCACACCGAGCCAAGTCCTTCTCCTCAAATTTGTTTGCATAAAGCAAGTATGAGCACAACTACTGTGCTCGTAAGTTACACCCACAAATAACAGATGACATGCATACATGGATATCTCAAAGGAAGGCTTAATATGGTTGAATTTGCATAAAGCAAAGATTTTCTTTAAATACTTGTACTAAGTTCCAAAGCGGTTATTACATAACTAAAATTTATTTTATAAATCAATTTTATAGTCAGATAACATTCACACAAGAATGGTGAAGGATACCCTCCTATCACATGGCTTTCGCCCAATTCCCATTTGCATAATCCATTTGATAAAGTCTTTTGAAATCAAAACCAAAGATCTAACTTGGAGCAGCTTTGCTAGGCATGTCCATGACCGTGGACACGGCTATTCGAATAGTTCTTAACACTCTGCAGAGGTTGTACATCTTTACCCACAAGACACGAATTATCTAGTTTATCCGGCATATATCTATGCCACCGCTCACTACCTTAGGTAAGCAGTCTAGAAGCGCGTGACAAGGCCTTTACAAAGTTCTACCTTAAAGTACTTATGCCCGCTAAGGTTTAGCTTTCATTGATGACCGTCCTCCAGAGCCCCTCTTGCGCCAGTGGGACTCTTGTCGACCGACACCCACACCAACAACATGGCACAAATAACAATGAGGTATCACAAATTATTAAGCGAGTGTCCCCCATCTGGGGCGTGTGGTAGTACGGTATGGCTTAGCAAAATACACTCGAAGACCAGTCCTTAATTTACTTGGGCGTCTTTCAAAATCAAACCCTGGGTCTTAATCTTAACCAGATTAAACCCGTGCATAAACCTGCACCCACCATTCATCCGTTTCGCCCAAGTTCAAACCATTTTAATTTTATTTTAAGTAAAACCACCTTTACAAATTCTCTATGGTAAAACAATACCATAGATTCAAGTTTAAACCAATTTTGTAATGATTTGGCTAAATCCTCCCAAAATCAAAATCATGGTCTAAGCATTTGCTAAGCATGAATAATTTCCAAACCAATTTATCTTTGGTGACAAAGGAATGACATTTCAATATTCAAAATTGGCCATACAATAACAATTGGAATAACTAAGCATTTAAGCAGGCATTAAAATAATTGATTAAAAATATGCATGCAATAATAATTTTAAAAACTGAATTAAATAACTTTAAAATACTGAGAGAAATATGGTCAAGGGTATAACTTGCCTTGCTTGATTAGTTGTTCTCAAGCATTGTAAAATCGACTCTCTGAAATCGTTAAAATCTATACTTAAATAAGTTTAATTCAAACAAAATTCAAATGAAGATTCAAATGAACTCCAAATTAAATAATTTTAGTTTAGTTAGCTAGATCTTGAATTTATGTGAATTTATAAATTTGAATCGACGAAATCGAAGTTCGTATGAAGGAGAACGAACCCCGGGAAGTTTTAAACCCTAATTTGGATTTAAAAGGATTTACCGATTTATTTTCCTAAAGGAAAATCCGGTTTATGACGTCAGCCCTCAGAATTTGAAATTCCGGCCGATTTATTTTAAAACAGAAAATGTGAGAGTCTATGACGGGTGGGGCCCTCGGGTCAATAGACTGGGTCCACGGCTTGGTCAAAGTCCACCGTGGACTTGGTTCACCGCACAGTGCACAAAGGGTGCGGTGCTGACCCGCTATGCCACGTAGGCGATGACTAGGATGCTGACTAGGACAAACGGTTGACATGGTGCTGACTAGGCTACGACATGGCGGACCCACGTTAGCCCGAGCTCGACGGAGCTACGGCGACAACCTCGCCGCCCGATGGGCCACTGGCGAAGCTCCAATGAGGGTGGCAATAGAGAGAAGGAGGTGAGGGGAACACGGTGCTTACTGCATGGCAAGACAGGCTCGCCACGGCCACCGTGGCGAGAACTTTGGCGGTGCGGACCGAATCACGCAGTGGTCTTTGGCGATTCCGGCGTGCTCTGGCGAAGGTAGCACGCGCACGAGGTAGAGTGCGGCGTGGCGGTGCCGATGCGGTGGTCACGGTCAACGATGAGCCCTTGTGGTCTCTGGAATGGGCAAAGAACCGTGTTTCGGGTGGCGGAGAGGAACTCCAAAATCCGGCCACTAGAGGGAGGGAGAGGCTACGAGAGGGGCGGGGATGAGATGAGGAGAACAAGGGGCGCACCATGCCTCCTTTTATAGGGGTGGAGGAGGCCGAGAGAGGGAGATCCGGTGGTGAAGTCGGCGGCGGGGATTGCGGCGTCCCGGCGAATTAGCGCATGATGAAGGGGGAAAGGACCGAGAGCGGGCGCAGCATGCACGGGCGGTTTGAATGCGCACGCAACCGCGAAGGAAAGAGGCGGAAAACACGGCGGCAATTGAGCTTCGTTTGGGCGCTAATGGCGGCCGGCGCCTATGCGTGAAGGAGAAGAAAGATCAGGGAAGAAGAAAGCGCCGGGCGGGACCCACATGCAGAGAGAGAGGAGAGAGGTGAGGGTGCTGAGCGCGTTGGCGTCGGATTCCATCCGACTTGGCCGCGAGGGAGGAGAGAGAGGGTGAGGCGGTTTGGCCGGGCTCCAAGTGGAATGGGCCGAAAGAGCAAATGGGCATGGGAGGAGGGAAAAAAGCGGGCGGGTTTTGGTTTCGCCCAAGTCAGTTTTTGAAATTTGATTGATTTTCTAATTAAAATAATTCTAGTAATTCAATCAAACTTTAGAAAATAACAAATAAAATCCAAAAATTCTAGAAAAATTCACAGAAATTCCTAGAGTTATTTTGGACTTAAATAAAATAATTCCAACTTATAATTGGTAATAGTTTTTGCACATAATTTATTTTAGCTTTAAAATAATTAGGAAAAGCTTTTAAAAGAAACCGTAAATTAATTAAATTTTTATTTTTCAACTTTAACTCAAATAAAACTTCAAAAGATTTAATAAATTTTATTTTTGACTTTTAAAATTTCAAAATTCAAATAAAGCAACCAAACTCTTTCAAATTTCAGAAAATCCAACAAAATAATAACTTTATTTAATTTTAAATTTGGTAATGTAACTTTGAAACATTACAACCCTCTCTTGGTCTTTTGCAAAGACCACCCTCTGGTCATGACCACTCTTTGGAGTCCCGACCTTTGGGTCACGACCTCCTCTTGGTCACGTGCACCCCTTGGTCATGTGCGCCCTTGGGTCACGACCTCCCCTCGGTCACGTGCGCCCTTTGGGTCACAACCTCCCATTTGGTTGCGACCCCCTTTTGACAAGCCTAACCTGTCAGCCTTGCTCACCTTCCTCTCCCTCCCTTTGCGGCGCTGTTCTCGCCGGAGACCTCACTGCTCTCGCCAGAGGCCTCGCGCATTAAATGCCGCTGTAACACATTAAATGCTGCCACCTTCGCAGTTCCCGTTGTCCCCGGGCAGCTGTTTGCGCACATTCGTGCCTTGTCCTGTCCTGTCGCCACCTACCCTTGATCTCGTGTGCTTCAGAGTTTCTCAGCTGCTCTTCCCGTTCTCCCCGGTTATAAAAGCCTGAGCAGCCCTTCTTCATCACCTTTTTTGCTCACCCAGCTCTCAACTCTCTCTTGCTCTCACCCAGTTTCCATGCTTGAAGTTTCAGTAAGGAGTTCGCTGGAGCCCTCCTCGTCACCAAGGAGTTTGCTGGAGCTGCGTTGCCTTCCACCACCTCGCTGCTAAAGAGGTCTCTGGAGCACCTGCACCATTCGCCATTCTTCTCCAATCTTTTCTCCCTCCCTCTCTCTGTGTCTAGGTGAGTTCCTCCGTTTCTTGTCCTCTTTTGCTCTTACAACCACGTTGCGTGGTTGTATCTCTTTTACAACCACGTTGCATAGTTGTGTTCCTCCGGTGGACCTTCTCTTTTGGACCTCCCCCTCAGGACCTCCTCTTGAGAGTCCATTTCTATTTCAATGTTTCTCTTTTTGTTCTAGTTTGTTTGTCTTTGGTTTTATTTGAATTAGTTGTATTTATTTGGCTCTTTTTCGCATGTATAGATTCCGGCTCCGCTGAAGAGTTCGTGGACCCAACAACCTCTACAGAAGACCCCCAGCTCTTCATCGAAGGCAAGTTATAGACCTTTTGATCATGTTGAACCTAGTTTTACAAAAATTACTTTGTTTTATATCAACATGGATGGCTATTTGTATAAAAATAGTTTGGGAATTAGCTAATCACCTACTTGGCAGTATGACCCCTTGAAATACTTGTGTTCTACATATTGACATGTACTCTTTGGACCACCATAGGATGGGTAACCTTAGTTGGACCTCTTTGTGATAACCAACATGGGTGGATATCTTGCTTAGACCTGCTTAGTTATGCGTTCTCTCGATCACCTCTCTCAAGATGTTAAATTTGACTAAGAAATTATGGAATTGTGGCACGTATTTTCTTGGTATGTGTTGTCTTGCAAGCGTTGCCGTTGGCCTGTGTGGCCGCTAATAAAATTTGTTGCGCCATGACCAGGGTGGTCATTTGGCCAGGTTGAACCCAAAATGTTTTGCTCGAGCAAGTGATCATGCAGTAAAGGAGGTGCAGGAAGCACATTGGGATGAGGAGGTCTCGCCTGAGCACCCACTAAGGACTTTACCCTGTAAGAGTTTGACCCTGGCCATATTGTGCAACCACATGTCCAGGATGGGGTGGACTTGGCCAGCTAATTAGCAATGCTTTGATTCGGTTCCATTTTGGTGGAAGTGTGGAAGGACCTGGGTTTATGCCCACACTTGGCGCAAGAGGGGGTCAGAATGGCGAAACCTTAGTGAGTGGAAATGAGTTAGGGAAAAACCTTGTAAAGGCCTTGTCACGTGCTCTAGCCTACTTACCCAAGGTAGTGAGCAAGGGCATCGATGGGTGCCAAACAAACTAGAGAATTCGTATCTTGTGGGTAAAGTTGTACACCTCTGCAGAGGAAATAATCTATTTGAATAACCATATCCCTGGTTATGGACATGCCTAGTGATTTCACGCAAAGGGTAGATCTTTCTAAAACTAGTTAGTCGTGGCTGGTTTCGAGTGGTTTGGCTCTTGACTAGGGTGGTCATGAGTGGTCTCGACCGTGACCAGGGTGGTCACGAGTGGTCTGGGTAGTGATCAGGGTGGTCCTGTGCCGTTTTCAAAAGAAAACTTGTTACTTATGTGCTAATCTTTAAACTTTTTCCTTGCAATCTACCTATTGTATTTTATGTCAATATCACTTTCTGCAAAGTAACCATAAAGCTAACCTTGTTGAGCCTTGCATAAATATTATCTGCATTCAATTCCCTACGGCTTGCTGAGTACATTCAAAGTACTCATGGCTTATGCCCTCTGGTTGATCAACAGTTGATGAAGACCTCTGAGGGAGCTTCGACCTCTTCGAAGAGGAGATCTTTGAAGACCTCCCGTGCTAGGACGTCTTCCACTCAATTGCCTGTGGGCATGTTGAGTGGCCGCCACGTGTTTCTTTTGTTTCCGCTGTGACCCCTTTTGTGGTTAGCCCTGTGTAACATCCCAAATGTATAAACAGGGTTTGTTCAGATATAATTAAGGTATAGAAATTAAAACTTTTTCTCACACCTTGAAAACCCCTAAACACTCATGTAATTCTTGTCCAAGAGTTGTGTAATCCAAAAGCACAAAGCTCTTGTTGACCAAAAGTCAAACTCATTTTCCAATTGTCTAAATCTTGTGCCAAACAATTGGAAAATATTTTCCTTGGTCCCAAATCTGATGTGGGACCCCTCTGAAAAACATCATGAGTTATAAAACTTGTTTGATAAATTGTGGAGGTAAAACAAATCCTTGAACAACCTTCATGAATTTCCTGAGAAAAATGCATTGCATAATAACCTCTGGAAATTTTATGCAAGGTTAATCTCATGGTCAGCAAGCTCCAGTTAAAATTTCATGAATTTTGGAGTTCATTTGCTACCTCAAATAATTCTGCTAAGTTCAGCTGTTGAAAACTAAACTTAAAAGCTTACATTGTTCCTTGGGCTAGCCACTTTGCAAAGTCGGGTCCAGCCCAACCATGTCTCCAAGACTTCACAGAGACCTCCTCTCCACCTTGGTCGGTCGCACTGGTTGGATTAACATCCAACCGCCACGACCTCCTCCATGTTAACACTGCCAGACCTCCCACCTCATTAGGTCTTGGCGGCTGGATCAAATCCACGGCTCGACCTCCCTTGTTATCAAACCTCAAAGTCCACATCCCACCTACATGAGGTCACGACCATTGGATCAAAATCCATGGTCGCGACCTCCTCCTCTCAACCTAACTATCGGACCTCCCTTTTTTTTGCGGTTGAGGTCGTGAGCCGTTGGATTCAGATCCAAAGGCCACGACCTCCGCAGAAATCATCGCAGCTTCAGACCTCCCGATTGAATTGTTAGCGCCATTGATTTACATCCAATGACCCACAACCTCCTGCGTTTTAAGCGCCACAACCTCCCCATCTCGTGTTGTGCACCTTAGATTAAAATCTACGGTCACGACCTCCTCCTTTCTCGTGCGATCCGAGCCTCCAAGACGTGAGGTCGTGAGTCTTGGATTTAAATCCAAAGGCCATGACCTCCCCCTCATGTTCTTAAGTTCATGTGCGGTTAAGACCTCACAGAGGTCCAAGCACGTTGGATGGAGATCCAACGCCTGACCTCCTAATCCTATTTTTCCCACGTGCATATTCAAGCATTAAGGAAATCGTGAGGCCATGACCTCCCCATCCTTGATCGTGTGGCTGGGACCTCCTCCCGATCATTTAGGCGAACGGTTCAAAAACCACATCGGAGGGCAGGACCTCCCGAAGTCTTATCCAGCGGTCATAAGGACCTCCCTGTTCTTCTCCTTCCTCGGGCGCTGCATGAAGCTCTGGAAAGGGAGTTAATGCCCACATCCTGTGTACCTTCAACTACTCCTTCATTGACCGCATTAAATGCCGCTCACTTTCCGCCCCTCCATCTGCACAAGGTGTCCCCTCATCAACTTTACATCGTGTCAACCCTAGGCCGTGCCTTGGGCCAAGCTCACCGTGAGCCTAACCCGGGTCCATGACCTCCTGTGCCCTAAGTATAAAACCTCCCCATTGTTTCTTTGGCTTCCTTTGCACACCATTATCCCTTGCTTGCACCCTGTGCTTGTGAGCTCTAAACCACCAAAGCTCTCCTTGGCCGCCATTCTTGGAGCTTGAAGCTCCTCGGTGGACAAGGGTCCTGAGTTTTCCTCCTTTTCTCCTTGCTTCCATTTGTGCCCTACCCTCTGGGACCAAGTCCTAACTTGATTTGTTGGGCATTTGCAGAGGGACAAAGTGGAGCTTGGAGTCAAGCTTTGGCAGTGGAGCACCTTTCCTCCCTGGCACCAGGTCCTTCCTTCTCGACCTCCTCGGCACCTCGGGACCTCCAGTACTCCTCTGTTAGTCCCTTAGTTCTTTGGCACCCGCATGTATCTTCTTTGTGGAGCTTTTGTTGAGCACTGCGCTTGAATGTCGCTGTGAGCTTCCTTTTGCATTTTGGATTTTGGCCGTCTTTGGTCATCTTTGTCCTCTCCGGCTCGCTTGGCGTTCAAAACGTCGTCCGCCGTCGAGAGGAGGTCCATTGGAGTGCGCATGGTTATTGCGGACCGCGGTACCATTGGATGTCGCCCGGCGAGGTCTGTATCACCGGCGATGACCACATCTTTGAGCTCGGGTCTTTGTCGGACAAGATCGGCGGCGTCATTGTCGTTTTTGGACAGAGATCCGCCGAGTTAAGGCGCTCATCATTTGCTCAAATCATTGTAATCAATGGCGTGTCTTAAATGTCTTTAATCCTCCCGTGCGCACATTTAAGACCTCCCGCGCGCGGACCTCCTCGTTGTCGGCGCATTAATCTCTGTCCAAGCTGCGTGCGTGCGGCTGCAAGCACATGGTCGCGAGCTCTGGGGCGTCCATGACCTCCTCGAGGAGATCTGAGCGCCCAAGACCTCCCCCTTGCGCAATCGTGGCCGTCGAGACCTCCACGGAGGTGCTGTGGCGTTAAGACCTCCCTTAGGACCTCCCTAGGTCATCTCGGCCGTTCATGACCTCCGGGTAGATCTTGACCGTCAAGGTCCTCCCTCGGACGATCTGGACCATCAAAGTCCTCCCTTGGAACATCTGGACCGTCCAGGACCTCCCCTGTGAGGTCTGGCGATGTAGATCTTCCTCGGGAGATCTTAGTAGTTTAGATCTTCCTTTGGAAGATCTCACCCGCTCAGGACCTCCCTCATTTGATCTGGACCGTCCGGTCCTCCCCCATTGTTGTGGTCCGTTGGATTCCCCATCTACTGACCACGACCTCCCTCACCTCGCGCATGTGCGTTGCTAGGAGGTCCAGGACCTCTGGACCTCGAAAGTCTTGTGAGTCGTTGTTCTCTGGGAGGTCTTGAGCCGTTAGATCTGAAATCGTGGCTCACGTCCTCCCATGTCCTTGTGGGTTTTAGAAATGCCGGTGAACTCTTAAGTATAAAGCTGAAATAAGGTATAAACTTTAGAATTCCATATCTTTTTCATTTTAAATCCAAATGAGGTCATTCAAATTGTGTTAGCTCTGTCTTGAACTTGACTTTAATCCAAAAATGATTGTAAGTTAAGTTCAGCTCCAGAGCACAGATTTTGCCATTAGATTTTAAAACTAACTTTAAAAGTACACTCAAAATAATGTCTAACTTGTAAAATACATAACTAATGCTCTGTAGATTATTTTTGAGTGAGACCAACTTTGTTGGTTTCCTCTATTAATGAACTCACTTTGAAAATTAGTTTTGAGCTTGTTGCTGTTATGAAAATGAGGACTTGTGCATTATAATTTTGTTCAAGTTCTTGTTTTTGAAAAATGGTAGAAAGTGCAATCTAGCTCCAAATGAGATGAACTCAATTGTGTTATTCATCTCATGAGGTGCTGGTTTTGCTGTAAAAATTTCAGTGTCACCACTTTTCTAGAAAATGTTGCCTCATAATTAAATTAGTGAATAGTGCAGTTTGGTATTTTTAGGGCTGAGCAGGTTTGTTTTGCTCATAACTTTTGCATTAAGAATCCAAATCAATTGGTTCTTGTTGCTAAATTCCCCAAAAATTACCCTCTTGCTTCTGTAGAAAATTCACAGTGTTTGGAGTTCGTTTGCTGTGCTGTCTTTGTCGTTTAAATCGTTCTTATCGTTTGGTTTTCGTCTTTTCCGTTGAGGCCGACATTTGTGGTGATTCCGTGGCGATCCTCAGCAAGAAATTGACCAGCAGCAGCAAGGCAAGCAGTTTGATCATTTCCATCATTGTCCCATTACTTTAAAGCTTAATATATTGTTTTACTTGTATGTATGCATGCTACTTTGTATTGAAATATCGCTAGCAAGCCTATAGTTGCATAATCTGTAGGAATTGTTTATCCTCTACTACCATGAGCCTAGGTTATTTGCTGTGGTGGGAGCTCATTGGATGAGCTCTTATCACTTAGTAGTTTCGATTTAAATGGCTTAGACATGCTTAGTTTTCGGTAGTTATGGGCGATCATCGACTTAGTCGATGGTCTTGATCACTCAAAACTGATTATTACTCCTATATGTCCAGCACTTGTGCTTTGATTAATTGTAAAATCAAAACTGAAAATAAAAGATTGATTTAGACTTGGGCATATTGGATGGATGGTGCGGTTTTGGAATGTGGTGGTATGCTGGGTCCCTAAGGACCGAGTTACTTGGGTCACTAAGCCAAGCGCTTTGCGTGCTAACCACACGAGGGGATATGGGACCTCTCTTGACTAAGTACTTTGGAAGGTGTTAATTATGAGCTGGTCGGTGGGTATGTTTTAATAATGTGTGTGTGTGGTGTTGGGAGGGAGCATTAGCAGACGGTTAGGTGTCTAGTCGTCCTTGTCCCCGTGGGAAGCGGCTCGTAATTAGCATCGTCCATTGGAAATGTCTCGTAGGACTTAGCCGTGCGGCATACCAAAGGTTGTGTGCTTAAAGGAAAGGCGATGCGGCGTGTGGGTACATTGGTACACCCTGCGCAGGTTAAAACTATTGAATAGCCTCGTCCTAGGTTATGGACATGCTTGGTAAGGTCGTTCAAGAACTAGTCTCAACCATTTAATTAAAACTTGATGGGTTGGTATGAATGGATGTTCATGCTATTGTTGTGGTGACTTGGGTTAGTCACTTCGAGTTGATCTTGTTGTTGTTACTATGTTATTATCTCATTGTTATTTCAACAATTAAAATGCTTTGCCAAATTGCCTTCAATCTATTATGTTATTGCAAATGAAACTTGCTTTATGCTAAAATGAGTCCAAAGCCTCATCCACTTAAATAAAGCTTGCATGTAGCTATTTATAGTTCTGTTATCTCACACGTAAGTCTTGCGGAGTACTTTATGTACTCATCCGCGCGTGGTTGTGGTATTTTTTGTGGCTTTTGTTGCAGAGGAAGGAGGTGAGCTCCAAGAGCCTCACTTTTGTGCCATGTGTTGCGACTTCTTGACGACTAGCTTGGCGGTCGGTCGAGATGCCTAGGGGTTAAGGCACACTGATTGGCTTTGTGTTATAGCCATCTTTATGGCACTTTTGCTTCATTGTGTATTCTTAGTAGTTCTTGTTGTTATTTGGCTAAAGGGCCCTCTTTGTATTAACCTATCCTTATTAATATTAACCACGGTTTGTTGCTTATGTACTATGTGTTGTATGGAATTGATACATTCTTTTGTTGTGAGGTATGTATCTTGCGTGCTCGGGAGTATACATCTCTCGAGAGCTGGTTTATTTGGTTGATAATACTAGGGTCAATTGGATGACTAAGTATTATGAGCTTAATAAATCTGGGTGCTCACAAAAGTTGGTATCGAGCCGTTCGACGTAGTAATGCGCAAGCTTGGTAGTCTTTAGGATATTTTGAAAACCTAATTTCAAAGTATCAAATGAGTTTTAAGCTTAAGAAAATTCTCGATTTTACTCCTCATCTATCTTAGCTTTCTCTTCTCATCTCACTCTAATTTGAGTTTTAAAAGTTGTTTTCCTCTCTTCCTTCTCGCAAAATAGTTGTTATCGATTAATTGGGTTTTGGATAACTTATGAGAGTCTTAAATTTGAAATCTTGGCTGCCTTTTGGTGAAGAATAGAAGTGTTTGGAGCCGAAATACAAATCTGGAATTTTTGGACAGCCAACAAGTATTTCAGGGCAGCAAGCACAAGTCAGGAATTAGGGTAGAAAATGAGAGGTTAAATCAACTAAAATTTGTGGGAATAAAAGGGTAAGATGTGATACTAGTTAGCTAAGTATCTAACACTTATTTCGCTGCATTAACCTTGCTCTCTAAGAGTTTTAGATCTCATCTTACAATCTGATTTTTAATCTTCTCGATCAATTACTCGTTCATTCAATACGGGTTAGTTGAGTTGAGAAGTTGAGCCTTCTTTTGGTTTTTTTGGCTGTTTTAGAGTCTTTTAGAAGCTTCTAAAGTTGATTTACTCGCTGTTTTGGCTTTCGTTTAGGGTGATATTCCATTCCCTAGTCGATCGCTTTGCTTCTTTTAAAGGCTTTGTTTTTCGAGTCTAGTTGCTAACCAAAATTTCTTGTATGAGGATGGCGAACGCTTTTCGTAGTGGCCAAGGCGATCGGTGGTCGACGACGAGCTTCCTCCTCCTCGACCATGGCTGAGGTTCTTCTTGAGATCGGCGCAACGCCGCGGATGACAAAGAGTTCTCTTGGGCGTCATCGCGCGCAACACCTTGCCCTTTCAGGAGCTTGAGGATCTGGGCAAGGAACGCCCATCGGCCGCGTGGAGGACTCACGGAGTTTCTTCGTACTCAGCCCCCTGCCTTTTCCGGTCGAGGACCCATTGGATGCAGACGATTGGCCGTCTAGTGGGCGTAAGCCGATCATGTGATGCCGGAGCACGAGAAGGCGCTGATCGCATCGCACCGGTGGAGGGTGCAGCCTTGTCATGGTGGGAGAGCTATCTCGCCATGTAGCCCGTAGACCACACCGTCTCTTGGGAGGAGTTTCAGTCTTGCCTTCCGTCGGGCTCACATCCTGCCACTTGATGGAGATCAAGAAGCGGGGAGTTTTTCTTCGCTCAAGCAAGGCGTAGCTTAGTCATGGAGTATGTCTCTGAGTTTAACCATCTAGCTCGTTATGCTCCCGAGGATGTGGCCCTTGATATGGCTAAGCGTGCCAAGTTCAAGGCGTGGCTTGTGCGAGGAGTGAAGGACAAGCTATCCATTGTCGACTTTCTCGATTTCGGACCTTGGTCGACAAGGCCATCGTCGGCGAGCATGTGGCTCGAGCTTATGGACTCCATAGCGCAAGTGGGAGGCCCATAAGTCATCGAGGCGATTCCTCCGTCGCGCAGGCGATCTCGAAGTACCGGTCGATCTTGGCACCCCGAGGTTACTCCTTGTTCTCGTTCATCGCGAGCCGTGTCTCGATCCGTGCACTGCTGAAGTCACAGAGCGGCCCATAACCCAGCTGCCGGGTCACATGCTTCTCTTGCAACGAGAAGGGGCATTATGCGAACCGTGCCCTAAGAAGACAAAAGCGGCCCTCGTCCTAATGGAGGACGCGGGCCAGGAGGTGGTGCATCTCAGGACCAGAAGATCGTCCCGGCTACCCAAGGCGTGGGTAGTGGTCGCGTCAACGCCGTCACCGCAGAGGAGGCTCAGGAGGCACCCGACGTCGTGCTAGGTACACTTTCTGTTAACTCTCACCCTGCTACTGTCTTGTTTGATTCAGGAGCATCTCATTCCTTTGTTTCGAAGTCTTTTCTTTCTTTGTTGAGAGGTTCTTTTCTCTCCATTGTCGGTCCCGCTTCTCATTCGCTCTCTGGTTGGAGTTGAGAGCTGAATCGAGTGTAGGGATGTTCCTATCGAGATCGAAGGGTAGGGTTCTTAGCAAACCTTATCCTTCTCCATTCAATGTAGTCTTGATGTGATTCTTGGCATGGATTGGTTGTCCCGGCACATGGGGCAAATCGATTGCGCCAGAAGCTCATCTCTCTGTTCTAACCCCTCCCATGGCGAGGTTTGCTTTCATGCGGCTGCTAGGTCCTCATCTCTTCGCACTTGAGGCGGCCCGCTAGATATTAGCGAAGTCCCAATGGTTTGTGACTTTGTTGATGTCTTTCCCGCAGATCTTTCGGGATGCCACCCGTTCGAGACCTCGAGTTTGTCATTGAGTTGGCTCCGGTACGCCCCTATCTCAAAGAGGCCTTATCGGATGCCACCGAGCGAGTTGGTGGAGTTGAAGAAGCGATTAAGTGAGCTGCAAGAAGGGTTTCATCCGCCCTAGCTCATCTCCTTGGGGTTGTCCGGTAATCTTCGTAAGAAGAAGGGCGGAACTTTACGCATGTGCGTTGATTACCGCCCACTTAATGAAGTGCGGTGAAGAACAAGTATCCATTGCCCGCATCGACGATCTCTTGATCAATTAAGCTGGAGCTCGAGTTTTCTCCAAGATTGATTTGAGAGTGGGATATCATCGAGTTCGGATTCGACTGAGGATATTCCAAAACGGCGTTCTCTACTCGCTTCGGCTTGCGAGTACACCGTCATGTCCTTGCAACCAATGCTCCTGCCTTGTTCATGAACCTCATGAATTAGGTATTCATGGAGTATTTGGATAAGTTTGTCGTGGTCTTCATCGATGATATCCTGATCTATTCCAAGACCGATGAGGAACACACCGAGCATCTGAAGCTTGTGTTGAGCAAGGCTGCGTGAGCACCATTTGTCGCGAAGTTCACAAGTGTGCATTCGGTTGAAGGAAGTGTCTTTCTTAGGCCACGTTCTTCGATGGGAGGCGTGGCCGTTGACCCTAACAAGGTCGGCGATGTTCTTTCATGGAGTCGACTGCTTGGTCACCGAGGTACGGAGTTTTCTCGGTTTAGCGGGATATTATCGTCGCTTATCGAGAACTTCTCCAAGATCATGGCCGATGACGGAGTTGCTCAAGAAGGACAAGAAGTTCGTGTGGTCCGCTGAGTGTGAGGAAGTTTCCAAATACTCAAAAGGCGTTTGACCACCGCTCCGTTCTTGTTCTTCCGATATCCATCGAAGCTTCGATATCTTTTGCGATGCTTCTCGTCGAGGCCTCAGTTGTGACCTTATGCAAGAAGGCAAGGTAGTGGCCTATGCATCAAGGCAATTGAGACCTCATGAACTCAGATGCCTAGGGGTTAAGGCACACTGATTGGCTTTGTGTTATAGCCATCTTTATGGCACTTTTGCTTCCGCTGTGTATTCTTAGTAGTTCTTGTTGTTATTTGGCCAAAGGGCCCCTCTTTTGTATTAACCTATCCTTATTAATATTAACTTCTGGTTTGTTGCTTATGTACTATGTGTTGTATGGAATTGATACATTCTTTTGTTGTGAGGTATGTATCTTGCATTAAGGAGTATACATCTCTCGAGACTGGGTTTATTTGGTTGATAATACTAGGGTCAATTGGATGACTAAGTATTATGAGCTTAATAAATCCGGGTGCTCACACCCTGCGTGGCAAGACCTCTGTAAAAAGCTTGACCATAAGGTCTTTGTTGTTATTAAGTGTCTTTTTTTGTCTGCTTCTCCTTTAGTTTGGTTGTATGGCTGTGATCACATTGTTGTTGAACTGTGTGGGCTAGCGACTGATCGTGGGACTAGCCCGGTATGCACAGTAAGTCTCGGGGTGGTTTACCCGGGGCGTGACAAGAGATGGTATCAGATCCATATCGACTATAGGACGTAAACCTAGTTAGTATGGCCGCTTTAGTCGAATTCAATACTTATTTTATAAATCAAACCAACAGAGTAACTTGAGTAGCTATTCTCCTCTTATCTTATTACATTACTGTCCTCATCTTATCAGAGTTTCTTCTCTCCTCCTTCTTAGATTCTTACCCTTATCCCCTCTCGGAACTTTGTTTACAAATTTAAATTGATCTCTATGGGTATCATGGGGATATTCTCATGATCTTAGGATGATGAGACAATTGCCAATAACTTTGAAGTTACAGTCGAAAGTGTCGTTTTTCAACCAAAGTGTTAGGAAAATCGTAACACGAAGTGGGTTGTGTGGCTGTAATCTTACCGTAGGGTAGTAATACCGTTTGATACTTAGCGGTATGTAAATTCAGAGAATGTGTTTTGGAGATTTTGGGATTCTCAAAGTCTTGGTTTGATTGAGTTGTTTGAGCGGTATGACCGCGATGCGGTGATACCGGATTTTGTTTGGCGATCGGAAATTTCCAGAGAGGATGTTTTGGGAGATTTTTGGATTTCTGCGGGATCTTGATACGACCCGCTTGATTATAAGTCTTGATACTACCGTAGTCGGTAATCTACGCCATAACATGGCAGTCATACCATTTTTGAGCTGAATGTTGTTTCTCTTGGAGAATTTGTTTTGGGTTAGGTCAAGTTCATGTTCTTTAGTGCATATGTGTTGCATGATGCATGTTTTCACTAACGTGGGTCAAGTTGTGAATAACTTGTTCCCGGAATCGATTTATTTGTCTATTGTTGTGCAGGATGCTTATAGGTCAACGACGGTCAACGGCGAGGATGATCGGGACTAAGCTTGGAGAGCTGACATTCAGAACGATCGTGGATGCCGGGTGTGGTCAATGGACTCAAGCATGGTGCAAAATGGACAAAGGTGACCGAGCAGACGATTCGGTGCGGCAGAGGTTGGATCAAGCGACACGAAGTTGGTGCAAGTGCGGGGTGGTTTCGGCGGGGCCGGACAGGAGAGACTTGCCGACATGATGAGAGCCGTTGATCAACCTACAGGCGAAGCATGGGATTGCTTCATGATGATTGGACTCGGTTCTTGGAAAAGGATCGAGAAGGTATTTTGGTAATTTCACCAAATACCTCCTTGGTGACCTTTTGGCTAAACCATGGCGTGGGTGGCAGCATGGAGAAGCGGTTTAGGTCAATCGAAGATGAAGACGACGCTTTGAAATACGTGCGTGTGTTAACCCGTTTGTGTGTTGGGCTTAACGGGTGCCATAATGGAATATTCTCTAGATGCTAGCCTTCAGATAAATAGTGAGGGGTGATGTGTGCTCAGTGAGCCAGAGGAAGCCCCCATTCATTGTGTGCCCCATTTTGTTAGGGTTCTAGGGTTTGGATTGAGTGTGTGCTCACGTGGTGAGCTTTGTCCTCCTAGATGGAGTGGCTGTAAACAACAATCATCCATCTATCTGAAATCAATCCAAGCAAAGATTTCACAGATAAGCCTCTTTGTGTTCCTTTTCTCTATTTGTTGTTTTTGGGGCTTTCTTAGATCTAGGAGTTTTTCTTTGGTTTATGGCCTAGATTTGGCTTGCTATGACATGTGGGAATACATCTAGGATCATCTTTATCATCAATCACCCACGAGCAAGTTTCTAGATCAGTTTAGGTTTTGGCTCGGTTCTTGAAACAGACTTCACTCAAATCCAAAAAGGTTGGAACCTTGATGTGGATCTATTCAATCCTTGTTTGGAATTGGTTCCTAACTTCCTAGAGAAGCTTTGTTTCGAGTTTCATGAAGTTTGACCGAGTGGATGAAAAGTTGTGCTAATTTTAGATTTGGTTTTTCAGCTATCGGGACGAACTCCAGGATAATCGGTAGTACCTTTCATTTGCCTGCATGGTAGTACCGCGGTCTTGTGTAATACCGCTCTATACACTTCGGTGGTAATCTTGATTATAGTTAGTACCACTTGGTTACACTATGGTAGTACCAATTGTCACGATTTTTGTAACTTCTTGGGTAGTTTGCTCTTTGTGCCTTGAGGGTGTTGATTGGATTCAAGTGTGAATTGCTCTGTGCCTGAACATTGATATTCATAGCTCTCATAGCTATTGGAGTGATTTGCGAATTGAATTCAATCTTTGTTGAAAAGTTTTTGAGCTCCTATTCACCCCCCCTCTAGTCGCTTTGTTTTGGTCCTACAAGTGGTATCGAGCACGCAGTTAGCTCTTCTCATAGATCTTAACCGGTCTTTGGAGCCATGGCGACTGACAAGTATTCAACCAAACCACCTGTGTTTGATGGAGTTGATTTTGCTTATTGGAAGGCTCGTATGCATGCATACATTGAGGCTCAAGGAGCACATAATTTGGCTTAGGTAAAAATCCATATGTTGTCTTTGCCAATGACGATGTGATCCTCGATGTGGGGCTAATAGCAAAGCTTGCAACTTCTTGATCCAAGAGCTTAGTCGATCTGAGTTCGAGCGCGTGGCTCATTTGAGGTCTACTCACGAGATCTGGAAGACCCTCTGTGACTACCATGAGGGCTCTACTGCGATCAAGGTAGTGAGACAGAACCAACTCAAGAAAGAATACTCAAAGATCGAACAAAGGCCTGGTGAATCTTTGGATGAGTTGTGGGGGAGGTTCTCCAAAATCCTTCATGACTTGCGTGCTGTAGATGTTGTGTTCACTGAATCTGAAAATGCACGACAGCTTTTGGGTGCTCTTGATGTGAAAATCTGGGGGATGAAAATCACTTCCATCAATGACAAAACAGTCATAACTGAGCTTACCATGGATAAGCTTTACTCGAGGTTGAAGACGCATGAGATTGACTTCATCTCGCGTCTTCCCAAGATAGAGTTAATGGCTTTAGTGGTTGACCCATCTAAGGGTAGCTCTTCTGATTCTTTGGATTTTGGCTCATCTGGTTTTTCATTGTCCGCTTTACACTCTTTGAGCAATGAGCAGCTAGAGAAGCTACCTGAGGATGATTTAGCCCCTCCTATCCACAAAATTCTCAAGAGTCTACAACAAGGTGAGGAACAAAAGGAGAGGTGGCCCTGTCACTTGCTTTGAGTGTGGTGAGCCAAACCACATTCGGTCTAAGTGCCCCAAGCTGAAGGGCAAGGTGGAGAAGGACTCTCGGAGGCGTCCTCAAGCTTGGGATGTGAAAGCCAAGAAGCCAAACTACCACAAGTTCGTCAGCCGGGTCCTTGCCGCTCTTGAGAGTGTTGATATGAGCGATGTGGACTCGGGGACGGAGGACGACGACGATGATTCTCACGGCAAGAAGAAGGCTCAGGATTTCACCGGCATGTACTTCATGGCCAAGGACATGCACAACATCGACTCCTCCAATGACGACGACCCTTTCAGCGATCTCGATGAGGTCCATCGTGCGAGGAAGGAGGAGGACATATGGCTTGTTGACTCCGGGTGTTCTTGACACATGACTGGAGATTCTAGATGGTTCTCCTCCCTCACACGTGCATCCGGCAATGAGTTGATCACTTTTGGGGATGCTTCTACCGTGACCGTGATAGCCAAGGGCACAGTGCGCATCAACAACAAGTTCATGCTTAAGGACGTCGCTTTGGTAAGTAAGCTGAGGTATAATCTGCTATCTGTTTCTCAGCTTCTTGATGAGGGTCTGGAGGTGAGGTTCAAGAGTGGTGAGTGTAGAGTTCTAGACTCCTCGGGTGAGCATGTCTTTGGGATCTCTAGATTTGAGAAGATCTTTAGTGCTGATTTTAGTATCTCTTCTTCTTCCAGTCTTAGATGTCTTGTGGCTTCTGACTCTTATGATCTAGTATTGTGGCATCGTAGGCTTAGACACATAGGCTTTGACCATTTGACCAGGGTCAGTAGCAAGAACTTGATTAGAGATTTGCCTTTGCTTAAGAATGTTAGAGACCTAGTGTGCACTCCCTGTAGACATGGTAAGATGGTTTCTACTTCTCATCCACCTCTTACTTTAGTGATGACTGATGGACCAAGTCAGCTCTTACACGTAGACACTATTGGCCTTTCTAGAGTCCAGTCTGTAGGTGGGAAATGGTATGTGCTTGTGATTGTGGATGATTTCTCCAGATATTTATCGGTTTATTTTCTGGTCTTTAAGGATGAGGCTTTTGGCTATTTTAAAGAATTGGTCCTTAGACTAGCTGTTGACTTCCCTGGAGCTTTGAGAGCCATTAGGAGTGACAATGGGACTGAATTCAAGAACTCTTCCTTTGCCACTTTCTGCACTAATAGGGGACTTGAGCATCAGTTCTCTTCACCTAGAGTTCCCCAGCAGAATGGTGTTGTAGAAAGGAAGAATAGGACCCTTGTAGAGATGGCCAGGACCATGCTAGATGAGCATAGTACACCTCAGAGGTTTTGGGCTGAGGCGATCTCTACTGCTTGTTATGTATCTAATAGGGTGTTCTTGAGATCTATCATAGGCAAGACTTCTTTTGAGCTTAGATCTGGTCATAGGCCTAAAGTCTCTCATTTCAAGATTTTTGGTTGCAAGTGCTTCATTCTTAAACATGGCAACTTGGATAAATTTGAATCAAGATGTTCTAATGGCATTTTTCTTGGATGTCCTACTCACTCTCGTGGCTATCGTGTGTTTAATTTAGATACTAACAAAATTGTTGAGACTTGCGAAGTCACTTTTGATGAGGCTAGTCCTGTTACTAGACTCGATGGTGCAGGTACACAGGTTTCTGAAAGCATCTTCGTCGACGACGATTCTGAGGATGAGGACCCAATCCATCCTCTAGTCACTTCTGAGGTGGTTGGAGAGCCTGCTTCTACTTCTCCAGCTTCTGATGAGCAGCCTCTACCCACCTTCACGGACGATCCGAGTGGCTCTGCTCCTACCTCCACAGTCCATGATGTAGAGGCCACTTCTGCACCAGGACCTCCTCTTCACATTCAGCGACAGCGTCCATCTGAGCAGATGATTGGGGATCTTCATGAGCAAGTCACTTGCTCCAGGTTTATCTCTCCAGATTCTCATGCACATTCTACTTTTGTGGCGTCTTTTGAACCCCAAGATGTCACCCATGCTTTATCTGATTCCTCTTGGATCAATGCCATGCATGAAGAGCTTGAAAATTTTGAAAGAAACAAAGTCTGGACCTTAGTTGAACCTCCACCTAATCATAATGTAATTGGAACAAAATGGGTTTTAAAAAATAAGCAAAGTGAGGATGGGTTGGTAGTTCGAAATAAGGCTAGGTTTGTAGTTCAAGGTTATTCCTAGGTAGAAGGCTTAGACTTTGAAGAGACATTTGCTCCTGTAGCTAGATTAGAAACCATTCGCATTTTGCTAGCATTCGTGGCATCTAAGGGCTTTAAGCTTTTTCAAATGGATGTCAAGAGTGCTTTCCTTAATGGCTTCATAGAAGAAGAGGTCTTTGTCGAGCAACCTCCTGGTTTTGAAAATCTCAAGTTCCCAAACCATGTGTTTAAGCTCTCTAAAGCCTTGTATGGATTGAAGCAGACCCCTAGAGCTTGGTATGATAGGCTTAAGAGTTTCTTGCTTAAAAATAATTTCAAAATGGGAATGGTAGATAAAACCTTGTTCACTCTCAAGCATGATAATGACTTTTTATTGGTTCAGATTTATGTGGATAATATCATATTGGTGGTTCTTCTCATGCTTTGGTGTCCAGATTTTGATTCTATGAGCGAGAATTCAAGATGAGCATGATGGTAATGACCTTCTTCCTTGGTCTTCAAGTCAAGCAAGCTGAAAGAAGGCACCTTTATTCATCAAAGCAAGTACACAAGGACCTTCTTGGCTCGACATGGGAAGCGATGAGGCCAATGTCTACTCCATTGCCACATCCACCGTCTTTGGACCCTAATGAGGATGGAGAGCACGTGGACGGAAGAATCTACATGACATGATTGGCTCTCTTCTCTACCTCACGGCGTCGAGGCCGGACATACGGTTTGTTGTGTATGCTGTGCGCTCGATTTTAAACTTCCTCGTGCCTCTCATCGTCAAGCGAAGTCGTCGCATTTCAGTACCTCGGGACACTCTTGACTTTGGACTTTGGTATTCTTCTGATTCTGGTCTCTCTATTTGGGTTTTTTCTGATGCTGATTTTGCGAGGTGTAGAGTGGATAGGAAGAGTACTTCTGGCACTTGTCATTTCTTAGACACATCTCTTACCTCTTGGTCATCTAGGAAACAGTCTTCTATTCCACAGTCCACTGCCGAGGCCGAGTATGTAGCTGCAACCAGAAGTTGCTCTCAGGTTCTCTGGATCTTGTCTACTCTGCGGGACTATAGGTTGTCTTTGGGTAATGTTCCTCTTTTCTGTGGCAACACTAGCGCCATTAACATTGCCAAAAACCCAGTGCAACACTCTAGGACCAAGCACATTGACATTCGATATCATTTCCTTAGAGACCACGTAGAGAAGGGTGATGTTGTGCTTCAGTTTGTAGAGTCTGAGCAGTAGGTTGCAGATATTTTTACTAAGTCTCTTGATTCATCTCGTTTTGCTTCTTTGCGGGGAGAGTTAGGGGCTATTAGTCCTCTTGGCTTGTTTTGAGGGGGAGTTGGCTCTTTTGCATTCATTGTATCATATTGCATTTTAAATCAACAACTTGCTTTGTAATATAAAATCATGGAGCTTTGATTATTATCCTTGTGTGACATGCTTTCATGCTTTATACCTTGCCATGTCTTGTGCTAGTTTGCTAGGTTTATCATGACTTTTCATGTATAGCTTAGCTTTTGCCATGCTAGTTTTATTATCTGTGAGAAAATTGAATCAAAACATGACTTGTTGGATCTTGCAACTAGTTTTGCCATAGTGATCCTCTCATGATTCATGCCATGTCATATAGGCTAAATTGAGTCTTGAACTTACCTTGAGTTTTAAATTGAGCTATGATAGTTCTTAAGTCAAGCAAATGAAAAATGAGTTTTTCTGTGCGAAAAAATTGATCTCACCAATTCTTTCTCATGAGATGGCTTGCCATTGCACTAGGCATAAACTCAGGGGAATTTTTGGATGACCTAGACCACTCTCTTAAGCTTCTTGCTTGGGATGGCCGTGGCAAGGCTTGAGATCTAGCACAATGCTAAGAAAACAAATTGTCATTTGGTTGAAACTTAGGAGGCAGTTGTGGATGGCTCCTAGTCCAGGACTTGCTTTACTAAGATAAAACCAAACATTTTCAGTGTCGGGACCCGAAAATACATCTCAGGAACCCTCTATGTATGCTGAACTAGTCCCAAATCAGTAGCTAGCTTACACAGGAAACAGTGATGAAATACCATCCATTTATTCGATTCAACTAAAAAGATCTCAAAGTAACAAATAATAATAATAACTGGACCTTATGGTCAACATTTACTTAACTTGCACGCAACTAAAGAAACAAATAAAACTCTTGCGCAGAACAAAAATCCTCAAATGGCCAATCAACATGCCCACGTGCAATCGAGTGGAGAAGCGCATCCTAATCATAAAACCTTCATAGTTCTCTTACGAAGAACTCTTGGGCGACTTGATATTCTTCAGCTAGCCGATTAAGCAGAGGGCACAAGCCATGAGTACTTTTGAATGTACTTTCGAAACCGTAGGGAAATGTATGCAAATAGTATTCATGCGGCTCGACAAAGGTTAGTCTGTATGGTTCTTTTGCGAAAGCGACATTTCGATAAATACAATAAATAGATTGAAATCGAGTTGAAAACAATAATAAATAAGTAAACAATTTCTTTTGAAACAACTAGTGAACTTCCATTCACTTCCCAACCAAACCAAAGATAAGTGAATCTCCAATTCACTAATCGACCTAAACCCCCAAGTGAATGACACATTCATAGAACAAACATTATATTCATCAAGTGAACATCCCATCCACACTCCGACTCATTTTAAAGAAACTCTATCTCCGTGTGAAATCCCGAAACACGTCCATAACGCGGACACGGCTATTGAATAGTTTAACACTCTGCGAGAGGTTATGCAGACTTTCCCCAAATGACACGACTTCTCTAGTTTGTTTGGCATCCATCGATACCATCGCTCACTACCTTAGGTAAGATCTAGAAACGTGACAAGGCCTTTACAAAGCTCCTACTTAACCCAGTTTTACCCGCTAAGGTTTCAACACTAAATGTCTTTCCGACCAGACAGGGCCCCCCTCTTGCGCCTTTGTGAAGAAACATTTCCCATAACTCATGCTTTCCACGACAGAACAGAAATTAAGATATTGCTAATTAGTTAGCCAGGTCCGTCCCATACCAGACATGTGGTTGTACGGTTAAGGCCCAGTTCAATGGCGCACAGGATTAAGTCCTTGACAATTACTCAGGCGAGACTACCACAAACCCACAACATGTTACATCCACATCCCCACTATCCACCAACCACTCGCCCAAGTGAAGACCATTTTGTATAACTAAAACCAATGACAAACCCTGTCATGGCACACAAATTTCAATAGCAGTGGCTAACCACCATGATTCCATATATCATTAAGTCAAGATTAATCATTATGACACATGTGATAATGAACCCATCGTAACTAAGCAGAACTAAGCATCTATACGATACCCATGTTGGTGATATAAATATGTCCAACTAAAATTATCCCCGCTAGGGTGACAAAGGATTCATGGCATTCAAATAATCAAAGGAGGCATAATGACAGTAGGTAATAACTAATCCCAAAACAATTTGTGTAAAAAATAGCGTGCAATTGTATAAAACAATATACTTTTGAAATCATAGGTTCAATATGATCAAAGGACTATGGCTTGCCTTGGAATAAATCCTGGGATTGATCTTGATCTTGATAGACTCCTCCTTGCTCAAAGCTTCTCAAGTATCAACGTCTAATCGCATAAACAAGCAAATAAATCAAATAAATAAATAACAGAGGCAAAACAAACTCCAAAAATTAAATAAAAATATCAAATAAATAGATCTTGAATTTAGATGATTTTAGGAATTTGAATGGACTCAATCGGAGTTCGGATGCAAAAGATATGGGCTTTGGAAGATTGAAATCACATAAATTGATGAAAATCAGATTTAGTGATTTATTGAATTATTTCTCCAAAGGAAAAATAACTTATGACATCAGCTTACGTCATCAAGGTAATGCAGCTGAAAAGAATAAAGGAAATCACTTATGACAAGTGGGGCCTACTGTCAAAGGCCTGGTGCATGGTAGAACTGGTCCATGGACCTTTTTGGATCGGTGGAGATTTGTGTGCCCACGAGGCTGGTGATGGGCGACAACAAGGATGCCACATGGGTGACACACGAGGCACAAAAGATGAGGTGGCATGCTTGACTTGGAGGACCACATCAACGGAGAGAAAAAAACCGAAGAGGGAGTAGGGGACTGACCATGGCGTGAGAGGAGCTTCGGTGACGACGATAACCACAACGACGCGAACTCGGGGAGATAGCAAAAGCGGAATCCACGGTCAAGGCAATGCTTTGGGTAGCGATGGCTCGGCTCCGGCGACAAAGGTGACGATGGCGGCGAAGTTAAGCGACGGAGAGCTCCACAGGTGTGGCGGTCTTGGCGAAGTCGAGTCGCCGAAGAACCGAGAGAGCAGGATGGGGAGTTCAAGAGGATCCAGAGAGGCGCTTGGGACGACAGAGATCGACCTCACCATGCACGATTCGAAGACGGCCGGAGGCGGGAAGAACCAAATATCGACATCTCGATGGCGAGGGAAAAGGAGAAAGGAGGGGATTGACTGAGGAGGATATGGAACGCATTGTGATGCGCAAAGATAGGCGGAGGATCTCACCGGTTAATAGGTCAGGGTGGAGCGGCGGTGGTCGTTTTGTCGGACGAAGATGAAAATGGCAAACAGGGCTTCCTCGAGTAGGGTGGGGGCAAGCACTACGAAGCTCATGATAATGCGAACCCGGAGGTGAATACGACACGGCCGGAGACACACTGTCGACGACGAAATCCGAGGTGAAGAAGCTTCAATGGCCGACGGCTTCTTGATGAAATTCGGCGCGGTCGAGATGAGGTCGAAACCAGCTCTTTAGGGTTTTGGTGGAGGTAGATGATGCGCACAAATCGACGCGGTTGGTTCGATTTATAAAGAACCGAAGGGGAAGGATTAGGATTGGGGCTGGCGGCGCTGCTCGCATCGTGAAGGACTCGGACTCACGAGTCCTGGAGGAAGACGTAGATGCACCGTACGTGCACGGGTCCCACGCCAGAAGAAACCAAGAAAGAAAAGGGCACCACTCGGCTTCGGTTGGGCTACGTCGCTGCCGCGGAAGTGGCGGGTCGGGCGATTAGGTGGGTTGGCCTCGCTTTGAAATGCGAATGGCGCAGGGAGCCAAGGTGCGTTCACGCGAGAAGAAAAGAAAGCGACCGACGCTTGGGCGGGCTTGGCGCTCGAGAAAGCAAGCGGCGACTGGTGGGTGGCCTCGCCTGTTGAAGGAGCAGAGCGGAGTGGCTCGGTCTTTGAAAAAGGAAGCAGGGCGGATCTTATGCAAGGAAAATCAATGGTGGGCCAAGAAAAGAAATGGAATGTCTTTGAAAGAATGGATTTCGGACCAAGAGGCAAATCTGAGATTTTAAATTAGTTTTTCGTTTTAGAAAATAGCAGAAAATCCAAATAGCAAATAGAAAATAGCAAATGCACTCGGAAAAATTCTAGAAAAATCTAGAAAATATATCCAAGCACAAAGAATCCAAATAAAATAGTTTTTTTTTATAATAGTTGATGTTGACATTAATCATATTTTTGAACTATAAAATTCCAATTAAGCTTTAACTTTAGCAAAAAAAATTCAATTGGTTTTTTTCTTTTAAAACTTTAAAACATACCAAATTTTTGGGATGTTACATTCAGCAAAGTACTCAATGTGCTTGAACAAATTGATTCATAATTGAACTCATAGCACTCAAAATTGACTCATTTTGTAGTTTCTGGGCTCCATTTTGCTTATAGACATGGCTTGACTCATTTTTGGATACCTTTGACTGAACTATGATCTTGTGCACCTTAACTTACTAAACTTTCATTTAATCACAGATTATTGCTTTTTTGGCCTTAGCTTTGCTATATATGATTTGTCATGATTTACAATAGCTACTTCACATAATATGGCTTGGTGTAATGCTTATACAGTCCTCTTGGATAATTCTCATGACTCCCTTTGCTAAAAATTGGATAATTTAAATTGCAGCCATTCCATGTCATTCATGCTCTATTTTCCTCTATGCATCTTGTTGAATACATTGTCAAAGAGGGAGAAATGGTAAAAATGAAGAAATAGGGAGAAAATGAAATTTTCAGGATGTTCATAGTGAGGAGAGCATCTCATTTGCATCTCTTGGTTCCTCACAATGATCAAAGGTCAAATTGAATAATTGTTCCTTCATATGGACCTTAAGTGAGATTTTTGACTCGTTTTTGGAATTTGAAGCTTTCTTGACTTCTTCTGCCTTATCTCACTTGCTGACACTATTCTGAAGCCAACTTGGTCATTTCCTTTGCTTTCTCTTGCATGTGGACCAAGTTGTGCCTTTCTTGTAAACTTTGAGTTTTCTTTCTCAAACCTCAAAACTTATATTTTTGGGAAATTACCAATGTGTTCATCGAGGGGAGATTGTGGGTATCATGGGGATATTCTCATGATCGTGGGATGATGAGACAATTGGCAATAGCTTTGAAGTTTTGTTGAAGTGTCGTTTTGACAAAGTGTTAGAAAATTGTAATCTCATTGAGGTTGTGTGGCGGTAGTATCGCAGATGATATACCGATTTGATACTGGCGGTATGTAAATTCCAGAGAATGTGTTTTAGAGATTTTGGGATTCTCAAAGTGTAGTTTGACCGCTTGATTGTTTGAGCGGTATGACCGCGATCTTGATGATCTGGGATTTTGTTTGGTGGTTGGAAATTTCCAGAGAGTATGTTTTGGGAGATTTTTTTTGGATTTCTCCGGGATGCGGTACAACCGCAATTATAGATGCAGATTACTACCTTGATCTTGTGATGTCGGCCATAACATAATGATCATACCGTTCGAAATGAATGTTGTTTCTCTTGGAGAATTTGTTTTGGGTTAGGTCAAGTTCATGTTCTTTAGTGCATATGTGTTGCATGATGCATGTTTTCACTAACGTGGGTCAAGTTGTGAAGAATTTATTCCCGGAATCGATTTCTTTGTCTATTGTTGTGCAGAACGCTTGGAGGTCAACGACGGTCAATGGCGAGGATGATCGGGACTAAGCTTGGAGAGCTAAGGTTCAGAACGATCGAGGATGCCGGGCGAGGTCAATGGACTCAAGCATGGCGCAAAATAGACAAAGGTGACCGAACGGGCAGTTCGGTGCGACGGGTTGGATCAAGCAGCGTGGGGGTCGGTGCAAGTGCCATGGTGGTTTCGGCGGGAGCCAGACGGGAGAGACTTGCCGATATGATGAGATCCGTTGATCAACCTACACGTGGCGAAGTATGGGATTGCTTCACGATGATTGGACTCGGTTCTTGGAAAAGGATCGAGAAGGGGTATTTTGGTAATTTCACCAAATACCGCCTTGGTGACCTTTAGCTAAACCGCAGTGCGGGTTGGCACATGGAGAAGCGGTTTAGGTCAATCGAAGATGAAGACGGCGCTTTGAAATGCGTGCGTATGTTAATCCGTTTGTGTGTTGGGCTTAACGGGTGCCCTAATGGAATATTCTCTAGATGCTAGCCTCGATATAAATAGTGAGGGGTGATGTGTGCTCAGTGAGCCAGAGGAAGCCCCCATTCATTGTGTGCCCCATTTTGTTAGGGTTTTGGAGAGAAAGGGGAGAGCTAGGCTTCTAGGGTTTGGAGTGAGTGTGTTCTCATGTGGTGAGCTTTGTCCTCCTAGATGGAGTGGCTGTAAACAACAATCATCCATCTATCTGAAATCAATCTAGGCAAAGATTTCACAGATAAGCCTCTTTGTGTTCTTTTTCTCTATTTGTTGTTTTTGGGGCTATCTTAGATCTGGGAGTTTCTCTTTGGTTTATGGCCTAGATTTGGCTTGCTATGACATGTGGGAATACACCTAGGATCAACTTGATCATCAATCACGCACGAGCAAGTTTCTAGATCAGTTTAGGTTTTGGCTCGGTTCTTGAAACAGGCTTCACTCAAATCCAAAATGGTTGGAACCTTAATGTGGATCTATTCAATCCTTATTTGGAATAGGTTTCTAACCTCCTAGAGAAGCTTTGTTTCGAGTTTCACGAAGTTTGATCGAGTGGATCAAAAGTTGTGCCAATTTTAGATTTGGTTTTTCAGCTGTCGGGACGAACTCCAAGATAATCAGTAGTACCTTTCATTTGTCTGCGGTAGTACCGCGGTGCGGTAGTACCGCTCTATACACTGCGGTAGTACCGATTATAGGTAGTACCACTGGTTACACTGTGGTAGTACCAATTGTCCTGTTTTTTCAGAACTTCCTTGGGTAGTTTGTTCTTTGTGCCTTGAGGGTGTTGATTGGATTCAAGTGTGACTTCCTCTGTGCATGAACATTGATCTTCATAGCTCTCATAGCTATTGGAGTGATTTACGAATTGAATTCAATCTTTGTTGAAAAGTTTTTGAGCTCCTATTCACCCCCCTCTAGTCGCCTGTTTCGGTCCTACATTCTCTCTCATCTCAGTGATCTCAATAGGATCGAGCCTACTTTAATTTGACCACCTAGATAAGTTAGGTTAGAAGTGTTTTAGTAGGGTGCCTCCTCAGTTTAGTACTGTTTAGACCTCCTGGTTGAGTTTTGTTGCCTCTTGTAGCTCTCCGGCTATTTGTTCTTTGGGTTTAACTGACTTCCCCAGCTAGGTTGTTCTATCTTTTCTACCTTGTTCTTGCTCACCCCCGTGCTTTTCCCTCTTATCTAGTGTGCTTTCTTCTTCTCATCTATGAAGTCTGGGAAGTTTGTGCAGATGGTCCAGACTCACAACTCAGCAAGTCAAGAGGTTTGGGACAGTTCATGGCAGCCCATACTTAGTTGATGGATGCCATGATGCATAACATGAATCAGATGATGAATAAGCAAAATCAGACCTCTGCTGCTCTTCTTGCAATGTTGAACCAGAGCAAATAAGCAGCTGCCATGCCACCACCACCACCAGTTGCTCCTCAATCCAGATTGGCAGAGTTTATGAGGACTCGACCAACCTGGTTCTCCAGCTCCTCAGAGCCATTGGACGCAGATGATTGGCTACTCTCAATTGAAGAAAAGCTTGCTATCACTAGGTGTGACGACCGTGAGAAGGTCTTGTATGCTGCACATCAACTTGAAGGACTAGCCGCAGCATGGTGGGAGAGTTTTTGTGCTACCCACGTAGATCAACAAAGCATTACTCGGGCTGAGTTCTCAGAAGCTTTCCGCCATTTTCATGTCCCTGATGGGAAGGTGGAAATGAAGAAGAATGAGTTCCGTGAGCTACGACAAGGCAATATGTCAGTGGGAGAATACCTCAACAAGTTCACCCAACTCTCTAGATACGCTCCAGAGGACGTCTCTACGAATGGTGCTCATCAGAAGTGCTTCACAAGAGGTCTCAACCCCGGCTTGAAGGTCCAAGTCGTTGGCAACGACTATAAAGACTTCCAGCACCTCGTAAACAAGGCCATGCTCATTGAAGACTCTTGAAGGGAGCTTGCTGAGTCTTATAAGAGGAAGATGGTGCAGCCTGGTGCTCACCAAGGACATCCACAGAGGGTCAGGATGTCTCCATGACCTCCTGCCTATTTTTCTCCTTATGTGGCTCCCAGGACCACCCCTGCAGCGACCTCTCGCCTAGTGACACCTGGTCTACGCAGCCCTGGCATCAGCAATCAGCAACCAAGGACCACCAACCTAGCCACAGGGATCACTTGTTACAATTGCCACCAACTGGGACACTACGCTAGCAACTGTCCCTTGAAGTAAGGACCTCCTCAGGTCAAAGTTAATGCAAGACCTCCCCCGACCAGGACCTCCCTGCCAGCTGCGGGGCGTAGGGCTCCTCAGACCTCCTTCGCACCATCCAGGACCTCCCAGAGAGGTCGTGTGAACCATGTTACCGTGGAGGAAGCCAGACGGCCCAGGATGTCGTGCTAGGTAAGTTCCTAGTACATTCAGCCCTTGCCACCGTTTTGTTTGATTCTGGAGCTTCCCATTCGTTTATTTCTCGAAGTTTTACTACAAAGCATCAGTTAAAAGTTTCAACTCTTAAGACCTCCTTGTTGGTCCAATCCCCCGGTTCGGAGTTAAGTACGAACCAGGAATGTCCACAAGTTAGAATGATCATAGAAGGGGTAGAGTTCCTAGCCAACTTGATCATCCTCGATACCAAATCCTTAGATGTGATCTTGGGAATGGATTGGCTCTCAGATCACCAAGCCATTTTGGATTGTCGTGGAAGAAGTATCACTTTGACCAGTCAAGTTGGGACTAGAGTGAAGTTTGAAGCCTCTTCAGAGAAGCTTGAAGAAGCAGTGGTCTGTAGTGTTCAAGCTGTGTCTTTAGAGGACGTCCCAGTGGTCTGTGAGTTCCCAGACGTCTTTTTGGATGAGTTTTCTGGAATCCCCCCAGATAGAGATTTGGAGTTTGTCATCAACCTTGTCCCTGGAACTGCTCCAATCTCCAAGAGACTCCAAGATAGACTTAAGGTCAGGATATCACCAGTTGAAAATCCGACAAGAGGACATCCCCAAGACATCATTTTCAACTCAATATGAACTATATGAGTACATGGTCATGTCTTTTGGATTGACCAATGCCCCTGCCTACTTTATGAACTTGATGAACAAAGTGTTCATGGAGTATTTGGATAAGTTCATCATAGTCTTTATTGCCGATATCCTAGTGTGGTCGATTTCGATATGGCATATAATGCCATACTCGGACGACTAGCTTTGGCAAAATTCTTAATGGTAACTCATTATGGGTATCAAAGTCTTAAGATGCCAGGTCCCAAAGGAGCAATCACAATTCACTGTGATAATAAGATGGCACATACATGTGACCGTCGATCCCTCGAGATGGTTGGTCAGATGCCAACTCGGGAAGAAAAAGGGTGGTCTTGACCAGCGTTGAAGCCTAAAGCTACACCTAAGCCCGAGCGACCAAGTCGAGAGGTTCCCACAGATCGGGAGGAGCCCTCAAGTGTTAGCATCGGGGATACTTGACCCCAAATAGGAAGCGCCCTCATTACTTTCCTCAAGACAAGCGCAGATGTCTTCTTGTGGCAAGCATCAGAGCATGCGAGTCCTAGGAAATGTCGAGCACTGAGCTAGCTCTACGACACGACAAAGTACTAGTAAAATAAAAAATGTGGAGATTTGCCTACGATCGACAAGATGCAATAAGGTCGAATTGGACAAGCTACTTAAA
>JAYEVD010000648.1:0-59505 GCA_036346405.1 Phyllostachys edulis
AGCAACAAGGTTGTTGGATGCGTAAAATTTACGGAGTATGTAACAAGTTCGCTGGAGAACTTACTCGATACTTGTCGACTTCACAAGGTTAGTCAACACGAGAGCATGATCTTGGCGCCACTCTTCATTGGTCACCTCTTTTTGGCCGCTTCCACTTGATCTCCGCTGTCTCTTTGAATAGGCCGAGGGTCGATTCATTTTCGCCCTCGTTGTAATGAGGGGTGGGTGCACGCTTAGGAAGCTTCATCAGTAGTACAATGTTGTGAAGTTTGACACCTCCTCACGAATGAATGCCTCTCTGCTATGGAAGCCTCAATCCTCGCCTTTTGTTTCCACATTTCAAGTAGCAGCCTTTAGACATCTCTCGATTGATAGCACCAACGGTTTTGCATCTGCTCCTCCTCCTCATCCTCCTCGCTCGCCCTCCGTAGGGCTGCTCAAAGAACGTCAGATCCTCATAGTCACCTAACCATCTCTGTACCCCGCCACCACCAATGCCTCCAAGCGCCGCCTCACTGGCCTCCCTCTAGGACGATAGGTTTCACCATGGGACACCCACCGGGTATAGTTTGGCATAAATCCATACTTGCAAAGATGTCGCACCATGACTTCTCTTGTTTTTCTTTTCTTGTTTTCACATTGGCCGCAGGACGTAACGTGTCTCGCCTCCCTTAGTCAGCCTTAAATGCATGGTCCAAGAATTTCGGTCTTATCCATCCATTCACGGGTGATTTGAGCCTCGACTTGGGCGCCCCTGTACATCCACTCACGGTTATCCATCCTCTAGCATATACACATAACGGAGTAATATAACCATCACTGTATCCGCACGGCGTGCTTCTACCGCCTAATAGGTGAGGATAGGTTCTATCACGGATGCGATGAGGTTAGTTTACGTTACTCGATCCGAGATGTATTTCGGCAGCACTTCCGCTTCTCCCGATACACGCCCCGAAGGGAGAGTGTGTATCCGGAGAACAACAAGGAGGTGGTGCCGAAACTCCGCCTCGATCCGAAAGGTAATATGGAAACTAACCCATCTACGCATCCGCTGGCTGTCCAAAAACGGATAATTCGAACAGATACGGTCATAGATATGCAGAGATCCGCATACCTCCAACCGTGATTCTGTTTCGGACGGAGACGCTTAACTGGCTACACCGATTCATTTAACAATGCATCGCCGCCGTGGATACCCATCGCCCGGCAAGGGATATCAGTTGGGCTGCGCCAAGAATCCACCTATATGGATAATCCGATATAGTTCCTTGTCTCTATATATATAGTGGAGATGCTACGCACACTGTCCTTGTATTTACTACATTTCTCTATCTTGGATTGTTCTTTATGTATGTATTTATTTACTACATATCTATATATGTTGGCGGGCAATCGATCATTGGCTAGCAATAATCACCATCATATACACACGTGCACTTAATTTATAGGTGTGGTTTTCTGCATAGCCGCCTTTTGTACCTGAATGCCCCTCAATGATGAACGCACAAGAAAAACACAGGAAGATAAGATAAGGTGTATTATTACTGAAAAATCAGAGAGAGATGTGAGAGCTAGGCAGGTAGCAGTGCAGAGGACAAGCATATTGCAGTCACAACGTGCAACTGAGTCGGCACGCACATGGCGCGATCAGCTGAGGCAGCACATTCAACGTCGTGCAAAGCAACTTGATGTAGGCAGTATTAATTAGTTCGGTAAATACTTACTAATTTAACATGATCGTCACATATAGGAAACTAGCTAGTGGATGCATGATTTAATTTACGTACGGTTATTTTCGGCCAAGTTTATCTTGTGTGCTAGCTGCTTTTCTGTTCCGAGTTGCAGAGAAATCATATCCTTGTCTTTTACCAGCAGGTCAACCGTTATTCCATGCTTCTTTTTAGTAGTTTTGCATCCATCTTTTTAGTAGTTTTCTACCGTATACTTGGCGAGGAGGTTAATTAGAATCAACTCCTTCCTAGAAGCTTGACATATTATTAAGTTTACATACATATAATAGATATGTATTTCCTTTACTTCTCTATCTTACTAATTAAACCATGCACACAAGCTGATTAAAATCTTTTCCTACAAGCTAGAATTATTGATGAAACCTAGCTACTTAATGTGTTAGAGATTACTACCACAATCTACATGTTTTTCGAGTGTTACTACCAAATGTTGGGAAAGAAAGAGTGTAAAAACTTTTTGTAACTAAAAAACGGTATGAACCATCGTTATCCCCTAGCTATACAAAATTATTTTTTAAATCACAATAGCTACAGCTTCCTTGGGATGCTTATGCTCTAGGGTAATATGAATTTGGGAAACATAGAATTGATCCTATCGTATATTTTTAATAAGAAGCTGAAAATATTCTACCAAGATTCGTGTTTCCAAGATTTATGGCAGCTGGGTTTTGTATATGCAGATTTTTCTAAATATGTTTCCTCACGAAAAATCTTTACAATTATTTTGTTGCTACATGTTAAATTAATTTGTTTTGTGAGTTAGCAGTATTATTTGACAAACTAATCAACCTATAAAATATTTTGGGAGGGTAATCGTCAGTTTGTAGATTCCAAGGCTTTTTCCTCTCTGATATCTATATATGCTGACAAAGCATGCAGTGAAAGCTTCACAGATCTTAGGTAGTCTTTATCTTAATTTGTTGCATATACTGAGAAAGCAATGAGTGTATTCAATATTAGGCCTGGCTGTTTTTCCAGCTACTCATGAAGTCATGATGCATGGCCAATTAGTTAAACATATTTAGGCAAGGCAAGTTTAGTTATATCAGTGCGCACGACACTACTGTTTTTCTGCTTCATGCAAAAATAACCTGCAGATATGTCTTTTTTCGACTTTGTCTTATGTATTAATTAACATGCTATGCATGGCGTAACTGACAAACCAACTCAACCTATAGCTAGCCAATTTGTAACTTTCTGTGATGGCTTTAGCAATTTATCACACATCGAGATTGTTAGACAAAAGGGAGGCAATCTTACTAGATTGTTAGACAAAAAGGAGGCAATCTTTCTTGAATATTTATCTGAAAAACCGTTCAAAAAATCTTTATATGCAAAAGTTAATGACTTTTTTTATAGAAATCGAACAATATCTCATTTCTTTAATGATCACTCATTGTCTTGCATGCATGAACAAATTAAGGGGATGACTTCGATCGACTGCCTCATGAGAGTTAGAAAGCATATTATATTCACATGAGTTGACTTCAACAGACTTTTATGCAAAGGCATGACTCGATTGATTGGTATATATGGCATCTTCAGTGAATCAGCGACTATGTAAATTATACATCATGTGGATCTAGAAAACACGCATGAGTTATTTACATAGCTGTGTCTAGGAAGAAAAGAGTTGAATAATTTAATGACTCTGATTACTCCAAACATGCACCATTACTTTTTTGTTAAATTCAATCAAAACCAGCCGATTGAAGGCCTGCTTGGAGTGCATAAATTTCAAAGGGAATTCAAAAGAATTTCACAGGTAACAGTATAATTCCCGTATGAATATTATGAAATGCCTATGTTCCAAACAGAGCCTATGATTGCGCTGCTGCAATTCATTGAGGGTAATGCCAATAACGGAATAGTTGACACTACTTTTATTCTCTGTGTGGAACAAAAATGTAGTTGTTTGACCTAGCTCAACTTTATTTCATAAGTTGCTTTAGTGTTTTATATCGCCAATTATATTATAAGCCTGCAAATTGCTAATCTCGATAAAGCATACAATCGAAGTTTACCTGTAAATATGAAGAGAAAGTTTAACATCAAGAACCACAAATCAATACTAGATCATGCACTCCGACCGGGAGGGGAGGGGCGGGTCAAGCGGCTGCGGGGAGGCGGCGCGGGTAGTGGGCGCAGGCGCCGGGAGGAGGCGCGGTGGCGGGAGGCGCGGTGGTCGGGAGGAGGCGCGGATGGACGGGAGGAGGGCGGAGCGGGAGGGAGGCGCGGACCGGGAGGAGGGTTGCAGGGCGCGGTGCAGCATGGCGCGGCTGGCATGGGCGCAAGCAGGGTGCTGTTGGTAGGCGGGCGCGGGCCGGGACGGGCGCAAGGGAGCTTGGGCGTGTGGAGCGGGTATGCAGGCAAGGCGTGGCAGGCATGCAAGTGTGGAGGGCGAGTGTGTGGCCCTACCACAAATTTAGTTAGGGTTTTGCCGGCGAGTGTGGAGGCCGGACTCCAAGAAAGGCTTTTGTTTTTTAAAATGCCGAGTGCCAGGTTTATTTCTCGGCACTCGGGCAAAGGACCTTTGCAAGCCGCAGGGTTTTTTGTTTTTGTTTTGTTTCAAATTGGTAATTGAGTTTTCAGATTTGATTGATGTTTAAATCAGCACATCTCCACATGTGATCACATGTGAGATGTTCGGGTTTTAGGCATCCGACGCCGCAACTTGCTCAAACCTTCTCAATTTTTTACCATAGACTCTATATGTATAACACGACACCTCGACAAGTTTCGCTATTTTCGACTTCGCTCGATTTTATATAATTTAAATACACTTTTCCCGCAGTACTCGTCATGTTACGCCAACAAGATGCTCGAATTTCATGTGAGTTCCCGGATACGGCCTCAACATACACCAAATATCATGAATATCATTTTTTCAATGACCAAATTCGATTATTCCATGCACATGCGCTCAAATTTGAAATATTCCATAAAATTCAACGAATCAAAAAAACTAACTAAATATAGAAAAAAGTCAAAATTCTCCCAAATTTGAACATGGAGTTTTAAATAATATATTAGGCTGCAAAAAATAATGGGCAAAAAAATCAAAAACAAAAAAAATTTGTCGAGTAGCTCGCACTCTAAAGATGCAGGTCCTTTGCCGAGTGCCAGATAGTGGCACTCGCAAAGAAGGATCTTTACCGAAAGTGTGGAATTGGCACTCGACAAAGGACTCTTTGTCGAGTCCCGGGGCGGCCCTCGCAAAGAATTTTTTTAAAAAAATTTGACTGTAATGGCGGCTCGTAGTCAAGGGCCATTTTTTTGCCGAGTGCACTCTTTGCGAGTGTTGCACTCGGCAAGAGGATTTTGCCGAGTGCCGCCCTTTGCGAAAGTCTTGGGGCACTCTCGAGGCACTCGGCAAAGCCACTGTTTGTCGAGTGCTAGACTTTGCCGAGTGCCACCGGTCCGGCACTTCGGCAAAGAGTGGCCGCCGAGTGCCGATTTTGGCACTTTCGGCAAAGCCGGCGGCACTCGGCAAATCTGCGTTCTCCGTAGTGCCTCCACCGTCTTCGCGATCTGGTTTATGTAGTCTTGTATGGCCCACGATGGTGCGGCAGGTCCTTGGTTGTAACATCCCAAAATTTGGCATTATTTTCAAATAGATAAAAATATGATCTTTTTATAACATTTGATGGATCTTGTTGACATTCGCTTTTCGGGTTTTATTGCAAGACTTTTTGTCTAATAAAGAAATTTAAGAATCAAATTATGGAAAGACAAAACAAATTGAAGATCAAAATAAATTGAAACAAAAGATGATAACCAAAAATCTAAACTTGGTGTAATTATACTATCAATAAAATGGGAAATATTTAAAGCATGATTTGAAACTTCCCACAAATCAAATAATGAAAATGCATGTAAATAGAAACTTAAAAAGAATTTTTGGGAAAAATATGTAACAAACAAAACACTATAAAATTACACAAAAAAACTAAACTTAGTCATAAACCTCCTCTAAAATTTCATAATTTTTGGAACTATATTTCCATGCCTAAAAATTACCTAAATCCATCGGCCTTTTTAGAAAAATTAGAGACAAGTTTTTCTTCCTTCATCGACCGACCGGCTCACCGTTAGGCCTTCTTCTCTACACAAAGCGCCGGCGCCAGCTCTGTTCCTTGTCGTGGACACGCGTGCCCTGCGCCGAGCCACCTCACCCGAGCTCAGCCCCGGTTTTGGCCGAGTGCCCACGGATTTGCCCCTGCCCATGCCTGCCCAGCCACCGCCCATGTCTCGCCATGTCCCGCACTGCTCCACGTCCTGTCTGCCCCCCTCGACGTCTCCGAAGCAAATGCCTACTATCACAGACAGCTACCACCAACAACAGTCTGTGATATGTCGGATATCACAGACGATTCTTTTTACTAACCGTTTGTGATGTATTTCCAATCACAGACGGTTTGTACATATAAACATCTATGATGGCCACATATCATTGATGGTTTTTTTTGTAGAAGCCGTCTGTGATAATAGGCCTTCACAGACGGCTTCAACCAAAAACCGTCTGTGTTGTAACTTATCATAGACGGCTCACAGACAGTCTGTGGTAACCGCTTGTTATCACAGACAAATAAATTTAGACGGTTCAAAAACCGTCTGTGATGACAGTTCAGAACCGTCTATGATGACTCTTTATGTGGTAGTGCATGCTTGCAATGCTTAACGGTGGCAACTACAAAAAGCACGAGACCATTCCAAGAGATGGTCGATAGCATGGAATATTCCAAGGCATGCATTAGTAGCATTAATTTCGCCATGCGAGAGAATATCCCGGTAGTTATTATTTCTAGCTATCACTCGATGTGAATTCAGAAATGTCTCATGATTTTTGAAACTTGACACCTTTTATTTGAGATAACAATCGTTGGCACAATACATACCCTCCCACAAAATATAAGTGTGCTCTTAAAATGTAGAGGTCGAAATAAGGGAACTAGGAATGTCATCGCCCGTTCAAACTAGGCTAGCTAGTGTACGGTACTGTCGTCCAAACTTTGCTAGATAGTGTACGATGCTGCGTTCAAACATCAAAGACGACGTCTAACGATGACGATTGCACTTGTTTCAGTCCATAACACATGCATGGAATGATGTGTGTCGATAGACAGAGAGGAGCAAGGTCGGCGAGCTACAAGAGGTGCATGGGGGTACACAAGACCCCAAAATTTTTGCACAAAAACTGAAATATACCCCTTAATACATAAAGTATATACTACACATATTAATATACATGTTCTCAAGAAGACCTATTTCAAGAAATTGGCAAAGCCCACCCCAATGAACCCATTTCATATTCGCCCAAGTCCGAGTCGGCAAGCCCCTTAGCCATTCTTGGTCGCTTCTCCTCTAATCTCTCTCCCCATTTCTCTCTTTCACTCTTTTGTGGATTGTGGTCTCCACTCAGCCACTCTCCAGATCTGACGCCGCCAGCTGCTTCTCCTCGACTCCTCTGACGCCACCAGCATCGGTCGCCTCCGGCCTCCCGCACGACACCCCGTCGCTCGGGCCGCCCTCGCCCACCCTCGCCTGGTCTTTGGTCGCTCCATCTTCACATCCGTGATCCACCAGACTGCTTTCTCGGCCTCCTCCTGCTGCCAGGCTAGCATCTCTCGACCGCCACCTCTGGTGGCTCGGCCTCCGACGCCGTCTGCTCCCTCTCTGTGCTTTAGTTAGTGACTTAGTGCTCTGTGATTTTGAATGGCGAGAATGGGAAATGGGTGATGTAATCGATGTCCGATGTTATATTGTTTGGTGATTGACTCACCGAGTTAGTGAGTTACTTGATTGATCATTGAATGATTGAATCCCTATGCTTTGGTAGTCACTACTACAGAAGCCTCATCACGAGCGGTTGTAACCGTCATCACGCATTTTGAACCGTCTATATTTGTTGGTGCTGTGATAATGGCGGTTATCCTGAGCGGTTCAAAACCGCTGCGTGATACGCGCTATCACGACGGTTTTTGTTCAAACCATCTATGAAGGCTATTATCACAGGCGGTTTTCATTAAAACCGCTCGTGATCGAGAATATCACCGACGGTTTAATTTACAAACCGTCTGTGATGACATTCCTGAGCATGCTTCTTGTTCGTAAAATGCATGATGAGTTTTCCTGAGCGGTTCTTGTTTAGAACCGCTCTGTGATAGCCTTTTCGTGGCAAAAAAAATCAAAAACAGCTGCTAAAACTTCGGATGCCGTTTAGAGGCCCTAAACGACCTTTTTTGGGGTTTTCACTTTTTCGAGACCTTGCGAAGAGAATCTGACCTTGACTTTTCGTTAGCTTTCCAACGAGCCAAAGAACGTCGCAATCGGAGTTCGTATGCAAAAGTTATGATGATTTTACCGAACGGTGCGCGATCTACTATCTATATTTTTGCCCAAACCAAATAACTCAACATGAACTACACACATCACAAGAGCATCACCCACATCACAAGAGCATCACCCACATCACAAGAGCATCAACTCAGTAATCCACATCACAAAGCAAAGGGGGGGAGTAGAGAGAGTGAGGTCGTGGGAGGCCGGGGCGATGAAGTGGAGGAGGCCAAAGGTGACGAGGTCGTGGGAGGCAGTGACGACGAGGTCGGGGCGAGGTGGAGGAGGCCGGGGGTGATGGTTGGATGAGGCGGTGATGATGAGGCCGGGACGAGTTGGAGGAGGCCGCCGGTGACAAGCTCGGCGGAGGCCGGGCGCAAGGGTGAGGAGGAGAAAGCGCAGAGGAGGAGATGGAGGTATGTTTGTGAGGAGGAGAGACCGCAGAGGAGGAGATGGAGGTTATATAAAGCGAGTTTGACAGCAAATCGCCCATTATGTTTAAATTTTTGTTTCGCCCAACAATCGAGAGACGGTTCGTGTTAAGAACCGTCAGTGATAGCCCTATCCTGACGGTTTTTAATAGAACCGTCAGTGATCATTCACAAACGGTTCTATTAAAGAACCGTCAGGACCTGTAGCCTCCAGAGCGGCAAAGGCGGTCTTGGCGAGAGGATAGCGAGGATATCACAAAGCGGTTCTTAATTAGAACCATCTGTGATAACTAATTATCACTGAGCGGTTCTTATTCGTAACCGTCAGGCAATATCACGCACGGTTCTTATTGAGAACCGCTCGTGATTAACTGATTATCACAAAGCGGTTTGTGAATAGAACCGTTCGTGATAATTCACGAGACGGTTCTATTAATGAACCGTCGTGATAGATGACTATCACAGACGGTTCTAAAAAATACCGTCTGTGATAGTCGGCCCGCGCCACCCGCTGGTCCGAATTGACCCAACATAGATGGTTCCAAAGGAACCGTCTGTGATGGGGCGTCTACTATAGCCTGTTTTTTAGTAGTGAGTGCTCTGTGAATGGGTGATGTACTGATGTTATTATTTGGCTCACTAAGTTAGTTGATTCTTGATTGATCATGGAATGATTGAATCCAGAATCCCTTGTGCTTTGGTAGTGCTTTCTGTGAATGGGACAATGGCCAATGGGTGATGTCTTGATGTTATTGTTTGGCTCCTTTGGATTAGTTGATTGATCATTGATGTATGGTTAGGTCACCCTCCCCAAAGGTGGCGGCACCCTTCTTGATTCTAGATTATGTGGTTGCTTACTATTTAGTGATTTGGTTCCATATGTTTGGAATTTTCTATGTTTGCTTATTGTCTAGTTTGTGGGTTAAAATGACTTATGGTCAAATGATGTTCTGTTGTAAATGTAGGTTTGTAGAGCACTAAAATATGAAGAATAAAGATCTAGCATCTTTACGGGGTGCTCATTCTGCTAAAGCTGAAAAGGCACAGAAGATCTCTTCTTCTTCAACTCCGTGCTCAAATAGAGAAAGCAAGAAAAATAGTATTTTGCCTTCAATTGCTGAGGCTCAAACAAATATTGACAGTGGGGAGCCTGAGGAGACAATTTATGATGTTGATCGTCTTCCACATGATCCAGCAAAGAGAATCCCCATAACTTGTTATTCTGTAAATGAGCAAGATGCAGTGAGAAGAGGATATATTGCAAAAGGGCCATGTCAACTAAGGACACATGATTTTCCACAAAGACAAATTGGAGGTATGCGTCGCTTCCGTGATGTTTGGTTTGACAAGTATGATTGGCTTGAGTATAGTGTGGAAAAGGATGCTGCTTATTGCTTTGTTTGTTATTTGTTCAAGGATAAAACTACTTATGTTGGAGGTGATGCTTTTGTCAATGGGGGGTTTAGGCATTAGAACAAACCTAATGGGTTTGACAAGCATGTTGGTGGTATTAATAGTACCCATAATTCTTTATGTGTTGATAGTTTGTGATGACAGTTTAGAACCGTCTATGATGACTCTATGTGGTAGTGCATGCCTGCAATGCTTAACGGTGGCAGCTACAAAAAGCACGAGACCATTCCAAGAGATGGTCGTATAGCATGGAATATTCCAAGGCATGCATTAGCAGCATTAATTTCTGCCATGCAGAGAATATCCCAGCTGGTTATTATTTGTAGCTGTCGCTCTCGATGTGAATTCAGAAATGTCTCATGATTTTTGAAACTTGACACCTTTTATTTGAGATAACAATGGTTGGCACAATACATACCCCTCCCACAAAATATAAGTGTGCTCTGAAAATGTAGAGGTCCGAAATAAGGGAACTAGGTACAGTCGCCGTTCAAACTAGGCTAGCTAGTGTACAGGCGTCGTCCAAACTTTGCTAGCTAGTGTACAGTCGTCGTTCAAACATCAAAGACGTACGGTCCAACGATGACGACTGCACTTGCTCAGGTCCATAACACATGCATGGAATGATGTGTGTCTGATAGACAGAGAGGAGAAAGGTGGTAGGTGGCGCTAAAGAATTTTCTTAGGCTGATTTTAGTCTCCTCCAAGACGTTCGTTTATTCTTTCTTGTCATCCGTTTCTTCCTAGGAACGAGCATTAATTGGCGTTCTTTCCTTCTCTTTCTTAGTCTTGGGCTCTTGGCCTTTTGAATTTTCTTTCCCTCGTGTAGGTTGCGATCCGTTCGGGTTACATAAATTAAAGTGTGTGTCTGATAACACATGGCCTTTTGAATTTTCTTTCGTTGTTAGTGGCCGTTCAAACTTCAAAGACGTACGTCCAACGATGACCACTGCACTTGCTCAGGTCCGTAACACATGCATGGAATTATGTGTGTCTGATAGAGGGAGGGGAGCAAGGTACAGAAATCGCTAAATTTGGTTTAGACTCACCTAACTTAATAAGTTATAACTGGCTCAGATTCGAGTTCGATGTCATTCGTACAATTACACTTCGGCGATAGTGTAGTATCACTCCATCTGGCATGCAGCAATACTCCGTATCCTCTCGCCCTCTAGCTCTTCTTTCTTAATAAATCTGAGATCAAGCAAAGAAGCCGCACTAGGTAGTAAACAATTATCATTTAAATTAAAGTTTAACTCAGCGAAGCAATTTCACCTTTAGTAGTTGGAGCTTCTTTGCCCGAGCTCGTGTAATCGGCCCAATTGCAGTTTGTATATTCTTCTTATGCCGAATGGAACTAGCTGCTGCTCTTAAAACTTGTATATATATAGTGAACAATACCATGTGAGGTAGAGAACTAACTGGTGCTTGGGATGTCCTCCTCACTTAACATTCCTATTTGGATATAAACTTCACCGGTCACACATAAATCTTGGCAGTGACACAGCGACAAACTTCTACTGAGTATATATGTTCCTTGTATTGAGCTTGCCTAGCGTTCAGTAAGTGCAAAAAAATATAACTTGTATCTTAATATGTCCGACAAACGTATTTCCAGAGCCAAAAATAAGGTGGAAAAAAAATCCAATCTCAGCCAGAAAACTTACTAATTGAGCGTGTCATCAGTGAATTTTTTTATATTAAATCATATGTTTAAAAATATTTTATTAATAACCCCTCACCAACTTTATTTCCGAATCCTGATAGTGTTGTTTGCCACACCACGGATGATGGCGTGGCCAAAAGGGTTAGATTTTGAAAATAAGTTGGGCGATGTGTTATTAATAAAAATAGATTAAAAGGAGTTTAATAATAAAAATTGTTCGCCGTCAGCGTACTGTATAACAGGGAGAAGGTAATTAAGGTGAAAACCCACTCGCAATTAACAGGTAAATAGAGCTTGGTGAAAACTAACCAAACTTTCAGGCCGAGCCAGTGGGGTGATTTCTTTCCCTCGTGTAGGTTGCGATCCGTTCGGGTTATATAAATTAAACTGTGTGTCTGATAACATATGTGGCCTTTTGAATTTTCTTTCTTTGTTAGTGGCCGTTCAAACTTCAAAGACGTACGTACGTCCAACGATGACCGCTGTGCACTTGCTCAGGTCCATAACACATGCATGCAATGATGTGTGTCTGATACACAGAGAGAGGGGAGCAAGGTACAGAAATCGCTAAATTTGTTTCGGACCTAAATACCAGTACATTACTAGTCGCCTATAAATATAAGTGTAACGGTGAAAGGCAGGCATCCAGACCAAAAAGAGAAAAGATGGCGGCAACACCTGCAGTTGGTTCCAACAACGAAGATCAGGGGCTGCGAAAGGCTGCCACCTTCCACCCGAGCCTGTGGGGTGATTTCTTCCTCACTTACCAGCCGCCCACTGCACCTCAGGTACTAGCAATGTCATCACACTAACTAGTTATAGAGATAAAACAATCTTGCTGCCGATGACTGGTACTTATTTGTCCTTGCTTTGCAGAGCGCATCCATGGAAAGAAGGGCTGGAGTGTTGAGAGAAGAAGTTAGGAAGATAGTAAAGGGCTCAAACGAGATACCCAAAATCTTGGATCTTACACTCACGCTGCAACGGCTTGGTCTGGACTACCACTATGAGAACGAGATCGATGAGCTCCTGCGCTTGGTTTACAACTCTGGTTACAACAAGGATGATCTCAATTTAGTCTCACTTCGATTTTATCTTCTTCGAAAGCATGGCTACGATGTGTCATCTGGTAAGGCTACAATGTATAACACATTTTCTTTTTGATTGGATGGATCGGATCATGGTAAAATGTGGTTTTGACAAGATAATCGATATATTGTAAGTATTAATTACTTTATCAACTTCGCAGATGTATTTCTCAAATTTAAAGATAAGGAAGGAAATTTTGCAGCTGATGATACAAGGAGCCTTCTAAGCTTATATAACGCAGCATACCTTCGGACTCATGGCGAGAAAGTACTTGACAAAGCCATTGTTTTCACTAGAAGCCTCCTCGAACGAGCACTAGCAGTACACCTAGAGTCTCCACTAAGAGACGAAGTATCTCTTGCCCTCGAAACACCCCTTTTCCGGAGGGTTAGAATATTAGAAACAAGAAACTACATCCCAATTTATGAAAAGGAGGCTACACGAGATGAGGCCATATTAGAGCTCGCAAAATTGAACTTCAACCTCCTTCAACTTCTTTATTGTGAGGAGTTAAAAAGGTCACACTGTAAGTTACTTCAAACTTCATACTTTGAAATTTATAGTTTTCTTTGCATACATCAATTTTAGAGAAGCATATTTATCTTTGGATACATTATAGGTGGTGGAAGCAACTTAACGTCAAATCAAATCTTAGTTTCGTTCGAGACAGAATAGTGGAAACGCATTTTTGGATGACAGGAGCATGCTCTGAGCCCCACTGTTCTCTTTCACGAATTATAATTATTAAGATGACAGCCTGTATCACCATACTAGATGATATATTTGATACCTACGGTACAACTGAGGAGAGTATGATGCTTGCGGAAGCAATGTACAGGTAACTCTCTTACCATCTATGATGTTGATATTGCAACTTCGCCTTCTAGTTCACCCTCTGTTAACTACATTTGTATTCGTAGTTCGCATTTATGGCATACGCAGAACATTAGTAATCGATGGACTAGTATAAAAATTAGCATAGAATGGAATCAAGAAATTTTACACTATGTTACAGATGTATCGGTGAGTACTTTAAAATGACTGGTTATTCATAATATGAAGCATGATTACATGCCAATTTATTCCTACGAAGTTAGTGAAAGTAGAATGTTCTTCTATGCAATTATCAAGCAGTGTTGAAAAACTAATTTCATGAAAACATTATTTTAGTGCACATTACTGTAGTCATTCGAAGCTTGTTGCATTAATAAATTCAAAAAAAATCCTTTATAATGCAAAACTTAGTTATAAATAACTTCCTATATGTACAAATATTTTAAATTTTAATCCAAAACCTCATGTATGATGTTCCTTAGTTATCATCAACTATCAAATGTTCTCAGTAGATTGTAAAACGCAGGTGGAATGAAAATGCAGCATCACTGCTACCAGAATACATGAAGGATTTCTATTTATATTTATTGAAGACATTTGATTCATGTGAGGATGAGCTTGGACCAAACAAAAGTTATCGGGTGCTTTATCTCAAAGAATTGGCAAGTATTCTATTTCTTCTCATCGAACGAGTTAGTTGGCTAAAAGCATGCACTTTATAAGAGTAAACACATATTCTCTTGCAAGGCCTAAAACATCGTCTAGGTGAACCATAAACAGGGTAGAAGAAGAATACACTATTTGTGATATCGTTATCTTCTCTTGAATAAAATTTAATGATACAGTAACATTTATTCAAACCCTAATATCCACTATTACTTTAACCTTCGTAAATATTTTACAAAGTAAGTCTATCGAGATGATGGAGAATTTATCTAACAGTCACACACGAGAATAAAAGGCACCATGAATTTAATATCTTCATTTGATGGATCCTTTTTCCATAAAGAAATCGATATATATTGACAATTATTATATGAACATATAAGATGAAGTTCACATTTTATTTTTATTGCGTTAAAGATGTTAGTTCGGGATACTCTCAGGAGATAAAATGGCGAGATGAACATCATGTTCCAAAAACAATCAAGGAACATCTAGAACTTTCGAGAGTAACTATCGGAGCTTTTCAAGTAGCATGTTCTTCATTTGTTGGGATGGGTGACATCATAACGAAGGGAACTCTTGACGGCTTTTGACCTATCGAACTTGTCAAGTCATTCACAACATTTGTACGACTCTCCAACGATATTGCATCAACAAAGGTCTTTCTCTGTCTATACACAATGCGTAGCCACCAATACTCGTATTTATGCATCTTAGTACCGCTTTCAATCTTTAATTTACTGATTGCACTCAAACCGCCTAACTAATTAAAGGCGTTGTAGACTACCCGTTTGGCGGGCGCTTCTTGACCCGGCAGGAGAGTCACTCGTCCAATCATCCTCTCCTCCATCCCTATTTACTACCTCTCGGTCTTCCACATCCCCAAGTCTGTTCTTTGCCCTTGATCGTTTTAGACGCCGCTTCCTCTGGGCGGGCCACGAAAGCTTCTCGGGGGCAAGGGCAAAATCAATTGGGCTTCGGTGTGCCGCCCACCAAGCTTCGGTGGTCTTGGTATTCTCAATCTTTCCTTTTTCTCGTGGCCTTACGCTGAGATGGCTCGCACTGGAAGGCCCTTCCAAACCACGGGTTGGAACGGAATTACTGTTCAAGGGGACATGACCTCTTTCTTTGCAATCAGCCACCGTGGTTTCTGGATGGTCAAACAGCTTCCTTCGGTTCTCTACTGGCTCGTGGGAGGCCCCCAAAGCTCGGCCCGTTGATCTTTGGAATTTCCAAAGGAGAAACAAGACAAGGGCCTCAGCCTTCAAAATGGGCGTTGGGTGCACGACATCAACATTCAGGGGCCTTTCAATCGACTATATTCGCCATTCGAGGAACTCTGGGCCAAAATTAACTGAGATCCATCCGGTCCTCGGCTCCTGTGGCGACATTGTTTGGAAATTAACCCCAATGGTTCCTACTCCTCCAAGTCCGCCACGCTTTGCTCTTCCCGGTTCTATACGGACTAACTTCCAATCCTCATTTGGAAATCCCACGCCCCCAAAGTGCAAATTCTTAAGCAGCTTGCAATTCAAAACAAGCTTTGGACCGCAGATAGATCGGAAGTCCGTGGGTGGCCGAACCAAAGATTCTGCCCCTCTGCGCAGACACACTCCTAATCGCCCTCCACCTTTGCGCTCGTCGCTTCTCCAGTAGAATTTGGAAGCGGATGGTAGATCGGCTAGGTTTTGAGAGCCTAAAACCTTCCTCTTAGCCCCTTGCACGAGCATCCTGGTGGTGGTCCAACGCATGAGAGGGAAGGATCCTGCTAAGGCCACAAGAACGACCCTTATCCCGATCACGTGGGTGCTTTGGAAAGAATGTAATGCGAGAATTTTTTAACAACAAGGCGACAACTCCTCAAAGAACTCATAGCACAGATTAAGGAGGAGGGTAGATCTTGTCCCTCATGAGGGCCAAGAGTTTGGAGCTTTTATTCCCTGTAATTTAGCCTTCATCAATTCCTTGTCTCTTAATCTTCTTTATTAATATAAACGGGCAAATCTCCGCGGTTTTCCTTCAAAAAATTAAAGGCGTTGTCATAATACTTGCTAATTGAATCTATTTAATATTTCTTGCTATCAAAATATTGCGTGAGCAAACAGGGAGCACCATGCTTTCTTGTGCAATGCTACATGTTGCAAAGACGGGACAACAATGCATGATGCATGTGAGAAGATTAAGGAGTTAATAGAAGATTCATGGAAGGATATGGTAAAACAATACCTTAATCGATGCCAACACCCTACGGTTGTGGCACCTAACTATTGTTGACTTTGCAAGGATGGGGATTACATATACAAGTTTAACCGATGCATTCACTTTTTCCGACACAATCAAAGATATGATAGCATCACTCTATGTGGAATCATTGCCTTTATAAAATTACGTGGAAGGAACAACACATATTTTACCAGCTACTTTATGCTTCCGAATAAAGACTCTAGCAATAGCGGCAACCTCGAGCTATATTGAATAAAGTGGTGACAAATGAGATCACCGAATGTTAGTAGTTCAGTTTCATGGATGTTACCATGGGCAATGTAAGAATTAGGTGTTATCATCATCTCCTTATATTGTATCGTGTTCTCCTCTCAAGTAATATTATCGCCATTTTCACATATTGTTTAATTTTTACAATATATGATGGTTTTCGTAATTAATGATGTGTCTCTGAACAAGTAGATTTCGTGGCGACTAAGTTTCAAATGTTGTCTTGAGCAAGTGGTTGTTCTCATGATTTATTTTGATGAGTACTAAATCAATCTCGCATGAAACACCATTAACTAAGTAAATAATATTATTTCATTCATTCCTATTAAGACTGGAATAAAATACCATTTATTAAACATCACATCAGAGTTTTACATAGACCGCATTGGGTCAAGTTTTACAATAAGGGCCGAACAGGCCAAACTGAGTACATCGCAAAAGTAGCGGAAGCGACAACGGAAGCAAAAGGGGTGACACTACCAGAAACAGATTAGTTCCCGAGTGTCTATATATTTCCCGAGTGTTTGTAAGGAAACACTCGGGAAAGTCCCGAGTGTTTCATAGAACACTCGGGAAGTAAATTTAACACTCGGGAGAAGTAACTTTACCGAGTGTTTCATATTACACTCGGGACATGAAACATGAAAACGGGATATCAACCGGTGTGAAATAAAATCCCGAGTGTAATAGTTTTACTTACACTCGGGAAAGTCGGAAAAAAAGCGCCAATTTTTTTCAGGACCGCGTCATTTTTTTTGGGGCCGCGCCATTTTTTTTGGGGGCTGCGCAAGTGCTACAACCCACCCACCTCTGGCTCTTTTTCCCCATTTCTCCGTTTCTTTCTTCTTGCTTGCTTCCTGCTCTTCCCCCTCCCCCCCCCCCGTTTCTCCGTTTCTTTCTTCTTCTTGCTTCCTGCCTCAACCTCCGGGCGTCTCTCTCCTCCCCACGCTTGGTTCGGCCATGATGGATCAAGGCTTGCTTGCCCGCGCGCGCCCTGCTTGCGGTTCGCTGTCGCCGCTTTGGTCCGCGCCTAACTCCTACTCCCGGCTCGGCCGGCCCTTGAGCCGCCTCCCGGCTCGGCCAAACCTTGCACCAGACCCCTGGCGCGCGCAGGTGCTCTGGTCCACCGCGCCCTGCGCTGCTTGCCGCCTCAGGTCCACTCTGTCGGCCCGCTAGTGAGTATGGCTCGGCTCCCGTCACTCAAGCGCCGCCATCGCCTCGTGGCTGGCTTGCCGTGCGCTCGGCCCGGCCTATGGCCGCCAGACTGCGCCAAGGCCTCGACCGGCTTGGCGCCCCAAGCTCGCCGCCTCTCGCTCCCGTCGGCTCGGCTTGGGCCGCCCCCATGGCTTTCTAGCCCTTTACTCGTCCCCATGGTCCGCCCATCACATGCTCGATGAAATGTGAACCAAGGCACATTGTTTATTCTCTAAAAAATGTGAAGAGACCGATTTTGGATCTATATAATTTGTTTGTGTGGTTTATCTTTATCATTGGATGGATTTGATTTGAATTGTGAATTCTCCAAGCAAAGAAAGACTAGTGGAGGTGGAGGTGGCGATCCTCATGGCAACAAAGAACGTTGTTAGCGTCAGGCAGAGCGGAGAAGGAGGTTAAATCAGCCTGGTGGATGAGAACCTCAAGCTCAAGATGGTGTTGGAGCCGGCTCGGCCTGCCGCCTGAGCCTCACCTCCCCCCATTTCCCCCCTTTTCTCTTGTTACTTTTTGTTGTGCTTTTGTTTTACTGATGGTGTTGGATTTACTTTTGATGTTAGATGGTTGATGCACGGTGAGGGTGCTAACTGTGGGTTGCTACCTTGATTATCTTATCATGTCACTCTGTAGTGAGGATAAGGTGTTCAGGAGATGGAACCGCTGCTACTACAGGTTTCTCCTATATTTTTGTAGTATACATTCTTCATTGAATAGCCATTATAGAAGTTAACTCCACACTTGTAAAATCTTTGAAGGTTAGCACTTGTGATTTCAGATATTGCGAATTGGCTTCTTTGAAATTCTCAAGCTTAATGTGCTAGCTTATGCTGTTGTTGGTGAGGTTTGTTGATATTATTTAACATGTACCGAAATTAAAGTTAGCCCTTTGTGTGGTTTATATACCTTTGGTTGATCAGATTGTTTTTTAAGGTGTTGATCAAATTGTTAATGTGGTATATTTTAATTGAAGTGATATCCTTTTTGTTTTATATAAGTTCCAAAGAGCAATGTGAATATATGATACTGAGCTAATAATGTACCTCTTTCTTCTTTTCTTATCATTCTGTAGCAGAGAATTTATATTAAATGTTGTAGATGGTCTCAACACACTATTTTGCATAACAATCTGACACAATGCAATTTTTTGTAGAAAATTGTTGGCCTTTTTTTTTTCTGGAGGGCTTAATGCAACATCAACCTTGTCGGTGGTTATTGTTGTTATTTATGGAGCTAACTTAACCATCAATGGTGACATGACAACTCGAATGGCTAATCAGTTGTAGCATTAGTTCACATGTTTGATTATGCAAATTTGGGAATCATTTGAAACCGAATCGAGTGTTGGAATAAAGGTCCAAGACAAGCCTTGTGGTGGAGCTACATTGAGCATTACCATTCTTCTCTCCATGATCAATGCACGATATATGCATCGACCATTTTTAATCTCTATATATGCACACTCATGTATATACTATGTGCTTACCTACCTTGCCTCTCTCAAGTTTTTTTTTTTTTGCATTATTTGTCTAGTTCTAGTCAGAGATTAAATCGATGTTTTCTCATCATAATAAAACTCCTTGAAATTTGAAGATAGTAATATATTGTTTCTATTATTTTTGCCAACATTGACCACTCTCACCTTTGCTTTGTTATTGTGATAATCGTTTGTTGTATTTAGATATGATCTTCCTACAAAGTTTCAACTCGAACCATTGGCATATGAGGTAACTTAAGTTATAATATTCTTGAAATATTATGGCATATGACTGATTTTGGAAGTAAAATTTGGGGAGGTCACATATAGATTGATCTTCTACATGTCCTTTCATTCCTTTAAGGTACGAACGGTTTGTTTCTACGTGATACTAGTGTTATTTCCCCCTACTCACTCCTTTTGTTTGGTGGTTCAATGGTAATCCAACATCAGGTATTATTTTGTTTCCCATCCCATGCTAGACTATTGACTAAACTATTGAACCCCCACCCTCCCTTTTTTATCTATAGGACGACTTAAGCTACCGAGGTCTTAAAATTTGTAATTCTTGAACTAGTTTTAGTTCTTCCGACTTTTCCGGTGTTAGCATGTTGGATGTTGGCACTTGTCGGGATCAAAGGATAAACTAGCCAAGAGAAATTTATTATCTTCTATGTGAATAATATATGCAAAAAAGGAGATTGCATTAAGGAGAGGGTATGTTTTAGGGCTTCTAGTTTCACTCTAGGTCTGTGTAAATCGATAAACAATTTTTCCTCAAGATTCTTTTTGGAGAGGAAATTCCTTTAGAAAGTATCTTGTCATCATATATATTGTTATATACTAATTATTAAATGATATCTTGAGCCTTTTGATGCTTAGAAGGAGAAACCCTCGATTTGTTTCGGGCAGAGTGGTTGTTATAGACGGATGGTTAAGGTTGATCACTGCTGATAGATCGCTGCTTTTATTCAAGCAACTACGCATAACACTCGATGTCGTTTTAAAGAATTGACAAGAAAGCCAGAGGTATGATGTCTGTCCCTGCTGTTTGACATATAAGGGGAAAACACCACGATGAAATGAAGATGTCATGCAACTATAGTGTTTTTGCACATCTCGTGACAGCTTGTTTGACATCACTTCACCGTATGTAAAAATGTATAACTTGCTTTAAACTAAAGTGCGCTTCAATCGCATGAAGTTGTGGTAATCTCTTCATATTAAATTTTCCTTGTAATTATAGTTGAGTGACTTGAGTCAATCACCAATGGCTTCTGCTCCATATCGGCGACTAATTTTGTAATTTCCATTAGGTCAACGGATTACAATGCGCATAATGGTTATGAACCGTGTCGTAATCAAGTTCGTAACACTAGTATTCGGATGCACATTAAGGTGCCTAGATTTTAAATGCACATGACCAGTACATTTCAGGTTGTGCTTGTGTTGGTAACTCAGTAGCTTTTTCCCGATTTAAACTTGGATGCTTGAATCATGTGACTGTATTTCTCACTAGTTAAAATTGTTGAATTGGTGATTTTGGGCAGTTTTCTTGGTTGTATCTCGCTTGTTAACTTCATTTGTGTCTATCTCGATAACTCTAACTAGTCAATGAGAACCAATTTTTTTTGTACCTTTTGTACCCTCCATGTGATCTTATGATTTCTTCTCTTACAAACACATGAGAAATTATGGATGTCCCACCTTATCCATTCCATTTGTCATATTGGCAAAGATAAGTGCCGTGCACGCCTTAACGGGCCACCAATAGAATGGACTCTCTACCACCCACCCGCTTGTCATCAAAAGCATGGAAACTCTTAAACTATGCTAATGAAGCATGAAATCAAACAATCATGCAAAATAATGTTGCAACTAAAAATGACTTTTAGTACCATAGTGAAATAGTGTCCTCACTTTCAGATTCGAGCAAATTGTAGCTAAACATGTTGTTTAGTATGGCAATGCATCAAGACATATTCTCAGCCTTCTAGACTTTTTCGAGCATATGGGCTTTCATTACCCGATAGTGCCCTTTTTACTACATAATGAATGCTAGTGGTTCTTCGTGACGGGCGATTCTCGGGGCTTGGTCATATTGATATTTTATCTTCGTGTAGGCATCAAAATTGCTTTTCTGCTGCCGTGCCCAAGCACGCTCCATTCTCGATAGGCATAGTGAATTGGTGATGACAATTGCATTGAAATGGTATAGTACAGCTTATGCAAAGTATTGATTCATTCAAGCCCGTTCTTTCACAACAATTTGTTTGGCTTGATGAGACCCTCTTCCGTTTTCAAAGGTGTATGTATACATCTAAAATGGACTTGTAAGGCATAGTGGGTGATATATTGTTGTTCAATAGATATAGGGTCAACTTTTTGTATTATGAAACTATCGAATAATGGAGATTCTTGCAAATGATAAGATTAATAAAATACCGTCACGGGACCTGCCGAGGACTTCAGTACGAAAATGGACCACATTTGGACCTTTGTACCTTGTGGAGTTTCCATAACGAACGTGAGGAAGACGACTTCAAAACAAAGTACTCTAGCTTCGTAACACTCGGAAAAAATTTGCACTCACGGGGAAGCTTTCCGAGTGTGATTGTTTGCAATGCACTCGACAAAAAAATATTCAGTGTTGACACTCGGGAACTTCGAGGCTCATCGGAAAGTGTTTTCCCGAAAGTGCTAATTTCTTTCTTTCCGAGTGTTAACACTCGGTAAACATTTCCGCTGGGGCCTAAACCGTCGAGACATTTTTTCTCCCGAGGGTTTTATGTTTCCCGAGTGTTTAGTAGTACACCGGAAAAAATTTTTTCCCAGTGTAAATCTCGAACACTCGGAAACCATTTTTTTCCCGACTAAACTGTCTCCGAGTGGTGTTTCCCGACTGACGACCTCGGAAGTTTTTCCCGAGTGTTTAGGCACTCGGGAAAAAACCTGCTTCGTAGTGTGAGAGCACATCTCCACATGCAAGGATCGAGAAATCCATGTGCTACCGATATTAACCAATGACTTGAATAATATTGATGCACGAAGCACCAACGGAGTCAGCTAGACTGGGTTGAGACTAGAACAACTAAAGACTAAGCTACGCTTCATCTTCTTCTAGCCTCCAGCTTCTAGATCTTCGTAGTAGTCGTAATTCTTCAGGATTTCCTGCTTCTAAGAATTTTGGGGAAACAGCAAGAATAAGCACAACTTCCATGCTCGCGAGCCAACACATAATGCAATAATGTATACATGCAAGGTTAAACAAGGATGGCTCGGTTCTTTTATTTGCGAAAGCAAGCTTTTCAATTATCATAATTACAAAATCCTATCACTTAGCATTTTAACAAATTGCATTTTATTAAAGAGAGTAATGTGCAATATTTAACAACAAGAGAGGTTCCATCTATCTAAACTCTACACCATGCATCTTTTCAATTGAGCCGCCACCAATTACCACACCCATCGAGCTCAAGACTCGGGAAAATCCAACATAGGGCTAGGAGAGCCCTTCCACCATTTTCATACCACCTACAAAGTTTTGAAATAGAACTAACTCAAGTTATGATCCCCATGTCCGCCTTTGACCGTAGAGGCACTACTGCTTAAACAAGATACTTTAGACTCTACAAAGGATGTACACTTTATCCACAAGAGATAGTCATACCCGTTACCCCACATGATTCTGTAGTCATGTAGTTGGGCGACCATCATAGTAACCTTTCAAACTACCTTGCCCTTTCCGTCATCTCACCCATATGGGGTTGCGCCCAAACGTTATGCGGGATCATTGTAACCCGAGTGTTGGGTGTAGTTTTGGACTACCCACAATCACGGCAACCTCACCCATTCAAGCCGGATGTACCCAAGCTTGCATCGCTCCATTTCTCCACCGTAGAGACACATTCGTGGTTCAATAATTTTACTAAGCCAAGTTGCACTTTGCGGACTTGTGATTGTACTTGTTTAACATGGGAGGTCGTGACAAGATTAAGTCCTTAGGGTTATCTCGGGCGGTTCATTCCACAAACCAACCATCCTCGTGCTCCCGAGCACCCACCGCCTCACCATCCGCCCAGATAGAACTAGCAATTAGGGTTTTTGAGGAGTAAACCAAATTATTCCAAACCTTTAGTCAATGGACCACCAATGACTACCCAAATCATTTTATGTTTGAAGAATGATGATTGGGGTATTTTAATGCCCCTAAGATTTAAGCAAGACTAGCATGTCGCTAAGTATAACATATAACTAGTATTTACCATATAGTTACTAGGGTGACAAGGATTAATGGATTCAAATTATTAAGGATGGCATATTAATTAATTAATCAACAAGTGGGTGTTTAGCTACCTTAAGCTTTAACATACATTTGATTAAAGAATTAAAGCATGCAATTTTGATAATTTAAATGAATATAATTTGCATAAAATGTACGCTCAATATGATCAAAGTATTGACTCGCCTTTGATTAAAGGAAAGGGAATCTTGATAATCTTGGGCTAGATCGAAGTGGAGATCCTCCGCGTCTTCGAATCCTAATCGGACGATCGCACCAGAAAAAGGCACAACAAGCAAAAGAAAACAAATAAATACACACAAAGAAATAAACAAATGAACTCCAAATTGAACAAGACCTATGTCATTAGTAAGATCTTGAATTTACCAAATTTTAGAAACTTATTTCACTTGAATCGGAGTTACGACGAGGGAGAACAGAGCTTCCGAAGTTCGGACTTGGAATTAAATCAAAAAGGAAAAAGGGAGAGAGAAATCGGCCACCACACAGTGCGTGGACCAAGTCCTTGCACACCGGTCCAGCGGTGCACCAGGGGGTTTGCTGTTCATGGGGCCCATTTGGCAGCCGGAGAGGGGAGGGGTTAAGGCCAATGACATGTGGGGCCCGCCCGGTTTATTCCCCACTTGATTTTGCAGTTTGTATATTCTTCTTATGCCGAATGGAACTAGTTGCTGCTCTTAAAACTTGTATATATATAGTGAACAATACCATGTGAGGTAGAGAACTAACTAGTGCTTGGGATGTCCTCCTCACTTAACATTCCTATTTGGATATAAACTTCACCGGTCACACATAAATCTTGGCAAAGTGACACAAATGACAAACTTCTCATCGAGTATATATGTTCCTTGTATTGAGCTTGCCTAGCTTTCAAGAAGTGCAAAAAATATAACTTGTATCTTAATATGTCCCACAAACGATTTCCAGAGCCAAAAATAAGGTGGAAAAATCCAATCTCAGCCGAAAACATACTAATTGAGCATGCCATCGTGAATTTTTTATATATTAAATCATATGTTTAAAATATTTTATTAATAATTCCTCACCAACTTTATTTCCAAATCTTGATAGTGTTGTTTGCCACACCACGGATGATGATGGCGTGGCAAAAGGGTTAGATTTTGAAAATAAGTTGGGCGATGTGTTATTAATAAAAATGAATTAAAAGGGTTTAATAATAAAATTGTTCGCCGTCAACAGATCAGATAACAGGAGAAGGTTGTTGAGTAACTATCATTTGGCGAGTCTAGTCCGAACGATTACCTCATAGACAAGCGTAGAATCGCTTAGAACAATGCAATAACACAAGAATGAATAGTACATTGAACACGGAGATATAGGGGGCTTCTGCTTCTCTTTAATCCTTCATCAATTGATCAATCGCCACAATGAATAGCACCCCTATTTATAGGCTACTGAGACCTGCTAGGGTTTGGGATGGGAGCCCATACATGGACAGAAGCCCGGCCAGCCCATAGTTTCCCAACACTCCCCTTGGGGCACCCATCCTCACATATTTATGCCTCACAAACTCCATAAAACCCAATTGGGAAAAATTTAGAGAAAGAGCACATGATACAAGTTCACCATGGTAACGAATTGCCTCATTAAAAACCTTAGCCGAGAAACTTCAGAAAACTCGTTAAGGGAAAAAGAGTACAATCCACCCAATTTCATTTAATCTCCGTGATTTAATCTTTGGGTACTCGATCTTCGTGATCAAGTTTCAATAATGAGTTCATGAAGATTCTCCCCCTGAATTCTGCACTTCTCTAAGTCTTGTCATTACAATTCCACGTATGCACCTTTCAAAGCTAGATGCTGGAAGTAACTTAGTGAATAAATCTACAAGATTTTCACATGACTTAGTATGCAATGCTTTAATTTCGTCCATCTTTTGCAATTCATGAACATGGAAGAACTTGGGGTTGATATGCTTTGTGAGATGACTCTTCACATAACCCATCTGCACTTGTGCAACACAAGTCGTATTATCTTCATAGATAATAGTGGGGTTTTGCGGTACTCAATCCACACGACTACCGGATGTGGTGAATCATCCGTCGAAGCCAAGCACATTCTCGTGATGCCTCTCGACATGCTATTATTTTCGAGTGGTTCGTCAAGTCGATACAAGACTCGCTTAGACGATTTCTATTGAATTGCGCCCACCACACAGAATATATAACATGTTTGCGATTTGGCTATATGCGGATTCTCTGTACCCGCATCTGATAGCCATTCATAGTTAAGTCTTGGTTCTTTCTATAGAACAGACCAAATTCTTTGCTTTCTTGGAGGTATCGGAAGATATCCTTCATTCCCTGCCAATGCCTTTGGTAGGTTTTGCACTATACCTTGCTAATAGGTTAACGACAAATGCAATAGCCGATCTAGTACAATTTGCTAAACACATGAGTACTCCTATCGCACTTAAGTATGGGAATTCCGGTCCCAGGACTTCCTCCCCCTCTTCTTTAGGTCTGTACGAGTCTTTGTCTTGCTGCAAAGATCTCCCGACCATTGGCAATTTCAAAGGGTATGCCTTTCAAAATCAAACCTTTCTAACACCTTCTAAGTGTAGGTTGACTGATGCTCTAAAATCCCTTCAGGGGTATGCTCAAGCTGCAAGCCTAGACAATATTTGGTTTTACCCAAATCTTTCATTTTGAACTCTGACTCCAAGTAAGAACTTGCTTTCTTAATACCTTACAGGGTTCCAATGATATTCAGATCATCTTCATACACTGAGATTATACAAAATCCATCCCGATCGTCATTATAAATACACAGGGATTATTCTCATTGTTCGTGTAGCCTTTCTTGCATAGAAAGTCGCTTCAAGCGATTATACCACATCCTGCCTGATTGCTTATGTTTGTACAGTGACTTTCTGAGTTTCACACTATATAGATTTCTATTTGCTCTATCTTGGTTCGGGACAGGGATACATTTAGGTATCTTCATATAAATGTCCGAATCCAATATTTCATAAAGATATACAATTACCACATCCATCAATTTTACTTTTAACTTCAAGTTTACTGCCATTGAGATTAAATATCTAAAGGGTGGTTTCGCCCATGACCGGGGAATAGGTTTCTTCATAAACAACTTTTGGATGTTGAGTGAAACCTTGTGCAACAAGCCTTTCTTTACTTCATTATTTTCATTTCTCTTTCGAACAAATACCCACTTATGCCCTACAGGGTGCACATAGGAAGGCAAACGACTTACAGGCCCAAACACCTTTCTTTTATTCAGAGATAATAATTTTGCTTCTATTGCCTTCTTTTAATCTTTCCAATCTGATCTTTTCTTTCATTCAAAGGAGCGATATACAGCTCGGATCAAGATCGATGATTGTGGCAATTTTCTTTGCAAAATCAATGTCGACATTGGTCGTTGTCTTATTCATAGATTCTCCCGAGGTCACAAAGTTTATAGCTATTTCTTCAAGGGGCAATTCTTCTAATGCTTCTAATGCTTCTACTTGTTCACCGCTGCTTTTAATTACGGGGGCAAGTCCCTTTAGTGTTTCAACTCCGACGCAGCGCACACATCCATGCCGATGTCTCCTTCATGGGGATGTTCAATTCTAGTATGCCTTTTCAAGGTTCCATATCGGTGCCGATCTCAATCGCTCCCCTTCCGTTCGGGGAACTTCGGTGATCGGCTGTGTCAAGTTCTTCTTATCCTTTTTCGCTAGGCGTCCCCGGTTACTTGGGAATCGAGGGACCGGAGTTCTCGTCCTTTCAAAGGCCTTAGGACGGGATTAGGGATACCTTCATTGGTATTTCAACCCTCTTCGGTGCATTGCGTACAGGCATATGCGACTCGGTCACGCTCTTCAAATCACTAAAGTGGTTAGGCAGTTGATTCGCTAATACTTGCAAATCAATTATCTTCTAGACTTCATTTGTCTTCTAGACTTCAATTATCTTCTCGACTTTCTATTTGCTTCACTAGTGCACGGGTCATGTGCATGGATTTCAATTATCTTCGACTTCAATTATCTCACGGATCGCAATTATCTTCTCGGACTTTCTATTTTTCGACATTTTCATCAAGAGGTTGATTTCTCCCCTAATGACGGAAACTAGCCTCATCTAATATCTCGTCAATCGAATCGAGCAAGATGCAAATCTCTCATCATAGGTTCCAAATACCGATTATGGATGTTGTCACATAACCAACAGATATCCCTGACTTTCGGAGAAGGCCCTTTGTAGTTCGCTGTGGTAATGGTATAGGTATATAAACCTTGCAACCAAACCTTCAAACATGAGAAGTTTTCTGTGCTGACCCTTGCACTAGTTGCATAGTTGAATGGATGTTATATGCCGTGGTCTAAAATTGATGAGAGTTGTCATGAAAGCAGATCGCATGTTCCCAACATGCGCTTGGTAAATTACAATTCTTCAAAGGTGGTCGGGCAATAAATTTAATCCTTGTAATTAATGCCTCTGCTAGTCCATTCTGGGTGTGGACATGCGATACGAATGCTCAACTTTAATTCCCATTGCCATACAATAATCATCAAATGCCTTTGAAGTAAATTCTCCAGCGTTGTCCATTCTGGTGGACTTCACATGATGATCGAGAAATTATTTCTAATTTTAATTATCTCAGATTTAGCTTTACAAAAGCATATTTTCTCAGAGACAATAAACATACATGCGACCATTTCGAGGAAGCATCGATGAGCACCATAAAATACCTAAATAGCCCTTACAGGGGTTGTATAGGACCGCAAAAAGTCTCCCAGGAATGTAGGGACTTCATCCTTCACTTTTAGAGCAGAAGGTTTAGTAATTAAATTCCCGGTGGCACACGCGAGGCACACAAAATCTTCCTGATTCGGGAAATTCTTTACATTGACATCATGTCCCTATGAATTTTTAATTATATTTCTCATCATTCTAAGACGGGGTGGCCTAATCTATCATGCCGAGAGACGAGAAAAGTTCGTGAGCTTCTAAAAGTGGTTTTCGTGACAAGATAGGTCGCAGTGCCTTAATATTAGTGTAGTATAGCCCGATTCATATGAAGGAAGTCGTTCTAATACCCTTTTTCCATGTTCTTCACGCTTTATAATGAGCAGGTATTCTTTACCATACTCTTCTTCAGTCTCTACATGGAGACCGTTAGCGCGAATATCCTTAAATCTTAAGAGAGTTCTAGTCGATTATGGGTACAACGAGGCTTCTTTAATGACCAAAGTTGTGCCCATTAGGGGTATAATTGAGGCCCTTCCTGAGCCTATTATACAAGTATCGCTGCCTACAATTATCGAAGACTACTAAAGATTCTTGCCGATCGACCAAAGATTTTCGTCTCTCTCAAGATGGTATTTATTGTGCTGCTACTGGCTAAGCACACTTCCTCCAATAGGGCGCCACACGCATTCTAATATAATGTACTTTATTAATATGTATTAGAAAGCAAGCAACACATAAATAAAATACTTCAAATATCATAACATAACTTGTTATTATAAATACGGGAATAAGTCTTGCAGGACTCGTCATAAGAATTTAATGCTTTGCTCTACTAGAGCTTGCAACCATTATTAAAAAATAATTCAATATTCTGCTTCAATTACAAACTGCAAGTTACTATAAAAGATCCAAGTGCAATACGTGCACTTGATCGAATCAGCGAAGTATTCAGAAACTTCTGCTTCAATCTGCACCATGGAGATCTTCTCCTTTTGGGCAACTACGGATGCGGCCGCTGCGATGTCCAGAGGAGGGATAATAGGGCTGCTGCTAGGCTATCTTATGCCCTTCTTCTTAGACTCGAAAGCATCAATAACGTGCGACTCATGACCTTACCCTTCTTACTCCTCTCTTTCGTGAGAGGCTTTATCACCTTGTAGTCAGTAGCATTAGCTTCATGGCCAACATTGCTACTAAGTGGCCATGAGATGTAGTTCTTCCTTAGAACATTATCTTAAGCTTCTGCAACTTGCATGGTGTCAATTAATGCGCATACTCGTGTAGCCGTCTTTGACGATAGTTGCGCAAGGATTGCACCGCATTTGGGTGAAAGGTAGAGAGAGTCTTCTAAATCTTCTGCTTATCCGTGATTACATTATCACGGAGTTGAAGACTTGTACAAATTCTGGCCATGCTAGATCAGTTTTTTGAACTCCTGGTTTATGATGCCACCATCTTCATATTCATGCAAATAGTTCATAAGATTATCGCTAGTAATTTACATAAAATGGTTGCAAAATTCTTATAATGCTCTTCAACTCCCGATTCAGATTCCCATACTTTTCTATGCATTTTTCATGATTTACTACTATTTTCAGTGATTAAAAGTAATTTAAACAATCATAAATAATCAAAACAGTAAATACAATAAATAAATTGCATAGAAATAACAAATAACAAAGTTAAACATGCTTCAAATGCAAAATTGATTCAAAATTTGAATTCCCGAGGCCCTTTTCTATTGGAAAAAGATTTTTCGCTAATTCTCGTTTTCAAAGGTGAAATCGCGAATTTTCAGTTTGGAAAAAATTCGCGAAATTTCTAAAGTTACGAGGGTCTTTCGCAAAATTTCCTCACCCGCACAATTTACCTCAGAATTTGCGAACTCGAGGGGTTTTCCAAAATTTCGATTTTCCTTTTCACTGCTTTTTTTCTTCTTGTTGGGCCTTCTTTGCTTCGCCCATCAGGGCACACGTGGCCGATCAAAATCGGAGGGGTAGGAAAACCCACCTGTTCTGTGTGGTGGCGCGTCGCTAGCACGCGCTGCGCGGCTGGCGTTGGTGGCACGGCGACCGCGGTGGCAACAAGGAGGCGTGGCGGCGGGCAAAGACAGAGGCGCATGGCGGTCGGCGGGGCCGGTCTGCGGGCGAACAGGCGAAAGCGCGGCGCGCGCACGGCAAGTGGACCGGCGAATGCGGCGGCGCCGATCGCGGGCTGCCCAAAACGTGGCGGTGGCGCAAGGCAAGAGGCGGCGCGCGGCGGCCGGCGGGGCCGAAGCGGAGGCGGCGGCGGCGGCGCTTCCCCATGTGGCGCGGTGGCCCACGAGCCGAGCGGGCGCATACGCGCGCTTCATGCCGACGACGAGGTGGCGCGGTGCGGAGGCGTTCGCCGCCGCGCGGCGGGCGCCGCTGCTCGCTGGCGGGCCGATGGCTTCGGCGACGCGTGGCCCGTTCGGTGAGCGGCGGCAAGCTTCGGCGGCGGCGTCAACCCGCAAGCAGTTATTCCACACGGCTTGTCGCACATCGGCTCCAGCGACACAAGACACGGCTCCAGCCAACAAAGACTTCTTGGCCGCAAAATATTTTTCATGCAATTACTGTTTATGCGATGTAATGCGATGCGATACAATACAGTGCAATCAACATCGGTTATTGCGTGTAATCTATCCATTGACATTGTGTCGGCGACTTCAAGTCGGCTCACGGCAGATTAGAATGGATTTGCAACTTCCAATCTACGGTACAATCGACATCCAATCTTTCGTGAAATCTACCCATCGACATTGTGTCGGCGACTTTAAGTCGGCTCACGGTAGATTAGAATGGATTTGCACCGTAGAAAATCAATCTAGAAAGCGAATTTGCAGAATTGAAAGCAATCTAGAAAGAAGGCGATTCAATCTACGAATGTCATTAATTGACAGTTACCTTTCGATCCGAGTAAAGTAGGCCTAGAAGTAGGCCGGAGTCGATCGTGCTGATAAGATGTTGAGTAACCATCGGTTAGAACAATGCAATAACACAAGAACATAATATTAGATTGAACACAGAGATATAGGGGGCTTCTGCTTCTCTTTATTCCTTCATCAATCGATCAATCACTTACAATGAATAGCACCCCCTATTTATAGGCTACAGACCCTGCTAGGATTTGGGATGGGGAGCCCATACATGGGCCGGCTTCTGGGCCAGGCCCATAGTTTCCCAACAAAGGTAATTAAGGTGAAAACCCACTCGCAATTAACAGGTAAATAGAGCATGGTGAAAACTAACCAAACTTTCAGGCCTTTTGAATTTTCTTTCTTTGTTAGTGGCCGTTCAAACTTCCAAGACGTACGGAAGTCCAACGATGACCACTGCACTTGCTCAGGTCCACAACACATGCATGGAATGATGTGTGTCTGATAGAGAGAGAGAGAGAGGGAGCAAGGTACAGAAATCGCTAAATTATATTTACTAGTCGCCTATAAATATAAGTGTAACGGTGAAAGGCAGGCATCCAGACCAAAGAGAAAGATGGCGGCAACACCTGCAGTTGGTTCCAACAACGAAGATCAGGGGCTGCGAAAGGCTGCCACCTTCCACCCGAGCCTGTGGGGTGATTTCTTCCTCACTTACCAGCCGCCCACTGCACCTCAGGTACTAGCAATGTCACCACACTAACTAAATATAGAGATAAAACAATCTTGCTGCCGATGACTGTTACTTATTTGTCCTTGCTTTGCAGAGCGCATCCATGGAAAGAAGGGCTGGAGTGTTGAGAGAAGAAGTTAGGAAGATAGTATAAAGGGCTCAAACGAGATACCCAAAATCTTGGATCTTACACTCACGCTGCAACGGCTTGGCCTGGACTACCACTATGAGAACGAGATCGATGAGCTCCTGCGCTTGGTTTACAACTCTGGTTACAACAAGGATGATCTCAATTTAGTCTCACTTCGATTTTATCTTCTTCGAAAGCACGGCTACGATGTGTCATCTGGTAAGGCTAGAATGTCTAACACATTTCTTTTTAATTGGATGCATCGGATCATGGTAAAATGTGGTTTTGATAAGATAATCGATATATTGTAAGTATTCATTACTTTATCAACTTCGCAGATGTATTTCTCAAATTTAAAGATAAGGAAGGAAATTTAGCAGCTGATGATACAAGGAGCCTCCTAAGCTTATATAACGCAGCATACCTTCGGACTCATGGCGAGAAAGTACTTGACGAAGCGATTGTTTTCACTAGAAGCCTTCTCGAAGGAGCACTAGAAGTACACCTAAAGTCTCCACTAAGAGACGAAGTATCTCTTGCCCTCGAAACACTCCTTTTCCGGAGGGTTAGAATATTAGAAACAAGAAACTACATCCCAATTTATGAAAAGGAGGCTACACGAGATGAGGCCATATTAGAGCTCGCAAAATTGAACTTCAACCTCCTTCAACTTCTTTATTGTGAGGAGTTAGAAAAGGTCACACTGTAAGTTACTTCAAACTTCATACTTTGAAATTTATAGTTTTCTTTGCATACATCAATTTTAGAGAAGCATATTTATATTTCGATACATTATACTTTTTTGAACTTACTGAAAGCTAGGCAAGCTCAATACAAGGAACATATATACTCAGTAGAAGTTTGTCGCTGTGTCACTGCCAAGATTTATGTGTGACCGGTGAAGTTTATATCCAAATAGGAATGTAAAGTGAGGAGGACATCCCAAGCACTAGTTAGTTCTCTACCTCACATGGTATTGTTCACTATATATATACAAGTTTTAAGAGCAGTAGCTAGTTCCATTCGCATAAGAAGAATATACAAACTGCAATTGGCATTATAAAGGAATTTTTAAAATTTATTAATGCAACAAGCTTTGAAAGACTACAGTAATGTGCACTAAAATAATGTTTTCATGAAATTAGTTTTTCAACACTGCTTGATAATTGCATAGAAGAACATTCTACTTTCACTATACTTTCACTAACTTCGTAGGAATAAATTGGCATGTAATCATGCTTCATATTATGAATAAACAGTCATTTTTTAAGTACTCACCGATACATCTGTAACATAGTGTAAAATTTCTTGATTCCATTCTATGCTACTTTTTATACTAGTCCATCGATTACTAATGTTCTGCGATATGCCAAAGATGCGAACTACGAATACAAATGTAGTTAACAGAGGGTGAACTAGAAGGCGAAGTTGCAATATCAACATCATAGATGGTAAGAGGCTTACCTGTACATTGCTTTCGCAAGCATCATACTCTCAGTTGTACCGTAGGTATAAAATATATCATCTAGTATGGTGATACAGGCTGTCATCTTAATAATTATAATCGGTGAAAGAGAACAGTGGGGCTCAGAGCAAGCTCATGTCATCCAAAAATGTGTTTCCACTATTCTGTCTTGAACGAAACTATTGTTGACTTTGCAAGGACTGGGGATTACATATACAAGCGAACTGATGCATTCACTTTTTCCGACACAATCAAAGATATGATAGCATCACTCTATGTGGAATCATTGCCTTTATAAAATTACGGAAGGAACAACACATATTTTACCAGCTACTTTATGCTTCCGAATAAAGACTCGCAATAGCAGCAACCTCGAGCTATATTGTATTAAGTGGTGACAACTGAGATCACCGAATGTTAGTAGTTCAGTTACATGGATGTTACCATGGGCAATGTAAGAATTAAGTGTTATCATCATCTCCTTATATTTTATCGTGTTCTCCTCTCAAATAATATTATCTGCTATTTTCACATATTGTTTAATTTTCACAATATATGATGGTTTTCTGTAATTAATCATGTGTCTGCTGAACAAGTAGATTTCGTGGTGACTAAGTTTCAAATGTTGTCTTGAGCAAGTGGTTGTTCTCATGATTTATTTCGATTAGTACTAAATCTGAATCCTGCATGAAACACCATTAACTAAGTAAATAATATTATTTCATTCATTCCTATTAAGACTGGAATAAAATACATTCTATGTAAAGAAAAAGGGGAATTTGGACATCACCGAGTGGAACTTAACTATAATATAACTTAAATAGGAAGTCTGTGCAGTGGCAAACGCAGAAAAGGTAACTTAAGGTTTGCACAATTTGTCAAGTGCCAATAAATTGAGTTGGGCCAGCAAGAATGTTGTGTCATGCACAGTATGAGAAATGAATGTAATCATCTTATAAGAAGATTGAGAGATTCCTTATTTGCTTCGCCAAGAAACCAGAAAGAATCTGTAATCATCTTGCAACGTGATTTTCGCGACTAGAACGGCTTCGAATGGAGAACCTTATAACTATAAAGTTGTAAATCTCTTTCCATAGTCTAATTTAGAGTCTCGCATTGATCTAATTTTTAGTTTCGATGTGTGAGATATGGGGCCCATAAGATCGCCAGGCCGGATTCCAAGAATCCAAATCCTCCGTGAAAGACATTGTGCTATTCCCTCGATCAAGAGATAGTACTCACAGATACATCGCTAATCAATTCATAAATGGCGAGATTAAACCATACCATTTATTAATTAGCACATCGAGTTTACATAGACCACATCGAGTCAATTTTACAATAAAGGCCAAACAGCCAAATTGATTACATTACAAAGGTAGCGGAAGCGACAAGAGAAGCAAAAAGGGTGAGAGCACATCTCTCCATAGGCAAGCGATCGGGGAAACTGTGTGCATCCTGTAACATCCCAATTTTTCGAGCTTTAAAAATCCTTTAAATAGTTAGTAGGAGAAAATGCACCATTTGGATTTTATTTGATTTTAATTCAAAAGCTTAATATGGACTTTGTACATCAAAACAATTTAATATGATTAAAGTCAACATGAACAATGGTCAAAACTATTTTATTTGGGTTCTTTGAGCTTGGATATATTTTCTAGATTTTTCTCGAATTTTTCCAAGTTCATTTGCTATTTTCTATTGCTTATTTGAATTTCTCGTATTTTCTAAAAAGAAAAGGTATTTAAAATCTCAGATAAATCCTTGGGCCAAACCCAATCCCTTTCCCTGCTCGCCCATCTCCAGGCGGCCCATTCTTTCCCCACCGTTGATCATCGCGACGGTTGATCGATCTCTCTCCGCTGCCACAAGGTGCCTCGCTTCGCGCCATCGACGCAAAGGCCTGCCGGTCATCGTCTCCGCGCGCGCCGTGTCCGAGTCCGCCATTGAAGCTCTCCAACTCGACATTAAGAACGGAGAATTTCCAACTGAATCTCTTCTAGAAAGCGTACAAATCTGATCCCTTATCTCACTACGTCAGATTCGCTCTCAATTGGAACGAATCGAACTCTATCTCTTAAACTGAAACGAACTCAAGAAATCCCAATTTGGGGATTCCTTATCCCGAGCCACCCGGACCCTATAAATAGGACCCCTGGGTTCGCAATCATGTCCTCAACCCAAAGCCGCCACCCTTTGAACCCCAATCGCCCTAGCGCTGCCGCAATTCGAGGTTTAGGGATTTTGCCGCCGCCAGCGAAAACTCGAATTTCACCGCCGTCTTCGCCGCCGCGTCGTCCTCGAGCACACCGCCGTGTTCAGCATCGCATGGGCTACCTCCAGGGACCACCCACATCGTCGAGCTCACGGAGCAAACCGTCCGACAACACCAGCACCTCACCACCGCTTGAACCTCACCACCGACCACCTCCGTCCACCTTGACCACCCAGAACTACCCCATCAGTTCGCACAATGTGAGGGCTACACGCGGTATCATCCACACTCCGGAGAGCGCATTGTCGCCGTGCGTTTTGGTTCCCGAGCCGTCATTGCCGTTGCCGACGTGGCGGGCGGCGCGGCTGGCCCACCTCAAAGACCGCAAGGGCATGTCGTCCTATGTGGCGCCGCGTCGCCACGCTGCTTGGCGCTGTGTGCCACCTCACCGAGCCAAACCAGATCGGTTCGGTGGACCAAGTTCACTGTGGATCGCTCTCACCGACGTGTGGGTCCCACATGTCGATTTTCTTTTAATTCATTAATTCCGAGCGCCGACGCTATCGCTATGCTAATAATCCGATTTTTCTTTTAAGAAATAATTCGAAATTTGGAATAATCAGCTTTTAGGGTTTTCTTTTAGATTTTCAACTTCCCAAGCTCATATCTTTTGCATCTGAACTCCAAATCAGTCCATTCAAATTTCTAAATTCATCTAAAATCAAGATCTATCTATCTGAGATTTTTATTTAATTTTTGGAGTTTGTTTTGCCTCTATTTTTATTTATTTTGTTTGTTTCATTTGCGAGTAGACGTCAATACTTCGGGGAGATTTGAAGAAGAAGGAGTACCTCAGGAGCAAGATCAGTACTTAGACCTTTTCCAAGGCAAGTTATACCTTGATATTGAACCCAGTTTTCAAAAGTTATATTGATTCAAAGTATTGCATTTACTTTAATTATTTATTTCAATGTTTTGGGGATTAGTTAATGTCCAATTTGTTATGACCTCCTTGTCTAATTGTATGCCATAATCTTTTGTCACCCTAGTTTAGTTAATTTAGTTGGTGCTATTGTATTACCAACGTGGGTTGGTTAGATGCGATTAGTTTGCTTAGCTATGCTACGAGTCATCATCTCATGTAAGTTGCAAATATAAACATGACTAAGTGACTATGGAACTATGTGATAGAAACTGTGTGCTCTATGTGCTATTACTCGTTGATGGCATATGTTGCACTTAACCAACAAGGTGGGAAAGGATTTAGACGGAGGCAAGTGGAGTGTGTGATATTTTGGTGGAGCTATGTGCGTGGGCTTAATAACCTGTGTGCATAGGGATTTGTAGTTTAATTGGAAGTCTTGCCTTGGTCAATTAAGGACTTAACTTTGTGCGCCATTGAACTGAGCCTCTCGTACAACCACATGCCTCGTATGGGACGGGCCTAACTTAGTAAGTTATGGAGTCTTGACATTGATTACTTGGGTAGTAGGTTAGGCTGTGTGCATGGTGGAGGTGTGCTACCAGGTAGTCACATCACGAGGCGGTTCGCCGTGTCCCTGTCCAACGGTGTGTCGGACTGACTTCCTATGTGGGGTTGTCTGACGGTTTGTAAGCACACTGGGAGTGTCAATGTGGAGATGAAGTTTCTAAAACGTTTTGTTACGGCTAGTGCTAGCTACACTAGTTGTATCTTGTGGGTAAAGTGTACAACCTCTGCAGAGTGTTAAACAATCTATTCGAATAGCCGCTGTCATAGATCATGGACATGCTCGGGATTTCACACGAGGGGTAGATTTTCATAAAACCTTGGGAAGGGAGTCAGTGACCTAAGTCATATGGCTATGTGAATAACTTGCTTAGGCTATGTGTCTTTGTGAACTAAAACTGCCAAATTATTATTGTCTATTTGTTTTGAATTATGCTTTCAATCTATTACTTGTATTTAAATTGCAAATGTCAGATTTTAAAAAAAGACCACGTAAACCATTCCTTTGGAATAAGCGCATCTATAATTGCATTTCGTGGTATGACTTGTAGTACGGTGTACTCATGCTTGTTGTAAAACATGCAATGAAGAGGATGAGTCATCGCCGCCGAGGAGGAGTTCATCAAGGTGCTTGATCGTAGGGTCTTGATCCCAAATGCCAGTTCGTGGTGAATTGATGGGATTCCGCTAAAGTTTCTTCGCTCCATCGCTATTTTATTTCTTTGCTAGCCTCGCGTGGCTTAATAATTGTAAACTCGACCATAAGGTCAAAACAACTATTTGTTATCAAATTACTCGCTTATGTTATTAATCGCCGTGTGGATCGATATTCACCGTGTTGACACTGTGTGCACTAGCGTGATCCTCGACTAGTGCATTATACACGAGGGTCCGAATTGCCTATTTTGGGTCCCCAAAATCTGATATTAACTAAGGACTCGGATAATATTGATGCACGCAAGCACCAAACGAGTCAACTAGATCGAGGCGAGATCTAGACTAAAAGAAAATAAACTATGCTTCATCATCTCCGGCCTCCAACTTCGGATCCTCGTAGTACACGAGTCTTCGTGATTTCCACCGAGGGCTTTGGGGGAAAGAGCGAGAATGAGCACAACTTCCGTGCTCGCAAGCCAATACACACAATGCAATAATATACATGCAATGCTTAACAAGGATGGCTCGGGTTCTTTTATTTTCTAAAGCAATATTTTCAATTATCATAATTACAAATTCCTATTTAGCATTTTAACCAAATTGCATTTTATTAAAGAGAGTAATTGTGCAATATTTATTTCAGTAGAGGTTCCCTCAGTCGGAAACTCTACCTATGCTTCATTTGATTGGAGCTACCTCCATTATTAACACCGCTAAGCTCGACGGCTCAGGTAAAATCCAATCTCAGGGCTAGATGAGCCCACCACATTTTTCATACCACCCTCAAAGGTTTTTGAAATAGAACTAACTCAAGTAAAGTTCCCATGTCCGCCTTTGACCAGAGGCACTACTGCTCAATAGTTTATTACTCTCAGAGATTGTACACTTTACCCACAAGAGATAATCGCCTTGATATGCACACACACTTCCTTAGACATGTGAATCAAGGAGATCACCACAAGGCCTTTTACAATGCCTCCAAAGCAGTATTAGTTACACTGCTAATGTTTACCGATAAGGGTTACGCTCTTGAAGACCCGCTAACCCTTATCCGCACTCCCTCTTATGCCCTCTTAATGACTTACGTCAGGCGCCTCGACCCCTTCGCCACAAGGGCTTATGGCGTCATGACATCTATCCGTGCAACTCGATCGATGGATACAAATTATTTAGCCAAAGTTGTACTTTATGCACTTGTGGTTGCACTGCTTTTACATTGGGAGGTCATCACAAGATTAAGTCCTTAGGATTATCTCGACGGTTCATTCCACATTTCATCCACCTTGGGCTACATTAGCACCCATCATCACATGATCCATCCTACCATCCGCCCATCCGGGAACAAAGAATTATTAGGGTTTTGAAGAGTAAAATACATCAATTCAACCATCTCACCATTTCCCACAATGATTGTCCAAAACCACTTTCATGTTTAAAGGATGATGATTGGGATATTTAATGTCCCTAAGATTTCTTAAGCAAGACTAGCATGTCGCTAAGTACAACCTATAACTAGTAATTACCATATAGTTACTAGGATGACATGGAATAATGGATTCAAATATCAATGGATGGCATATTAATTAATTAATCATCAAATGGGTATTTAACTACATTAAGCTTTAACATACATTTGATTAAAGAAGTAAAGCGTGCAATTTTGGTATTTTAAATGAATATAATTTGCATAAAATGTAGGCTCAAAATGATCAAAGTATTGACTAGCCTTGGTTATAGGTAAGAGGGTTTTGATAGTCTTGTGCTTGATCAAGTTGAAGATCTCCCGCTCCTTTCAATCCTAATCGGATAATCGTACCGGAAAAAGGCACAAACAAGTAAAGAGAGCAAATAAATACAAAGAGATAACAAATGAACTCCAAATTGAACAAGACCTATGCCATTAGCAAGATCTTGAATTTAAATTTTTGAAACAAATTTCATAATTTTTGGAGTTACAACGAGGGAGAACGGAGCTTCTGAAGTTCGGGTTTGAATTAAACCTTAAAAACAAAATTCAAGAAAAAGAGGGGGAGAGAGAAATCCAAAGTGGGGCCCACAAATATAGCCTCGCAAGACGGAATCCGCGTGTGGACTTGGTCCACATGCACGCACACGGGACGCGCGTGAACTGGCTGGGGCTGGGCCCATTGGCAGCCAAAGAGAGGGGGGTTAAAGCCAAATGACAGGTGGGCTTTTGGCCATTCCCCAATTGCTTTCCTTCAGCCACCGAGAGAGAAGAGCAGAGGGGGAGTGTGGGCGATCACGGGCGGTGGTGGCGCCAGCAATTGCAGGTGTGGGGAGGCATGCGAGGGGGCGAAACGGGTTCGGGGCAGCGAGCTGATGGCACGGGTGGCGGTGGCATGGCCGGCGAGGCACTGACACGACGGTGCAGCAAATAAGGCAGTAAGTAGTAGCTCGGGTTCATGCGTTCTCGCGGCAATGATGCAAGGAGGAGGGCGACGCGATAGGTGGCGCGGGCGTGGGGGAAGGCGCTGGTGGTCCGGTGGCTCTGGGGTGGCCGAATCGGTCCGACGGCGGTGGCTCACCGACACGGCAGTGCAGCGGCGAGGCGGCACGGCCAAAGGAGCTCGGGTGCGGTGGCTTCGGCTCCGACGTTGCTCAGCTTAGAAGGAGAAGGGGCAAGGGCACTGGGAGGGGAAGCAAGGGGAGGTGGCTAGGGCTATTTATAGCCGAGGGAGAGGGCGAGAGCCATTGGAGCGGCGTCCTGGGCAGCATGGGGTGCGTGGATACGACGGGACAAGGTGGACAGGTGCTCGTGGGGTGCAGCAGAAGAGCGGCATGGGGGTGCTCAGAGGGTGGCGTCACCTAGCGCTCAGGGGTGGCAGCAACGGCGTGGGTGATGGCAGGCGTGCGCGTGCGCTATAGCAGGCGCTTCCGAAGGAGTGGAGCTTGGTCCCGAGGTGCATGGGCGATGACTTGCACGGTCGACGATGGTGGCGGAGGCGACGTAAGGTGTGGGCGCCAGCAGTAGTGCAGTGGTGTGTGGCACTGCCCCTTGCGTCGCGCATGGGAGCCCTCAGTTGGCGCCATGGTGCGGAAGAAGTGGAGCGGGTGCACACTAAGTCAAGATGGGTGAGGGGAGTGGGAGCCGGTGGTGGCAGAGGGCCGAGAGGGGTGTGGAAGTGCAGAGGTTCACGAGATGGCGAGGCGCTTGGGGCGGCAGGTACGAGAGAGAGAAAGGGGGAGGCTCAAGCGAGATGGTGGCAAGGGCTCCCATGGAAGAAGAAGGCAGGGGGATGGAGCTGCTCGGCCGAGAAGGAGGTGGGCCGAAGCAAGGGAGTGGGCTAGGAGAGACTAGGTCGGCCCAAGGATGGAGTTTGATGAGGGCATCCCTAGCTCTTTACCATCTTCTCGCTACTACTGCATCAAGCTACAAGTGTTGAAGCTCCAAATCTACCATCCGACTGTTACAAGAGCCTGTGCCAAATTATTAAAAGAACAGTGAATTTGTTTCTAGTGAATCACATAATGTTATCGATGAGAATTTCATACTACCTAAAAATAGTGTTTTGCTTGTGCTCAGATTTGAAGATTCAATAATGAACGGAGATGAAGGATATGAGAATGATGCGGGCATTCCTACGACCAGTTCTGCTTGAGTACATGGGGACAAACTGATCAAGCTAGGAGCAAGACAATCACTTCCAGGTAGTCCGTGAGGAGGTCTTCAGGACCACCCTAGAGGTCTTTAGGACCACCCCGGACGTCTTCCAGGACCACCCCAGAGGTCTTTAGGACCACCCCAGAGGTCTTCTAGGACCACCCCGGAGGTCTTCACGACCTCCCTCCAGGATCTCCCTAGACTGGGCCCCACGACTGTGTCTTCGACCAACCAATCTACACTCGATACTAAACATGAATAGTACTGGTCGTAGATAAGTTATAGTATATATCTTTTAGATGGGGTCGGTTGTAATCTTTCCATAACTGTATTATGAAAGAATCTTTGTACTATACGTGAGTTAGAGATAGAATCAAGATTAAGTCAGTGTGAGTCGGCCACACCCTTAGGTGCCAATATAAGGCCAGGGATTTGCCTATTGTAAGATAGACCAGTTTATGCATAAGATTGAAACATAGCTATCGCTTGTTCTTTCAAACCATAGTTCATGCGAGGACTTTGAGAGAGAATTGGGTGATCCATTGGTTCATCCTACACTTCAAGGTCAAGCTGTCGTTCCATTGGGAATTGGGGCTTGGCGATAGTCGCTAGTGGTCTCAATGCGATCATCTATCCGGTGTGTTTTGGGCAATATCCAAAGAGTTGAGGGTTCGTGCATTGGCGCGAGGGTTCAGCTAGTGACATCGACCACTTCGCATCATCTATCTGTGTTTCTCACTGAGAAGATCGGGGTAACCCCCATATCATGTGGTATCAGATTCTAGGTTGACTCGGTGAGAGCTATTTACCCATAGTTTAGATTTGTTTTCTGTCCTATAGTCCTTTGAACCAAAAATTACAACACTAAAATTTCCAAACCCTAGATTCAATCTATTTTTCTTGTGAGTTTAGTCAAGTTTTCGTCCATTAGAGATTTGTTTTTCGTGCTGATCTAGTGTTTCCTTTGCGTAACTTCATCTTGTGTCCACTTAAATCATCGAAAATTGCTAATTGATTCCCTCAATTAGCACCTAAAAAGAGTTTTTGACAAATACCTCTTGGTTGCTATCCAAGTTGGATCTGCAAGTTGTCCTTCCGATCTTTCTTGGGGGACATAGTGTCCGACTCAAACTCCAAGATTGTTATTTCCAAAACTGCCTTGTTCCGACTTCCTGATTTGGTTTTCGGTTCGATTACGGTTTCATCTTTAATCCTAGCCAACCGAAACCTTTTGGTGATCTTGAGCTCTACTTATATCCCTTCCTCTTTGAGACTAGCTATTGCATATTGCTTTCGGGCTGCTCTTGGAATTAGTCTACACTTCTAACAATTTTCCAACTTGCAAATCAAAGGGTGAATCTACACCTTGTTCGCCCATTGTAAAAGACGAAAGCAAAAGGCAGCCGTTTTAAAGAAAAAGCCACGGCTTGATAAAAGTACAAAAAAAAGAAAAGAAAGCAAACCGCACATACCAGTACCAAATTTTTCCCTTTCGGTGACCTTACTAACCGAAGGAGGAGGATCTTGTGCACACGGTTTAAGAAAGAAAAGAGAAAAGAAAAGTGTTGGCTGAATTTTGGGACGAATCAACCCTAGTTCATATTTAACAGATTGTGTATCTAGTTACTTTGAGCAATTTTGTGCCCTTACTTTTATATCTTTGCAATTGGCTAGCGTCTCTCCTAGCACTTGGTGCAACACGAGTTGGTTGTTCTCACTATCTCAGTCCTTTGGTTGCATTAGGTCCCATTTATCTATGCGTGTGTGTTTGTACACTTCACTTAAACCTGTTGGATCGGCACATAAGCAAAATTTTATAGCTTGGATCATTACTTAGCTTTACAACATCTTGAATATCAGTTTGCATAGGTTATACACATACCTTTCCAAGCTCCACCTACCCCGTTGGTGTACTCCCTTGCTCTTGGTTACGCTCATACATTACCAGGTTGAGATCGTTCGCTGTCACAAGTGTCGTTTTTGCTATCCTTAATTCACTTTGGAACGGTAAGCTTGTCTTGTTGTCAGGACAGTGAGTTGTGAGCGTAGAGAGAGATTTTTGTTTTACTAACTGGATATAATCTTGCTTGTTCTTTGTGAGTTGTTACCATGTCAGGTCACGAGGAGATTCCACCTAATTCAGAGGCGCCAGTTACGTGGATTGAATACACTCGATTGCGCAAGATGCTACTAAAACAACTTCATGATGGTGATAATGGTGTACGTGATGAGCTCGAGGAAGTTTAGACGAGACTAATTAACCACCCTGGGGGAGGAGGTCACACAGCTGCGTATGACCATCGACACTAACTTCCTCGAGCTGTGTAACATGTTCACCCACCATAATCTCCGTGGAGGTGCGCAAGCTGATGATGCAAGTGTGCATGATCCTCCAGCCGCTCAACACAACGAAACCGCGGAGGAGCGTGCTATTCGTGGGGACGAGGAGCGCCGATAGCGTCAAGCACGTCGTCTGGCACTGCTGCCACACGCAGGTGTCGCAGCCATAGCATGCACGCTGGCACAGGGTCGTGGGTGTGGTCAAGGCATCGGCAGCCACTACGGTGGCAATGGTCAGGTTGCACCCCTGGATGCCCCACGAAGAGGTGACCCATTTATCGCCGATCCTGTGGTACGACCACATCACGCACCTGGTCGATGGGCTGCTGAAGCCGAACTCTCGGGCAATGACGATTACGACTACGATGACGATTATAGACAGCCCCACCACGACCACCACGAGCATTGTCATCGACACGATGATGCTGAGGATTTTGTCACTAAGCCCAAATTCAATCTTCCTATATTTTCAGGTGGTACAAATGTGGAAGAATATCTTACTTGGGAGCTGAAAGTTGATAAGTTGTTTCGGATGAACAAATATCCCAATGAAAAGAAGCTTTTACTTGCGTCGAATGGTTTGGATGATTACGCTACACATTGGTGGGAGCAGTTTGTTCGCAAGCGTATGGAGCGCCATGAGTTGCTGATTATCACTTGGGATCAGATGAAGCAACATTTGCTTGCACGTTTTGTGCTTCGCCACTACAAGCGCTCCTTGTTTGAAAAGTTGACAGAGCTGCACAAGGGTTGAAATCAATTGATGAATATCATAAGGAGATGGAGACTATCATGATACATGCAGATGTCTGTGAGAATGAAGAACAGACAGTGGCAAGATTTCTAGCTGGTATGAATTATGCGGTCAAGCGCATTGTCAATCACCATCCTTATAATGATATGATCGAGTTGCTGCACCAAGCACGCGAAGCCGAGCGCCAGGTGACTGAAGATGCACACTTTGCTGCCCGTTCACGTTTTTTAGCCAGTCCAGGCCAAGCATATAACAAAAGCCAACCGACCAAGGGTACCCCGGCTGGGAGTAATTCCACAATTCGCAGTTCTACAGCTCAGAAGCTGGAGAGTACACCGCCACCAGTGCGCCGACCAGCGACACCTGTAGCTAGTGCGGCCTCTTCAATGGGGTCGATGGGTCGTTCACAAGACATCATTTGCCACAAGTGCAAGGGCGTTGGCCATGTTCAGAAAGACTGCCCGAATGTCAGAACTATGCTCACCTCAGAGGAGGGCGGTTATGTTTCGACCAGTGACAACGAGTCACTTGATACACAGCCAGTCTTGCATCCTGATGACATAGAACAATGTGAGTGCGATCCAGAGTTCCCTAACACTGAGCAGTATTCCATTATTTGTACGCCCAAGGTGCTTAGTGTGATGCCATCACCGTCTCTCGAACAGCGGTGCAATTTGTTTCAGACTTAGGCCAAGCTTGATAAGGGCAAGGTGTGCAAAGTAATTATTGATGGCGGGAGTTGTCACAATTTGGCCAGCAAGGACATGTGTTAGAAGTTGGATTTGAAGTACTTACCGCATCCACATCCTTATCATGTGCAATGGTTGAGCAACAAAGAGGAAGTCAAGGTGACCTATATGGTACGTGTAACGTTTTCTATCGGGAAATACACCGATACTGTGGATTGTGATGTTGTGCCTATGACAGTGTGTCACTCGCTCTTGGAACAACCATGGCAATATGATCGTTCTACTGTTCATGATGGACGTACAAATCACTACACATTTCGATGGAACAACATGGATGTTACCTTGAAGCCACTTACACCACAACAGATTGTGAATTCTTCAATGCAGAAAGTTGAGATGCACGTTGAGAGTGCCAAGGAGCACGCGAACCATTTGAGTAGTCACAAGACACGTGCAGGAGCGAAGAAATTAGTGATGATAGCCACCAAATCTGAGATGAAAGAATTCAGTTAGGACCCCAATCTGGTGCACTTTGTACTGTTGTACAAAGATGCATTGCTTTCGCCTAACGACGTGACTTCTCTTCCTAGCGGCATTGCTTGTGTTTTGTAGGATTTCAGCGATGTCTTTCCGGAGGAGGTACCGGCTGGACTACCACCAATTCGTGGAATCGAACACAAGATTGACTTGATTCTAGGAGCATCCCTGCCGAACCGACCACCATACCGCACCAACCCTAAGGAAACGGAAGAAATTCAGAAACAAGTACAAGAGCTTCTCTCCAAAGGGTATGTACGTGAAAGTTTAAGCCCTTATGTTGTTCCTGTTATTTTAGTCCCTAAGAAAGATGGTTCATGGCATTTGTGTGTAGATTGTCGAGCGATTAATAATATCACTATTCGATATTGTCATCCTATACCTTGCTTAGATGATATGCTTGATGAATTGAGTGGTGCTGTTATTTTCTCTAAGATAGATTTATGTAGTGGTTACCATCAAATTCGGATGCATGAAGGGGTTGAGTGGAAGATGCTTTAAAAAAATTGGTTTGTATGAGTGGTTAGTCATGCCTTTTGGGTTAACTAATGCACCTAGTACTTTCATGCTTAATGAATCATGTTTTAAGGCATTTGATTGGTAAATTTGTGGTTGTGTACTTTGATGATATTCTCGATTTACAATGCGACCGAATCAACACATTGACCATATTAGACAAGTTCTACAAATTTTGCGTGATGCTAAACTGCTTGTTAACTTAGAGAAGTGCACATTCTCGCAAAGATCGTAATCTTTTGGGATGTGTTGTTTCAAGCAAGGAGTTGAAGTAGATGAATCTAAAATTGAAGCAATTACAAATTGGCCAAACTCGTGAAATTAAGTCGATTAGCAGCTTTTGTTAAGGATTTTAGTACGTGCTGCTGCCCCATTGAATCAACTTACTAAAAGGGTGTTGAATTTGTGTGGGGGTAGCGCAAGAAAATGCTTTTGCTGAACTTAAGAAACGCTTGATCGAAGCTACGCTTGCTTGTTTTACCCGATTTCACTAAAACTTCAAAATTGAATGTGATGCTAGTGGACCGGTATTGGTGTGTTTTAATGCAAGAGGGTAGACCAGTAGCTTATTTTAGTGAGAAACTGAATGGTGCTCAATTAAATTATCCGGTCTGTGACAAAGAACTTCATGCGTTAGTGCATGCTTTAGAAACTTGGCAACACTATTTATGGCCTAAAGAGTTTATTATTCATTCTGATCATGAGGCATTAAATTATTTGAAGGACCAAGCAAACCTAAACCATAGACATGCCAAATGGGTAGAAATCATCGAATCTTTTCTAGACATTGTGAAATATAAGAAAGGGAAGGACAATGTGGTTGCTAATGCTTTATCTAGAAAAAGCGTGCTATTGACTCAAGTAGGCATCCAAGTTCCTGGATTAGAAAGTTTACATGATTTGTATGCTGTTGATCATGATTTTACGATTCCTTACTCCAAGTGCACAGATGGCAAAGGTTGGGATAAGTTTCACATACATGATGGATTCCTTTTTCGTGCTAATAAGTTGTGTGTTCCGTAATCGCCCATCTGCTTTGTTTTGTTGCAAGAAGCACATGCGTGGTTTGATGGGTCATTTTGGACGCGAGAAGACTCTCGTTGATGTTGAGCGATCGCTTCTATTGGCCTAAGATGAGGCGAGATGTGACAAGTTTGTTCAACGTTGTATTACTTGTCACAAGGCCAAATCCAAGTTGAATCCATACAGCTTTGTACACTCCTTTACCCATCCCTAATGTTCCTTGGGAGGATATTAATATGGATTTTGTTTTGGGGCTACCAAGAACTAAGAAGGCGTGGATTCTATCTTTGTGGTTGTGGATCATTTTTATAAGATGGCACATTTCATTCCGCGCCACAAGAGCGACGATGCGCTGCATGTTGTCAATTGTTTTTCAGTGGAGATCGACGACTTCATGGTGTTCCAAGGACCATTGTCTCAGATTATGAAATGAAGTTCATGAGCTACTTTAGAAGACATTGTGGGGCAAATTGGGGACGGTTATTATTCAAAGACACACTACTACGTAAATGCTAATATCGACGCCGATCACAGACGGTTCATCGAAACCGCCTCAGATAACACAATCTCGTGACGGTTTTTGTTTACCCACCGTTCGTGTTATTCTCCGCGCTAAAAACCATCTCGTGAAGATGTCATATCACAGCGGTTCATGTTTGGAACCGTCAGGAAGTATCACGAGCGGTTCCAAACATGAACCGCTCGTGATATTACCCAATATCACGACGGTTTTGGTTAGAACCGCTCGGATACTTCACGCATTTCCAAACATGAACCGCTCCGTGATATTACCCAATATCACAAACGATTTTTGTTAAAAACCGTCCGTGATAATTAACTCATCACGACGTATATATAGCTCCGCCCCCGCCAACAGATATAGTCTTGATCTCCATCTCGGCGCCACGGTAGGTCCATCGCCGCCTGCGTCTTGGCTTGAGTACATCGCCACCTCACCGAGCGGCTCGGTCCATTTCAGCTATATATTGTCGCCGAGGAGCTTGCCACTGCCGCCTCTGCTCACCGATCGACGACCCACCGCCGCTTTGACCTTCCCGACTTTCATTGACACCTTCCTCGTGATCGAGGTGAGATATCAAGCATAAGCATCCTTTAATTTGAGTAGTTTCAGCGCACGCCAAATCGCTAGTTTCAATCAGCGCCCATGGGACATCACTGCTCGGTTCGCTCAAGGCGAGACCTTAGGGCCGAGAGCCACGACTATATAGCAATGCGATGTCACCCCTAAGCCCAGCTTTGAGCTTCAAATTAATCCTACTGCTTTTTAATCATTTAGTTAATAAACTAACAAGTCTATGACATGTGGGATCGCCATAGATTTTATAAATAAAATCATGAAATAAAAATGAGTCACCGACAAGTAGGGCCCACATGTAAGTTAATAAAATCCAAAAATGTAAAAATGAAAAATCGTAATTAAGCTCTTTAAAATACGCTCGAAAGTCATCACCCTTTTATTTATTTTCGTGGTTTTCAATACGAACCGTGATGGACCGGTCGATGTACACCGAGAACCGTGTGAGTGAAGAGTACATTAATGGCGGTTCTGCTTACAAGAGCCGCCGAGGAGGATATGTTGAATAAGGGCGGAATATATGTATCGCCCATGCATTGATCGCGAGAATCAAGATGTTTAACAACCGAGCGCAAATCGGGCACACTTGATTCAAGGGGTTTCAAAAGGGTTATACATGTTGGACCACCACGGTGAAGAGCATATTATACAGAAGTCAACGATATGCATATTATATGTGAAGTCAACGATATGCCGCCAATGATGTCGATTGTGGTTCCGATTCGGATAGTCTGCACGATGACAATCTAGATCGATGCTTCATGATGCGTAAGGGAACTGTGATGAGAGGGAGTATGTTCAATTCCGGGCGTGATGGAGGACTCAGAGAAACCTTTGTTCCCTGCCGCAAGTCGAATACACAAGGTTGTCATCCGTGCTTAAACCGCTGAAATTGAAGGCAAGCAACGTTGGTCCGACAAGAGTTTCACTGAGTTGTTAGGGTCTCTTAGCGACATGCTTCCTGAGGGAAACGAGTTGCCCAAAACCACCTACAAAGCCAAAAGGTTCTTTGTCCATTGGGAATGGAAGTAGAAAGAATACATGCATGTCCGAACGATCGATCCTCTACCGTAACGAGTATACAAACATGCATGTATGTCCGTATGCAACGATCCCGATACAAGCGTAAGAAGCAATTAGATGACGACGAGGAATCGAGGTGAAGAAAGGACCTCCGCTAAGGTGGCGTGGTATCTTCCTGTAATTCCCCGCTTGAAGCGGTTTTTTAACCCAAAGAATGCAAATCTGCAGATTGGCACTCAGAGGAGCGTAAGAATGACGGAAAGTTAAGACACTCGCCGATTCCGCCAAAGGAGAAACATCGATAGAGGTTTGCGTGAGACTTCAAAGGAACCGAGGAATATAAGGTTTGGATTGAGTATGATGGAATGAATCCTTTCGGAACATGAGCAACCGACATAGCACTTGGCCCGTGACGCTCAGATCTACAACCTTCCTCCTTGGTTGTGTATGAAGCGGAAGTATATTTTGTTGTCGATACTTATCCAAGGGCCAAGCAACCTGGGAATGATATTGATGTGTACCTAGCACCATTGATGGAAGATCTAAAAATACCGTGGATTGAAGGGTATGTGTATGGGATGCGATAAACGAGAGAACTTCACTTTACGCTCCTTGTTGTTCGCACCATAAATGATTATCCCGCCTTGCTAACTGCTTCGCCAGAGTACAAAAGGGCCAAAGCTCAGACTCACCGCTTAGATGATACCGAGAGTGTGGTCAATCACTGCGCAAAAACGCGTACATGCGCCATCGAGGTTCCTTCGAGGGCTCACCCATACCGCAGATGAAGAAACAATTGACGGAGAGAAGGAGGACAGCTTCACCCAAGGCATTTAAGCGAAAAGAGGTCTATGATATGGTTAAGGATTTAGATGTTGTGCTTGGAAAGGGATGTAAATCGAGGACAAGTAAGAAGAACATGTGGAAGAAGAGATCAATATTTTGGGACTTACCTTATTGGGAGCACCTAGAAGTTCGCCAACGATCGACGCCATGCACGAGAGAAGAATGTATGTGATGCCTTGATTGGTCTCTCATCAACATTCGTGACAAAACAAAGGATGGTGTCAACGCACGGCTTGACTTGGTTGATATGGACATCGACCGAGTTAGCACCAACAAGGACCGATAAAGGACGAACGCATTCTTCCCCGCTTGTTACACTCTGCCCAAGGCCGAGAGAACCGAATCGTGCCGATGCTTGCATGGCGTGAAAGTTCGTCCTGCATTCGCCAACATGAAGAAACTTGTTTCGATAAAAGATTTGAAGTTAATTGGCATGAAGTCTCATGATTGTCATGTGTTGATGACACAAATGCTCCCTGCTGTAATTAGAAGTATTTTGCCGATCAAGGTCCGAGAGACAATCATGAGGTCGTGTTATTTTTTAACACAATTGCTCGAAGGTCATCGATCCCGGCGACTAGATGCTCAGAGGACGAGGTGGTGACGACTCTATGTGATCTTGAGATGTATTTCTCCCGCTTTTTCGATATCATGGTCCATCTCATTGTTCATATTGTGAGGGAGATAAAGATGTGCGGCCCTGTTCCCACGTAGCATGTACCCGCTCGAGAGGTTCATGGGAATTCTCAAGTCATATGTACGGAATCGATCTCGCCAGAGGGCAAGATCGCCAAGGTTATGCAACCGAAGAGGTCATTGAGTTCTCGCCGATTACATGGCTCAGTCGAACCGATAGGTGTGCCTCGATCTCGCCATGAGGGGAGGCTCGAGGGTATCGGACCATCTAAGGAAAGCAATCACTCCAAATATGGATGCGTATGCTCAAGCCCATTTCACGGTCTTGCAACACATGACCAAGTGTCCTCAGATATCGACTAGACAAGGACGTGCTTTGGCAATGTAATCCCATGGCCGGATGTTTGGATCACGAGACAACACAATGCATTTGTTCAACCAATGGTTGAAGGAGCGATTTGCTAGGAGCTCGCAAGTGATATGTCGACATGGTTGGCAAAAGGGCCAACATTTACAGCTTGTAACATGGCGAGGATACGACATAAATGGGTACACATTCTATACGCAGCTCGTGGATATAAAAAGCACTAACCGTAATAGCGGTGTCCGTGATAGATGCATTCAAGACCGATGGGCCGAGGAGCTCTTACTATGGGCAAATAGAGGAGATATGGGAGCTCGACCACGTGCTTTTCAAGATCCCCTATTTCGGTGCCAAGGTCCATCTCCCACAGTGAAGGTCGACAAATACGGCGTCACTACCGTGGACCTCGAACGGTCGGATACAAAGACGAACCATTCAGATCAAGCAACCAAGTTGTTCAAGTCTTCTATGTTACCGAATTCGCAAATAAGAAGCGCCACGTAGTTCTTCGCGGAAAAGGAGGATTGTCGGAGTTGAGAATGTAGTGGACGAGGAAGAATACAATCAATTTGACGAGTTGCCTCCTTTCGAAACAAGATAAGGGTCGAGGAAGAAGAACATGACTAAACTAGCTACATACGCTGTCGATCATCATGAAGGGCTAATTTTAAAGATTAATTGAACAATGTGTGTATATGTATATGTATGCTCGATGAATGGTTAATTTTAGTTCATTTGAGTTAATTAATTGATTTGTACTGTGAAATGGATGTGATTGTTTCTCAAATGAATGTGAATTGGATGTATATACATGTACTTTTGTCTTTTCTGCTTGTTTCAGAGGGCATGGCTAGCATTTCCTGAGGCTAGCCAATAAACAGATCGATCTAGCTAGATATTAACCAATAATATCATAGACGGTTTGAACTACAAACCATCTCACATGTATATCACAGACGGTTGTTTATTAAAACCGCTCAGGATATATCTATATCATGCATTTTGTTCTAAGTGAGAACCGCTCATGATATATCATCATATCACAGACGGTTGTTTATTAAAACCGCTCAGGATATATCACATATCATGCATTTGTTCTAACTTAGAACCGCTCAGGATAGGTATCACTGACGGTTCTAATTTAGAACCATCTCGTGATGTCCATCCCTATTTACATTCGGACTCTAGCTAGGGTTTGCCGCGCCCTGCCAAGACTCTCAAACGATTAAGTTTTCAACCTCTCGCCTCCCTCCTCCCTCGAGTCTGCCGCCACTGCCCTCGACGCCTCCTCGAGTCTGCGCGATTCTCCCCGATCCTGGACGACGCCTCCTCCAAATCCCTGGCCCCCCGAGCCCGCCGAGCCTCCTCCTACAGCTCTCTAAGCCCCCGAGCCCACCGGCCCTCGCCCGAGCCCGCCGCCTTCCTCCTCGAGCCCGGGGCTCCCTTCGACGCCTTGCTGCCTCCCAGATCGCTTCCCGCCGTCTTCTCGACGCCCAAAGGTAACCAATGCCGAAGTTACCGATCGAATTCCCCACGCCTTTCCCTAACTATTTCTATCAATAATCTGTCATGGTCCTTCATGATAATTGTACTTGTTTTAGGAATTTGTATTTGTTCTAGCCATTATTCATATGGTATTTGTTTTGATATCGCCATCGAATACATTGCAATGTGGTGTGGTGGGCTTGAGATGAATGCTTGTGATGATAATAGTCTTGTAATCAAATTGTTTTGATAATCGGGTTTGTACTTGAGCTCTAATTGGAATGCTTACTCTACATCTCGATAGCAATATCAAAATGTTAAATCTTAGCTTTATGTCGATTTCATTTGTTCACATGATGTTCTATTTCTTGTGAAGATGTCTTCCGCTCATTCTCGAGTCGCCACGCCCATGTGTCCGATGATGCACCATCCTCTCGAACAATATCCAACCGCAGAGAAGAAGAGGAATATCGAAAAGGCCCACGGCCGATTTACCATCACGGAGGTCGATCACCGGGACCCCTATCAATCTCGCCGAAAGCAAGCCCGTGATTCCGAGAATGGTCGAATAGTTGCACGGAACGGGTCAAGATCACCTACGATTCGTGGAAGGTGGTGCCCGACCATCGAAAAATCGGTGGTCGGGCGAAATTTCGATCGCTCGAGATCCCAGAGAACTCCCCGACTCGCGGCGACGACACGCTGCTGTTACGCGGCAAAGCGTGGAAGAACTTCAAGAGCACGCTTGTCAAGAACTACGTGGAGAAGGATCTGCCGCCTTCCACAAGTATCTATTCTGGAAGAGTCCCGCCGAAGTTTGTGGCTAAGAAGACGACATGATGAATTTAAGAGTGAAAGTGCGGCGCACACGCCCTCCGTGCAAAAAACAAGCACCCCTACGCACTTGCATCACTGGGTATGCGGTAAAGCCCCGATATGGAGGGATCAGAACAGAAGCAAGCGCTTGAATCTCTCCTCGCTATTTCGAGATCACCGTGCGCGCGCGACAAGGGTTATTTGCGAGGTTATGTATTCGCCTACGGGAAGTGTACTTTCCAAACCCCAAGACCGTGAAGTGTCCCAACGCCGTAAGATATCGAACTACCTAGTTTGTAATTACTCCATAACTTCATAGGAAGTGAAATGACATGTCGGCTATATTGCGATAACGCCGAGTGCACAATCTTCCCAAGGCTCATTCCAGCAGATAGGGAGAAGATATACTCTCACGCCCTAGGAAACAAGTGAGCATCCGGTCGCACGAGAGGCGCCGGTGTTTTTGTTACATGGGAACAATGGTTCAAGCGGACTCGGATCGCATCGAGTAGGAGGAGAGCCAAAGCCGAGCACGATGCAAAGCTACGAGAGGATCTTCGCATCCTCGTGAGATGAGCTCACCGAAAAAATCGAGCGAGGTCGCGAAAAGTCACACAGAGGTCACTCAATCCTTTGAGGAAAGGATTCGTATGCTCGAGCAAAAGCAGAAGAGACCTTTGAGGAAAGGATTAGGGATTGCAAATGCCAAGTCATTGGAAGCCCCTCCCCTACTATACCGCTAGCCACCCCCAAACATCCGAGTAGTCAGCTGGCCCAACCCTAACCCTACCACAATAGGTGATGACAGATTTTCGTCGATGACATCCGTAATAATTATTATCTCCGAATGCTCAATCCATTGATAGGCCTGTTGAGTAGCTAATTTTGTACCGCTATGTACGAGGTGGCTACGGCGCAAGCTCCAAGTGAGATATGTCTCGCTGCCCTAGATGTCGCCAGCTGTGTATCCATCCGCATCGGAGCTTTGGTGCACGGTGCAAATCTAGCGCCGGTTTCGCAAAAGTGAATGTGGACGGTGTTTGTGCCAATTTCGAGGTCGCCCCACCAAAATTCCCCAAACGATGAGGTCATGACTCTAGGGCAAGCCGCTGGAACATTCATCCAAAGGCCCAAGGAGGACATCCGCCGAGCTACGCCGCCCTGTCAACTTCACGGAATGTCTCGAACGCATCAAGTCCACGGACCGACCGCACCGGTTACTCAGACCGACACGGCAAGGGCCCCACAGATCACATGCATCTACACTCAGGCTCACCGACTCTTGTGAAGTCGACCTATACAAAGCGAGGCAAGCAAGGGCAAGGGCAAATCAAGACGATCGAGTCCTCTCCCGATATCCCTTCTGCCGCTGGCCCAAAAATACAAGCTAGGCGAGCCGCTGTTCGAGAAGTTAGACAAATTTCTACCCTAGGACCGATTGCACGGAATTGCATGCATGGTACATGGAATACCCAACAAGCCTGTTGATCAACGACGCCGTGTCACCGCCAAGTTCAAGGAGGATCATTTTAACCACGTATCAAGACGCCGTCTTTCACGGTGACCTTCGACGACTTGTTCTCGTCTCTTCAACCTCGACGAGCTCGACGCCTCACTCATACGATGCCGACATCGTAAGTGTGTACAATCACGGTCAATGTTCGTAATATCGATAAATGTTATATATAACTCCTAGCTTTTGTATAATAGATACATGATCTCGTGAAGCCGAAAGAAGGAAATCACCGTAGGTTTCTCGACCCACACATTGTCTCCGAGCAAAGCATCATGGCGTAATGCAACATTCATCGAGAATTACGTTATAGATTTTTTCATGGCTCACCGCAACAAGGAATTCATACTTTTGCCCTACAACCGTAAGTAAGTAGTGTTGCACCACCGGCTATACTTGTTGATTTGTACTTTATAAGCAACACTAACTTAGGTTTAATGACCATGCCGACATACCGTGTAGGTACCATTGATTCTAATTGTAATTATACCAAAACGAAATACGTAATATACCTAGATTCCCCACAGAGGGCCACTCACAACTTCACAACTATCCGAATTTAATCATCGTAAACACATTTCTCCATAGAAACTCTATTGTAGTCTTTCCTTCCTTTGCAATGGCTAAGGCTAACTTCTTGGAGTCACGAGGGTGTTCGACGTGTTACATGCTAAAGGATGGAATATCAAGGAAGGACGCTGCAACATGATCAAAATTCCCTAAGACTTGCTAGCTAGTACACATTAATCCTATATAACACTTCAGAGCAATGCCTCTCTAACTAACCAATTCTATTTTTGCAAGGTTACCAAGAGCACGGCCGCAACGCCTGTGGATACTATGTTTGCCACAACATGCAACTACTCATCGGTTCATGATCACCAATGATCCTCGTGTTTGTCAATCTTTCAACAATTATTTCATATATACTTACCAATTTATATAAGCCCTAATTTAACCTTCATATCGACAAAGTTGCATCATCGCTGAAATCTGCTATGGAACAGAGCGAGCTCATAAAAATTCGATCACACCTTGCGTCATTCCCTAACAGACATGTGTCATAAATCCAAATGGGAGTTTCCACAAGGTAGTAGATTGAACTTGATTGGGATAGATTGAACATAATGGTACATGTGTGTACATTAATGGTTAATTTTAGTTAATTGATTTGTGAATTGATGTGCTTGTTTCTAAAATGAATGCAATTTTGATGTGCTTCAAATGAATGAGAATTGGATGTGCTTGTTTCAGAGGGCATGGCTAGCATTTCCGAGGCTAGCCAATAAATGTAAATAGATTTAGCAATGCAAAGACTACCACAGACGGTGCTCAGAATGAAACCGCTCGTGATAGACGATTTACATCAGATGGTCTCAGAGATGAAACCGCTCGTGATAGTCGCCTCGTGATAGTCCATCATCACGCATGACGGTTTCATCTACGCATCGCTGGCGGTAAATCCATCATCACGCACGGTTTCATCTACTGCACCGCCTCGCGGGTAGTCGACTATCACGCACGGTTTCATCTACTGCATCGTTCTATGGTAATGACTATCACTGCAGCACGGTTTCATCTACGAATCGCCCGTCGGTAGTCGACTATCACGCACGGTTGCATCTACACCGTCCTCGTGATGACCTAATGCATTATCGACCCATAAACTCGCATGTACTCACGAACCGCCCGTGATGGCGGAACCGCCCTCAGAAGGCCTTTTCTCGTAGTAGTGACAACTTGTCATCCCCAAACCGATGGTCAAATGAAGGTGGTCAACCAAACACTCTCCATGCTACTACAAGGCCATGATAAAGAAGAACTCGTGGTGAGTAGGAGGATTGTTTGCGTGACGTTAATTCTGCCACAATTGGCCATGCACTACACTCACGCAGCTTGTGTCTGCTTGAGGTGGTATATGGCTTTAAGCCCATTACGCCATCGATTTGTTGCCACCGCCATTTTCGCATCGTATAACATGGAGGCTTCCAAACGAAAGCAGATTTTGTGAAGTAATTGCATTTGAAAACAAAGGTCAAATTGAGAAGAAGACGAAGTATTATGTTGAGAAGGCTAACAAGAAAAAAGAAAGAAGGTGTTGTTTCAACTCGGGCGATTTAGTATGGGTACACTATCGCAAGGATCATTTTCCGTAACACCGCAAGTCAAAGCTGCGCTAAGAGGAGATGGACCTTTCAAGGTGCTTGCGAAGATTAACGATAATGCATACAAGATCGAGCTACACATGGCGATGACTATGGCGTGAGCTCTACATTCAATGTCACCGATTTATCACCTTTCTTTGGTGGTGATGATCCAAAGGTCGAGGACGATGCCTTTTCAAGAGGGGAGGATGATGAGGGCATTCCTAGTTCTTTACCATCTTCGCTACTACTGCATCAAGCTATAAGTGTTGAAGCTCCAAATTACCATTTGGACTCATATAAGAGCACGTGCCAAATTATTAAAAGAATAGGTGAATTTGTTTCTAGCTGAATCATATATTGTTATCGATGAGAATTTCATACTATCTAAAAATAGTGTTTTGCTTGTTCTCAGATTTGAAGATTCAATAATGAACGGAGATGAAGGATATGAGGATGATGCGGGCATTCCTATGACTAGTTCTGCTCGAGTACATGGGGACAAACTGATTAAGCCTGGAGCAAAACGACCACTTCCAGGTAGTCCCCGAGGAGGTCTTCAGGGCCTCCCCGGGACCTCCCGAGGACCTCCCTCCAGGACCTCCTCAGGACCTCCCCAGGACCAATCCTACGACACTTGATACTCAACATGAATAGTGCTGGTTGTAGATAAGTTATAGTATATATCTTTTAGATGGGGTCGGTTGTAATCTTTCCGTAACAGTATTAGGAAAGAATCTTTGTACGATACGTGAGTTAGAGATAGAATCGGCATTAAGCCATGTGTGAGTCGGCCGCACCCTCAAGTGCCAATATAAGGCCAGGGCTTTACCTATTGTAAGACAGACCAGTTTATGCATAAGATTGAAACATAGCTATTGCTTGTTCTTTCAAACCAGAGTTCATGCGAGGACATTGAGAGAGAATTGGGCGATCCATTGGTTCATCCTGCACTTCAAGGTCAAGTTGTCATTCCATTGGGAGTTGGGGGCTTGGCGGTGGTCGCTAGTGGTCTCACGATGATCATCTATCCGTTGTGTTTTAGGCGATATCCAAAGAGTTGAGGGTTCACGATTGGCGCGAGGGTTCAGCTAGCGACATCGACCACTTCGCATCATCTATCTACATTTTCATCGAGAAGATCTAGCAACCCCCCATATCGAAAGTTAACAGCCCAGAGAAAAGGAGGCAAAGGTGAAAAGAGGCCCAAAATCGAAAAAAAAGAAGAATTCAAACTTGATTTTGAATTCGAGATTCGAGGAGGTTTGAAACACAAACCCGAGCTTAGAGGAGGTTAGAAGATTTTTAGAATATACGCTTAATTTGAAAATATTTAATGGAAACCGAAACCAAATAGAATTTACTATTCGTCATCCGGAAAATGGGACATTACAAAGACAGGCTGCACAAAGAATCAGGGTCCCCGACAGAGTCAACTTCCAAAGCAAAATTCGCAATGAAGATGGTGTTTTAAAAAGGAGCTGACCAAAGGTGGGGGGGCAACCAACCCTAATCCTTTGTACCTCTTTGCCTCTTTTCCCCGGGCTCCAGCCACCACACCCTCGCTTGTCGCTCCTCCTTTCCCAAGCGCCATCATCCCTGTTGTGTTTTTCCCACCGAGCGCCACAAAGACTGCTTGCACTAGTTATTCTTGCTGCATCATTTGTATGGATGCATGTTGGGTTCTGCAGTAGAAGAGAAAGGAAGGAAAAGGAAGGAAGAGAAAGAAAGGAAGAAGAAGGGAGGAAGAGAGGAGGATATCACTGGATTTCGTGTTCGTTGTCTTGATCTCTCAAGGTGACAATCAATTTCTCCCTATTTTGTTTAGTAATTTCTAGTCGGGAGAATCGATTTGTAGATTCATTTATTTGCTATTCTTGTTGCAATCGTGAAATTCGGTACCATTGGTACAAAATTTGGGAATTTCGTCTGCTAGAAAGTTGTAGAGGATCTTGATAGATTTATGTAGAATGTTTATTCACATCAATCACATGAGTGGATTTTAAGTTATGATTTTTGTAAGCTTGCTACCGTAAGTTATCTGCGTTTTTGTAAACACACACAAATCAGAGATTGAAAAATAGAAAAATAAATTAATTTGGGGTTTTGATCTACATGAAA